>JAQHUG010000365.1:336674-386715 GCA_028555095.1 Dicrostonyx torquatus
GGAGTCATTCTAAGATTTGCAAGAGCCTTGTCTCTAGAGGGGATCCCAGGTATTCACAGGGATGTCCAGCTAGGTACTTGGGCAGCAGAGGAGTGGGTGCCTGAACTGAACTTGTCCCATAGTTACTTTGTTGAATATCTTAATCGTCATCATAGATATTCCCCATGATGGATGGAGATAGAGCCAGAGACCCACATTCACATCAGAACAAGGGACTGAGCTCCCAAGGTGCAGTCGAAGAGCAGAAGGTGGGAGAAGATGAGCAAAGAAGTCAGGACTGCAAGAGGCTGGTCCACCCACTGAGTCAGTGTGCCTGATCTAATGGGAGCTCACTCAATCCTGCTGGAATGAGACTCAATGAGCATATGACCAAATCGGACTCTCTGAATGTGGCTGCCAATGGGGGCAGACTGAATAGCCATCGATAATGACACTGTGACCTATCTTCTCTGCATGATTAGGCTTTTTGGGAACCCAGTCTATTTGGATGCAAACCTTCTTGGGCCAGGATGGAGGTGGGAGGGCCTTGGACTTTCCACAGGGCAGGCTACCCTGACCTCTCTTAAGGAAGCAGGGGGAGGAAGGAGGGGTAGTGGGGGGGGGTAGTGGGAGAGCGGGGAGGAGAGACTGGGATAAGGGGAGAAAGTGTAAATTTTTGAATGAAAAAAAGAAAAGAAAAAAAAAGAAAAAAAATGAAACATATCTACAATGCACTTCATCATGTGGATTATTTTCCTCAGGGACCTGAGGAACCTTACTCAGTGGGTCTCTCTTTTTGCTCATTATCTTTTTGGACATTTTGTGTTTTTCATCGGTAATCACATTCTTTTGAAAGGTATGATTAGAACCCGGCACAGCAACATCTATTTACTTTCTATACTTCTCAACCCCTTGATTGGGTTTATAGCATGGTAGTATTTATGGCATGATTGTAATTATTGTTACAATGTCTTCTCCCCCAAAATTCTAAAGCAATTAAACATCTTATTTCTGCCTTTTAGCAATATAGCACATGCTATATATTTAACAATAGTAGCCTAATACATAAACATTGAATAGAAGTCAAATGAAATCATTCCATATTGTTTCATTTTATTTTATTCTACCATCTCACTGATAGCTACTTGAATAAGAACCTTATTAAGAATTCCTCTCACCTTTGTATCATCCCGAAATTTGATAGACAGGTTTTCTTTTTATATATCAAACTTTGGATTTTTCACATGTCCGCTATAGACCTCTATTCCAGATGGCATCTACCCACTAACAGGTTGTTGGAGTCTCTGCGTGTCAGTAGTTATGTTCCATTAGGACTACAGTTTCCTTTCTTCTAACTTGTTCATATAAACACTTTCACGTGACTTTTTAAAAACATATTTATTTATTTATTATGTATGCAGGCCAGAAGAGGGCACCAGACCTCATTACAGACAGTTGTGAGCCACCATATCGTTGCTGGGAATTGAACTCAGGACCTTTGGAAGAGCAGGCAGTGCTCTTAACCACTGAGCCATCTCTCCAGCCCTTCACGTGATTTTTTAAAAAGGGCTTCCAATGGTTGTGATTAATCATGTGCTGCTTTCCATGAATATTCTACTAAAACACAAAATAAGGTTGACTTTTTGTAGCATTCACTTAGTTAAAAAAAAAAATTGTTCCTAGAAATCTCTTCTGAGGGCTCACAAACCTATTTAATCATCAGGATCATGAGACCTTGGAGATCTTGTAAGTATCCAGCTTTTGAAATTATGCCCCTCTGCCTTTCTCCAGTGTCTACACTCTTCCTTTTGTTCTGGAATAATCATAAGTTCAGTTTTACATTCTGCGGGAGCTGGATATTGAGGCAGGGGAATGGTCCCTTACATTGCTCGCTTAGCTTAGAATTCCTGGGGAACACGTTCTTCCTACCAGCTGTAGCTCACTGACCTTGACTGAGATGCAAAGGGAAGATTTCTTTTTACATTGTTGCCATGCATTTGAACTTCATATCACTTGCTCTAAGCATCAAGCTTATGGATGTTCTTGATTTGAACACAGCTAAAAAGAACTGCTTCTATTTTCTCTTCCATTTTGTGGACATGAAAGTTTTTTTATATTTATAATCCCTCACATATTTCTGCTAATATTAACTACAATTTAGTGATCACCCTTTACAAAAAGTATTCTTTCTCTTGTCTTCCCTTACCTTCTAGTATCTCCTCCCTTTCACTTCTCTTGGCCCTCCCTTCTTTCCCTTTATGTTCTATCTCTGTCTCTCTTCCCACCATATTTTCTTCTCCTTTTCCAGTCTAGCTATCTAGTAATCTCTCCCAGTCTACCCATCTCTTTCTAGCTCCCTGGTCATTGTACTAAGTACACTTTTCTCTCTCTCCTCTCTCCCCTTTCTCTCCTGTCTCTCTGCTCTTTAGTCTTACTTTCTTCCTTTTCCATTCCTTCCTCTCTCCCACCTCCCCTTCTCAGCCCCCTACTTCACTGGCCAGAATAGTAAATACACAATTCTTATCCTGTCCACCTCTGCTGTTCTCCCCCATATCTATATCTATTACCCCCCCTTTCTCCTCTTCAGCCTCATGCTGGCTTCCTGGTCATCAGAGTCTCATTGTATCTATCTTTTAAAACTATTTTTAGTATGTTTAACTTGTTCTCATCTGCACCTTTAGTCATTCTTCCTATATAAAATCTTTGTTACAAAAGATGAACAGCAGTCATTGACTTAGAGGCATTATTCACGTCATATGTTATAACATTATGTATACAATTGATCTTTATTAAGACTAATATCTAGGCTTGTAAAAATCTGAACTTCTTGAGTGATTTAGCAAAATGTTTTGAGTGAAGTTTTTCAGTTGTTTCCATTAATCCCCACAAATTTTTAAGGACTATGTAAAACATTTTATTGACAATATGAAAAATGATTGAAAAGTTATTAAGATATTGTCAGAGGTTTAATTTGCTAAATTTTGAATAAACACTATGGTGCAGGAGACTTGTCTGTTCTGTCAATCATGTTTTGAATAAATGCTGATTGGCCAGGTATAGGAAGGTATATAGGAAGTATATGCGGGTCAACCAGACAGGATGTAGAGGCAGGGCGATGAGAAAGTCTGGGAAGCAAGAAGCTTCCCTGGCATTCCTGCGCAGACCATCAAGGAGGCAACAATGTAAGATGCCCAGCTGATAAAAGATACCGAGCCATGTGGCTAACATAGATGGGTTAATATAAGTTATCAGAGGTAGTAAGAAGCCCGAGATAATGGGCCAGTCAGTTAATAACCTAATGTAGACTCTCTGTGTGATTTTCTTTGGGGCTTGCCAGGTGTGGGATACTGGGTGGGACAGTAACTCCAACGAGCAGGCCCTCATGATACAGAATGGCGCCCAACGTGGATAACTGCATCCACAGAAAGCCTGAGAAAGCTTGGGAAAGAATAGAGTAAAGCATTTTTTTTCTTGGTAGCAGCAAATACTCAGGTCTGTTCTGCTTGCTAGAGGCAAGCATGGTCTCTCATTTAAGAGAGGCTTCCTGACTCAGCTTTAGCTGCAAAACCCTGCAGCTCTTTAAGAGGTCCTGCCACGAAACACTTAAATGGTGTTGATGAAAAGCCAACTGCATGCTTTTCGGTTTTCAGTTGTAGCAGGAAAAAAGCTGCACTGTGTTAAAATGCCAGCTTTCTGGGCTGTCCTGCCAGGGCAAACTCTGACTCTTTTCGGCAGGCGGTCCAGCCATGAACTTTGAATGTGGTTTGTGAGCAGAATGCTGCAGCTTTCTTGCTGGCAGGGACCTTGAAACGCCATAGAGTTGTGGCGATTAACATGGCGACAGCCGGTACCTTCGCCATGAGGTAAGGAATGGGCTGGATCTAGCCGTCAAATCCACGGCTTTAGTCCTACCGATATTGCTTGGTAAATTAAAGACCCACATGGTCAGAAAAAGAGAGATATACAGTAAAGAGAGATTCAAAGAAAAATAAAACCTCTAAATGGTTTACTATGTGTTAAAAATATATGCAGGCTAAAGGTTAAAGTCCTCAAAAAAAAAAAAAAGAGAGAGAGAGTAATTGGGTGTGGTGGTACACACCTTTAATCCTCTGGGAGGCAGAGGCAGACTGACGTCTGTTGACTTCAAGGTGTGGCAGCACACACCTTTAATCCCAGCACTGGGGCAGCAGAGACGGGCAGATCTCTGTGAGTTCAAGGACAACCTGGTCTACAGAGAGTGCATTCCAGGACAAAGGTACACAGAGAACCTGTTTCCAAAAGCCAAAAGTTAAAAGGAAAAATAAAAGAAATAGAGGTTAAAATAAAGCCACATAATATGGAAAATACACAGAGAATCTTGATACTGTATGCTATTATGCTCTCTTTGAATTGTTTGAATGCTGAGGAAGGAACAACAGCTGCTAAAAGACTTTTGTTTGTAAATGCTGCTGAATTAACCCAAGGAAGGTATTTTAAAAATACCTTGGCTTCAAAATTGAAGTCAAAAGATATGTTACTTTGGAGAAGAGATTTTTCTTTTTGTTTCCACAGGAGATGAGAGGCTGTGGATTCATTCTGAGTTAAGAAAACTCAGGTTTCATCAAGGAAGACCACCTGAGAAATCTCCAGTAGGAACAGATGGCCCAGATGTCTTGAGTTGTACATCCAGAACAGATTCAAGATGCTGCCTGAGATGATCAAGCCTCACAGGATACTCCAGTCAGGACTTGATCATAACTCTAAATTTTCTTTAGGTCCCCTTAAAGGTTATCAGTGCCCCCAACCAGCTGGAAATAGCCTGGAATACTATGACCACATTCCCAAAAAATGGACTATGGACATTTTCCTTTGTTTTTTAAAAAGAGGGGGAAGTGGTGCAGGAGACTTGTCTGTTCTGTCAATCATGTTTTAAATAAATGCTGATTGGCCAGGTAGGAAGTATATGCGGGTCAACCAGACAGGAAGTAGAGGCAGGGCGATGAGAAAGTCTGGGAAGCAAGAAGCTTCCCTGGCATTCCTGCGCAGACCATCAAGGAGGCAACAATGTAAGATGCCCAGCAGAAAAAAGGTACCGAGCCATGTGGCTAACATAGATGGGTTAATATAAGTTATCAGAGGTAGTAAGAAGCCCGAGATAATGGGCTAATCAGTTAATAACCTAATGTAGACTCTCTGTGTGATTTTCTTTGGGGCTTGCCAGGTGTGGGGTACTGGGTGGGACAGTAACTCCAACGAGCAGGCCCTCATGTTACAACACCATTTACAATAAAATTTGTTATTATATTTTTATGAATATGCTTGTTTTCTTCTAAACCTCCCCACAACCCAGAGAATGACCTTTGGATTGTGGCTATTCTGAAATAGAGAAGTACCTGTATGACAGAGAAACTGTCTTTGAATTCTTTTTTCCTAAAATACCAAGTGTTTATACCAAGAATTTTCTTCTCTGGCCCTTTCAAATCTTATCAATATGGCAACTTTATTTTGATATTCTCATTCTCTTTACACTTTGAACCATTCCTTTATATTGGCTCAAGAGTGTTCAGTCCACTGAGGTATTTCTTGTATTATTTTCATTTACCTTTTTTACATTGTACAGAAACATAATCTTAGTTATGCTAAGTTGTGCTTTCAAGTACTTATTGACATGTAACAAGAAATATTATTATTGTATCTTTTAATAATCATTTGAGTATTGCTTCTAAAATTGATTTGTGTTTCCTCATTGTTTCTCTCGGGGTGAGAATAATTTCAACAAAAGTAGGAATGGAGGAAAAGAGGAGAGCCACGACAGGGAGGTGTGTCTGAGTTGGTGATATGGTTCGCCAGTGGTCTTGCCTGAATGGGCCTAGATTTATTAAACAATTACAATACATCCTCATAAAGCTTAAATCTAATTACACTGTTTAAGATCATAAAGTTTGTAGAGTCTTCTACTTATCACACATCATACTTCTCTACACAAACTAAAATGGTATTGAATCAGTTTGAAAAGTTAGCCTTCGCGTTATCATGTTTGCCTTTATTAGCTTCAATAATTAAGCATGACTATAGTTCTTAAAACTTAGTTTTTAACCTTTGGATTTAATTTTATACTTCATTGTAATAAAATATTATAGTTATATTATATTAATATTATAGATATGTAATAATATTTTCATTTTGCTGATAATTGCAACTTAGTGCATTAAAATTGCATTATTTAGTATATTTTTAATTTTTAGCATCAAAAATCTAATTTTCTGGATTTCAGGAAGAACATACTTCATTAAAAATCAGTAGTTGTAAGGCTATGAGAGTATATTGACTTTATTATTCATTTTGTTTTACTTACACTCAAAAGATGACTTAGGAAAAACAGAGTCCTTCTTTTCTCTTGTGTTTATAGCTAGGCCTGAAGGAAAGTTGGGGGAGGAAAATAGAGTTACGAGACATCTGATCTGTTGCTTTTCATTTAGAGTGAGGAAAAGTTTCCCTAAAGAGTCCATCTAACCTCACTTTCATTTCTCCATGGCCGAAATTTGCCCTCATGGTGATTTCTACACCAAATGTAAGAATAGAAGTAGTAAACACACATTCACTTATTTTTTTATGGAGTCAGAGTACTGTATATATGCAGGTTTCCACAGACCCTGTTCTGCTTGTTGGGAGTGCAGGGGGCATTTATTAGGAGCTACCCCCAAAATAAGCTTTCAAGGGGTTATGGAACTTCTGAATTCAAGAATGACTTATTAGAGATGTGAGTCAGTTTTATGACATGCCATTGCTTACTGAAGCACAGAGCCCAAATAAACCAACCTGCACACCCCAAAAATGTTATCAAGGAACAGAAAATTGGGGAGGGCATGATGTGGGATTCCCCTCTGTATGCTGTGAGTATCGTTAGTTAATAAAGAAGGCATCCTCTCCTCAGCTGCCCAAGGACCTAGCTGGGGACATCCCCGTGGAGACCTGGGATCCCCTTCCAGAGCCAGGTCTCTTGCCAACCCTAAAATGGCTACCTTAATATAGATATCTTCTTCCCTGCTCCAATATCTGCCCTTTCTCCACCTCCACCCTCCCACTCCCTCAAGATTTCCCCAGTCCTTCCCTTCACCGTTCCCCTTCCCCCTATCCCCTTCCCCAATCTTACCCCTACCCCCAGCTTTATGCTCCCAACTTTTGCATGGCTATCTTGTTTTTTTCCAATTTCCAAGAGGATCTATATATGTTTTTCTTTGGGTTCACCTTGCTATTTGGCTTCTCTAGGCTTGTGAACTACAGGCTTAATGTCCTTTGTTAATGGCTAGAGTCCACTAATGAGTGAGTACATACCATATTCATCTTTTTGGGTTTGGGTTATCTCACTAAGGATAGTGTTTTCTATTTCCATCCATTTGCATGCAAAATTCAAGATGTCTTTTTTTTTTTTCCGCTGAGTAGTACTCTAATGTGTATATATTTCATGCTTTCTTTTTCCATTCTTCCATTGAGGGGCACCTAGGTTGTTTCCAGGTTCTGGCTATTACAAATAATGCTGCTATGAACATAGTTGAATAAACGCTTTTGGTAGTCTGGCTTTGTCCCATAGTCACACTGATGAATATCTTGAATAGCTCCATAAAAATTAAGATATAGGAGATAGAGACAGAGACCCCCATCAACATCAGGGCAATGGTCCAGTTGAAGAGCAGAGGGTGGGAGAAGATGAGCAAGGAAGTCATGACGGTGAGGAGTTGGTCTACCTACTGAGACAGTGTGCCTGATCTAATGAGAGCTCACCAAATCCAGCTGGACCAGGACTGAACGAGCATGTGATCAAACCAGACTCTTTAAATGTGGCTGCCAATGAGGGCGGACTGAGAAGCCATCGATAATGGCACTGGGACCTGTCTCTTCTGCATGTATTGGCTTTTTGGGACCCTAACTTAGATGCACACCTTCCTAGGCCGGGATGGAGGGGGGAGGGCCTTGGACTTCGCACAGGGTAGGGTATCCTGACCTCTCTTTGGGATGGAATGGGAGGGAGGAGGGTTAGTGGGGGAGTGGGAGAGGAATGGGAGAAGGGGAGGAAGAGTCAATTTTTGAATGGAAAAATAAAAAATTAAAATTAAAAAAAATAAAGGAGCTGCTTTGGGCCTATTGCAGCACTGAGTAGGGCAAGGTGTGATTTCCATGCAGATACCATGCAGATAGAAGATGAGAGTGTAGGCAGAGTCAGAGGGAAGCTGGAGGAGAAAGACACCCACATGCCAGTACCGGTAAACCACGAGCCTTGTGGTAAAATATAAAATAATAGAAATGGGTTAATTTAATATGTAAGAGCTAGCTGGAAATGCACTTAAGTGATTGGAAAAGCAGTGTTTTAATTAATATAGTTTCTGTGTGTTTATTCGGGTCTGTGTGCCTTGGAAACAAATGATCAACCTCCACCTATGGGGGGAAATTTTTAGGTAAATTGTACCAGTTTTTTGACCTACCTCTTAAAAAAATGAATAGCTTTTAAATATATTATTTTTCTTCCTTTAGAATAAAGACAAACACCACACATACAGTTACTGGATATTGTGGTAACATTTTAGAACAGACTCCAAACCTAATAACCCAAACGAGCTCCAGTCTTCCCACGGGACAAGTACATCAGAGTCATAGCCAAGTTCGATCTCATTCCAGATCTTCACCACCCATTATATCAAATTCACCCAGCACTGGTTATGCTACAAAGAGACCCATAGAGGCCAGGAGAGTCAGTCAGTGTCTCAGCAACTTGGCATGCTCCTCAAAGAGTGAGCATTATTTTTGTTTCCCTCAATCATTGAAGAGAGAGATGATTGCATCCATTATGTAGGAGTGTCTAGCATATTCTAAACTTCCAAAACAGAGAGTATATGTTAGAATATTAGTTACAGATATGTTTATAAGTAATATTTTGACATTAGAAATGGTTGAAAATCCTTTAACAAAGAACAAAACTCAAGATGTCAAACAATGCCAGGAAAAGCAATACCAATGCTCATTTATTTTTGAATTATCTCTAATTCACACTGAATCACTTGGGAAGTCTGTACGGAATGGTCTAGCCAGAGAAAATGTCAATATTACTAGCTTGAAAATTAACAGCAGTGGGCCACATTCTCCTGGTGCCCTCAACTAAGCAAGGGCTCATAGGCGCTCACAGCGACTGGAGCAGCAATCACGGAGTCTGAATGGGTGCGTGCTTGGACCTCTGCATGAATTTATGGTACAGTTGTTAGCTTGGTGGTTTTGTGTGTCTGTTAACAGTGGGTGTGGGCATGTCTCCTATGGTTTCATCTGCTTTGGGGCCCTTTTCCTGGTTTGCCTTGACCAGCATTGATATGAGGTATTGCACTAGTCTTATTGCAACTTGTTTGCCAAGTTCAGTTGATATCCCTGGTAGGTCTGCTCTTTTCTGAAGGGAAGTGAAGGAGGAATGGATTTGGAGGAGAGGAGATGTGTCTGTGCATCGGGGGAGGGGGAGATAAGAGGAGAGGAGGGAGGGAAAACTGGAGTAGAGACATATTGAAAAAAACAAAAAATAAAAAAAATAAACCGCACACTTCTGCAATAAGTTTGAGCTATACTAATACTATTGTTAAAGGTGTAAAATAAAAAATTTAATTTAAAAAATAAACTATAGTGGAATAAAAATAAGATAAGCCATAACCGCATTATCCTCAGGCAAATCAATGTAATCAAGATGAAATACATATACCTTCAATTAATAACATGTTTTAAGATTAAATTGATAGTTAAAAATAGGGAACTATCTGACTTAGGCATCTGGGGTTACACAAAACTACCTGTGATCATGATATAGCTTTTCCTGGAGCATAGGCTTTCTTCCCGAGTATGGAATGGAAATGGTAGGAGGCATACCTCAACATAACTTTAGGAAGGAAGCAATGGGTAAGTCCGAACCTGAAACAGGACACAGAATCTTCAGCAGTGAAAACAGCGATACAAAAAGGACAGGAAAGGGACCAAGGCTGTTGGCTTGTGATTAAGGGGCTCCTTTATGGGCAGTTGGTGAAAAGTTGACCTGGGCTCTATGATAATACCTAGTATTTGTGAAAGGGGTTAGTTAGTTCTCCAAAGAGAATTCACTGGAACAGCAAGCAATTCTTTCTTTCTGAAAGGATTTAGGAATATATTTTTTCTGGTTGTTCAAGCTATAGCTGTTGTTTTTTTTTTATTTCTAGTTTGATAATCTTTTTTTTTTCAAGAATACTTTTGATACAAAGGTATAATTATTCTAACTCTAGGGTAGGGGCAATTGTAATGCTCTAAATCTTATGCCTTTCCTATAAACAAACAAATAAATATTGAAGTTCTACTTCCTACCATCTCTAAATATGACTATATTTGAAAACAAGGTCAACAAAGGCATAACCGAAATGTTGTCATGAAGGTGAGCATTCATTGGATGTGACTATTTCTATTAGAAGAGGGAATGGTCATAGACCTGTACAATAGGAAAACACACTAAGATCCATAGAAAGATGCTCAGAACAAGCCCTTGCCTCAAAAAGAGACAACGCTGCTAACAATACCTTAATCTGAAAGACTGTCTCTAGAACTGTATGATGATACATTATACTGCTTCCCCATTTTGTCTAGGTCTGGGTCATAGCTATCCTAGCTAACTAGTCTAGAAGCATACAGCATAGGACTATGTATGATATGGATGCTACCTTAGAATGGTTTCGTAGGAGGCTGCAGCAGGCACAGTTTGATTATCCCAAAACTCAAAATACAGCAAGCAGATAATTACTTTTAAATCTTGTCTCATTTGAAATTTTGCCAAATTTATAGATGGCAATGATGAGCATCTGGTGTTTAGTTAATACACATGGCACACATAGGGGATCTTTCTAAGATTGATGCTAATATATTAGGTATACACTTAGTTGCTACACTGGAACATCTTGATCAATGTTTTGATAAGTGTATGTTTGTTAGTTTATACCACTTGCTATTTGATATATCTGTTTGTGACACTAATTTTAAGCATTTTCAAAACAGTGAGGGAAAAACCTTTAATATACATGTTATATGTAATGAATGCTACCTAGAACTTTAATGCTAGTTTAAATTATTTTTTAATTTGTGTAAGAAGAGGGTTCTGTTTTATAGGATTTTCTCAAGAGAGAGCTCAGAATCCAACTATGGTCACCTTTTGCAATCACTCATATTAATGTCTAATTCACAATTATGCAATTATTTTTGATTTAGATACATTATCAGTATAACAAGTCAGATTAACCTAGGATCTTAGATACTAATTTGCCTAATTAAGAAATGTTATCTATATGAGTATGATTCTCTATAAATATGCATTTTCATATTTAATTGACTATGAAGCATGGTCTCTAATACATGGGATAAAGTCTAAGGCAACAAATCAACAGTTCTTGTTATGACACAGTTAGTGAATTATTCAAAAATTTCTTAAGTAAAATTCTATTGTACATGTTGAAACACAATCAAACATGTCTTTAGAGTAGGAATGTTCCTACACTCACACCAACAAAGTGAAGGACTAATAAATGATAAAACTAAGATTTCATTTTCAATCTAATGGAAAGTGTTTTGGGTACCATTCATTGGCTTGTGACCTTGGATTTATTATTCAATCAGCCTCGGTGTCATCAAAAAGAGTATCATACTAATCCATCTCTCATAATAGTGTCATGTGTTTGCCTTGTGATTTTACTACTGCTGACTAGACATGCCTACTCTGGAAGGGCAGGCTTTGATACTGTTACTGAAATATCTTTACTATTAAATTCAGTTGCCAAACACTTCAAATAATTTTGAGTTGTATCTCAAGTTAATATTTAAATGTATGTTGCTTTTCAGGAATTATTCATGTATATATATATATATATATATGAAGTTATATATACATATATATGAAGTTATATATATATATATATACACACACACACACAGTTACATCACAAGCATTAATAGAATTGTACAATTTACAAAAGTCCTCAATAATCACATCAAACATACTGAGGAAAGTATAAAAGATAAAAATGCATATGAATATGATTTTTATTTTCATCTGATTCATATATACATGCATATGTTGCATTTATGTCTAAATATGTGCTTGTATATATTGTATATATTCATTGACCCATATCATATCATATATACATATATATATATATACCCATATCATGTTATTTCTAGAAGTTTTATACTTATTCCCATATTATAAATATTATCCATACATAAACTCTTTATAGAACAGTTGCCATAAAGATGTCTTTTCATAAACAATGTGTGTAAAATATTATCATATGATTTAAATAGTTCTTACCAAAGCAAAATCAAACTTACTTTTGGATTTAGGATTTTATTAAAAGATCAGGCTTATCTTTTGTTACAAGACAGGTTCATTTGTCATCTTAAAATTATGCTGGGTCAAACTGATTATCTTAACTAAATTTTTTTAAAAGTATACTCACTTGTATCATACCTGCCTAAAAATTCATAATAGCAGCAAGATAAAACCTAACTAAAGTTAACAGAAAAATCATTGAAATTATAACCTATAGGTGATTATTTTGTGAAAAAATGATTCTAAGTAAGTTGTGATAATTATCATACCTTAATTATATAGCCAGATTTTTAAAAAGACTCGTGATTATTTTAGGTCAAATGCAGTACAGGATACTTCTTATTAAATATATTATTCATCTCTGTTTAAAACACAGCAACTGATAAGTATTTTTTTTGGCATTTGCCTTATGTCTACAGTAGTCCCACTTCCAGATGGTGTAAATACAGATACAAGCTTCACTTTAAGCAATTGAACTTTTCACACCCTGAGACCCACAAAATCAGATGGCTTGTGGTTTCTGCAGCTGGTGGACTGCAATCATTCCGGGTAGTGTCATATGAAAAATATTTCCCTCCCAAGCCCTACACAGAGCCAGTCATTAATGAAGTGCAGGCAGCACCATGAGAGCATATGAAGTATAAATTTCAACAGTTAGCCTAGGAACACTGGAGAAATTCTGAACATGAACAGAAATCAAGAATGATTGCCAGGAAAAGATGGAAAGCGTATGAAGGCATGCCATCACAGAGGCAGCTCCCATTGACACATACTGTTGTCCACTACCTTAAAAGAAGCTGGGGGCGGGTTGAGCATTTGTAGATTATACCATCACAGAATATATACAAACTAACAGTAAATAACCACAGACAAAACAGAACATTACAAGATCAGCCACCATACTATGAAGCTATGAAAATCATAATGTAGCGTTGCTGATTCCACATATGACACCTGCCTGTTTAATAAAATATAATAATTTCTAATTTCAGACACACCCAACTTACTATTATTCATCTTTAATGATACATTTGGAAGACCACAATTTAACGGCTTTTCCCACCAATGATAATATCTGTAAAAACATGTGTTTTTAGAATTTTTGGGAAAAAATAATCAATACCTTACATTTTTCATCACAACAATATTCTTTCCACTATAAAACAAATTCAAACATCTACATTCCTAGTTTCCCTTTTACATAAGATTTTAAAATGTAGTAGCTTATAAACATATAGATATTTGTAAAAAAGTGGGAAGCCTGCGCTTAAAAGAATGTCCAGTTTAGTAGACCAATAAGCAGGAATGCTCATTAGATTATGCAAATCATGTATGTTTTAACATACAATAAATTCTAAGTTGACTATTTTACTTTTATTTTAACCTCACTAAAAAAAAAAAAAGTACAGTTCACATGGGTCCAACAGGGATTTGAAAGCCATACCTAGGGAAGAATTTCATTATCTGGACACTGGCTAACAGAATAACTCAGTATTTCTTTTAAGAAACTATATCTACAGAAAATCCAAAGCAGTCTTTCATTTCTCTACATCTGTTATCCATAAAAACTTTATATGTCTCAGGCATGCCACCTGGCACTAAACCCTAGATTACATTTGGAACACTGACTTACTGTAACAGTGCACATAACACTAAAACAATATAGGAATGTGACAATGAAGACTTGTATAAATGCTGTCATCCAAAATATATGTAGGCATCTAACAGAGAAACCATGAGTTTTCTCCGTGCCTTGGATTTCCGTGCTGATGTAAATATCGTTGTGACTCGATGGTACACAACAATCAGGTTTTAAAGGTTGATTTCCCTAAGTACAATTTCTGTCATCATGATGGAGATATTCAAAGTGCATCACGAAGCCAGAACCAAAAATCAATGGGTTGACACTATGACAGTAAGTCATGCATGCATCCATGGTTTAGAGTTAACTTTATATCATGCTATACATTGTATCCCAGACACTTTTGGATAAAGAAATATTTCATGAGACTCTTAACAGGTAATGTTCTAACACGTTGAGTGCATCAATGAATGCAAAAGATGAGTTTTCCTGACTTAGTTTATAGTCTACTGAAGTAGATGAATGGATATTAAGTTGAAAAATCCATGATCAAATATGTTTTACATTCTAGGGAGCAGGCAGAAAACAAATGACATATGTAAATACATGATAAAGAACTGCTGCGGAGTCGGTAGTTGCAATGGAGTAAGCTGGATGGAAGGAGTGAGAAATGGCTCACTGTGTTTATAAAGAGCCAGGCAATAGTATAGATGAAAATGAGCAAGTACTTAATATAAGTAAAAGAGTCATGCGGGTTTCTTGATGAAGTACATTTATGGCAAATTAGATGCCACTGTTTAATCAAGAACATCTTTTTGTATCGGATTCTTTTTTTTAAGATTTATTCATCTTGGCAGGGTAGTGGTGGCGAACACCTTTAATCCCATCACTTGGCAGGCAGAGGCAGGTGGAATTGTGTGAGTTCGAGGACAGCCTAGTCTACAAGAGCTAGTTCCAGAACAGGCTCCAAAGCTACCCTGTCTTGAAAACTATGCAGTGTTCTGTTTGCATGTATGCCTGCAGACCAGAAGAGGGCACCAGATCTCATTAGGATTGATTACCAGCATGTGGTTGTAGAAATTGAACTCAGGACCTCTGGAAGAGCTGGAAGTGCTTGTAACGTCTGAGCCATGCTCCCAGAATTGAAAATTTGTTTGAGGGATAATTTCACAATGTGGCATGTTATAAAACATTTATTTTATATTTAACTAATCATTATTAAATAGCCTAAAAATATGAAATTTGTAATGTTTTACCTTTATTTACTTGATGTGTGTTTATGTGTGTGTGTGCATGTGAATGTCTCTGTGTATTTATGTGTGTGTCTGTGCATATGTATATGTGTATGTGTGTGTTTTGTATGTCTATGTAAATGTCTGTGTGTTTGTGTGTGCATATATAACTTTGCAGGAGCTAGTTCTTCCCTTCCACTATGCAGGCTCTGAAATCTATCCAGATTTTCTTACTTGGGAGTCTGTGCCTTTATCTAGTCATTGAGCTATCTCAATGGCCACCGCCAGGAAGGTAAAACATTTAATATTGTAGTTTGAACTCTGACTCATATTTTCATCACTTTCTGTACCTATTTATTTTAGTTCTTACTGTTTTCTTCATCTTTGCGTCTTTTCATCTCACACATTTTTATTACCTTACTTCCTTTCCATGTCCTTCCTCTTATTTTATCCCATCAATGAACCCCAGAGCAGACAGAAGTAAGCAAAATAGCCGGAGTGGAACAGCTCAGTTCTCCTCTACTAACTGGGTTGAGGCATTAGTTTCTTTGCCTTTGAGAGTGAAACTATCACTCATATGACCAGGGCGGTGGCATCCAATGTTCTGGTGATGAAATGCAGCGATTGAAGCAATACTTGAAAATAACAGAGCATCAAAGAATGGAATAGAGCAGGGAAAATGAAGACAACGCTAGAGTAACACTTTGTAAGTTATCTCTGACATTAGCCATTTTGTTGTTAGTATTTTTAGCATTTTTCTATTTCTTAACATTTTCTACCCAGATTATATGAGAATGCAGCAAATTTAAACAGTTTATTTTGCTATGAAATGCTAAAATTAAGAAAATATTATTTGCCAAATTCCCTATCAAATAACCACAGGAAACCTATTTTTTTTTCAAGTTCTGTTCAATGTTGGGGAAGAAGAGGGGAAGTCAACTATAGTAAGGGCAGGAGATCACCTAGTTGAACAAGCATTAACAGAAAAGAAGTCACACTGAGTTGAAACAGGTACTTTTTCAAAATTTCACATACCAATCATTCTCCATAGTGGAAAAATTATGTTAATTTTACAATTGTTTTCCAGAGTCTTAAAATGATATACAGTTTGGGCTGGAAAGATGCCCCAGGAGAAAAAAGCCCACCCTGCCCTTATAGAGGAAAGATAGGAGTTAAAAGCGCATACTGCCACTGCAGAGGAGTGGTGTCAGTTCCCAGCACCTCTTGTGAGCAGCTACAGCTGCCTCTAACTCCAGCTTCTGAGTGCCTGTTGCTCTCCTGTGGACTCTACAGACACTGCACTCAGATGCACATCCCCATACACTTGCACCTATATACACACTTCGCACATTATAACCAAAGGAAAATTACAATTTATAATATCATTAACACTAATAAAATATCTCAAAAAGAATGAATATATTCATACAATTAAATCTAGTAATTGTTAGTTGCTTATCAAATTTCTATATATTTACATGAAGTCTTTTTAAATATTTCATAGTTCAGTAAGTTTATTAAAAATATGATGATAAGATGAAAAAAGAATATATGCCATAAATAGAATAGCTTGTATTTTAGGAAAAAAGATAAAATAGGCTACTCTCATAAATAGAAGTAGGCTGAACAAAGACATTTTTATGTTTGTTGAGCTTGTACAGTTCAGGGGTTAGAGTGATTTTGTAGCACACAGCAAGACCTGATTTCAACTCACAATGCCAGGTACTTAGAAATTATAAAACATTATCATGAGTAAAACTATAATATTCTACACTTTATACTTTTAAGTTATATTACTGCCTAGATAGTAATTTTAACTTAATAAAATATATTGATTTGAGTTTTAGAAGAGAAAAGTACATAGCTTGGAAGTTTGTTGTTATTTCTTTGCTGTTACGTAAGTAATAGCAATAACAGCTCAGGAAACTTAATTTTGAGGTACTATTGGTGAGCAATAATACCTCACACTTATGTAAAATCTTTGGCAGCAATTATTACAGCCACAAAGGACTCAGTTACTCATTCCTTTTCCTTTTTCCAACTTGAAAATAAAGCATAAAGGAGGTTAATTCCCCGCACAGAAATACAACCTAAGTTTCTAAAAGCCAGTATCCAAACTAGTTTTTTAAAAAAAAACAGTAGACTTTGGCAGTGTTTCCTTACTCAGTCAAAGCCGCTGCCAGGTGGATAAGTTTATGAGTATAAACTATAAAACGCAGAGTTGGCTGACAGCTGATCAGTCACAGTGTAACCATAAAAGTGAAAAATGGGGAAAGATTCTTGAAAATGTCTAGTAAACTATTAAGGAAGTGAACATTTTTTTTCTTCAAGTTAGAGAAAAAAAAACAAAAAAAGCAAGCCTAAACAATAATATAAGAAGCAATTGTTCTCTAAAGAGATGGATAAATTTAACTATCACAAAGCGTTCTAATTACAAAATTAATGTGACCAGAATCAACAGTAAACCTCAAAATCTCATGACAACAAATGCTACCGACTACAGAATCAAATCACAGGGTTAACAAAAGTCTCCAACTCTGACTGCATGCAAAGATAGAGGGGCATCTGGAAGCGCATTTGTATAAAGAGATTGAATGTCAAGTCAAGAGAGCCACTTCAAAGAATACACATATGCACACATACAAACACATTTAATTTTGAAGACCAAAATTAACAGAACTTATAATAAACGTTAAAATGAATGGCTGAGGAGTATCTAAGAAAAGACACCATCCATTGTGCACATTTTCTTGTGAAAATACCACAAGTGCTCTATTTTCTGTGTTCTTCAATGTGTACTGTATATGTTATGAATTGCCTATGAGTCATAATTTCTCCAGAAAACTGTGCAACACAGAGGGACTTTCACCATACAGGCTAATCAGTCTCCACATTATGTAACACCCCGCCTCTTTCACAACTTCCCGTGAAATTGTACAATAACTTGAAGCTTATCGAATCAAAGAAATGGTTTTTAAAATCATAGCCTCAGTCCAAATAAAAGTGTATTAATTAGACAAATTATATTCTTTTCCTTCTTAAGACGTGTCATCTTCCAAAGAAGTAGGCACGTGTGAACTTGAATGCCAGCATAAACATCATGGTTGGACTACACTAATGATGAGCAACAAACAAAAAAGAAATGAAGGAAATGGACACAGACCCACACATAAGTTCAAACTCAGAAAAAGGGATCTAGAGTTTCAAAGCTACAACACACCCACACTGAATCAGAATTCTTTATACCAGAGTGGCACAACATTTGGTGTCCCACATCTGAGAAAAGGAGTGACTGCCACCAGCTACTTTGCAGGAACGGTGAAGCAAGTGTTGGGAAGGTTCTGCCTTGAACCCATAATGGAAGATTGCAGCAATTTAGGAACCTGGATATGAAATTAAGCATATGAAAGGAACAGGATAAAATCTGCCAATCATAATTAAAAACATTCATACCGAGTCACAGTATTCGTATTATATTAATGATAGTCACAATACTGTTTAAGTTCTTTTTTACATGTGTTTTATTATATCGTATTTATGCATATTGTGTCACATGTGTATGTCTCTGTGTGTGTGTGATGCTTCTCTCTCCACCATTTGGGTCGTATGGATGAAACTCAGGGTCTCAGCTTGCCCCTACTGGTGGCAAAGACTTTATCCCCAGAGTCACAGTGCCAGCCTTCCCATACTGTCATACTGCTGTGTAAGAAGTGGTACTTGTTTTGTTAGGTCAACATCATGCTCTGCGTTTCTAAACTACAAAGAACAGGAGCACCACAACATTTGTAAAGCAGAGCTGAGCTACTGGGAGTAAGAAAAAAAAAACACAAAAAGGTAGCTGACCTCAACAGCAGAGTGTAAAATTAACATTTCAACAGCTCTGGCCTTTCATCCCAGTCTCTACAGAATATATATATATATATATATATATATATATATATATATATATATATATATATATATATATATACACACATTTCCAGAAAAGATATGACTTAGTTTAGAAAGATGCAGAATTACATAAAACATCTGGAAAATGGGACAAGAAATATTGGCTTATTATCCCTTGTGGACCCTCCCCATGAAAAATTTACTAGGCATGTTTGGTAGTTGTAATCTCCAGGCACCTCAAGCTATGCTATGGAAACCTCATCTTGTTCATTTCCATTAGAACGAGCACATGGAGATAAAAGCACATGCACTCTCTTTTAAACTGTGAGTGCTTTTCCCTCTTTAATCAGAAAATTTTCTTCAAATATGCACATAAGCATATGTCCTTGTGTGTATTTGTGGGAACCAATAACTTTAATAAAATTTTGCTTTGCATTCTTATCAATAAGATGCTACGTTTCTCAAATTTGCCAAAAGTCAAGCTTACTTTTCAGTTTTTTTTCAAATATATAATTTTCCTGTAATGCTGACATCCTTATTTCAAAATTCTTAGGGAAATTTTCATATGAACATTAATATCTCATATACTTAGTTCTCTAGAAATATACAGGACTGGTGACTTTAAATTTTAAAACATAGTTCTTTATTTAACACATTTTCTTACCTCTTTAAACAGAAGTTTAAACAAAAGTTATGGATTGTGCTATTAGCATTAAAAGGTTTTGTGGATATTAAAAATAGACACATGACAGTAGCTAAACAACTTTAAGGATCAATTTATTATATTAAGTTTATTGCTGGTAAAATTTAATATTTAGTGTATATACTTAAGAAAATTAAACAATGAAATCATCTGTCAGAAGAATTTACAAAACTAAGTAGTCATCTCACAATATCATTGCAAAATTATCTTATTATTAACTCATATTTTATTATAAATATTTAAAATTAAGTTTTAGCATAAATACTCCCATATTAAAATTGGGGAAAATTCTGCATAATTGAAGTGTAATAAAACACTCCACATTTTAAGTGATCTGTCTTTTCAAATTGGCACATTGTCCCATAGCTATGCTATCATTAATAACACTCAAAATATATAATGGGCCTCTACATATTCCAATTAAAAATAGGAGTCCTTAAAATATTTGAGTATTAATAGTCTATAAAGATTTTCAGGGACATTTTTATTAATTTGACACAGATACGCCTTCATTTCTAATGTTACAAACCTGAATCATTTTCAATGCAATTAAAAGTGGTTATGAAAGAGTGTGGACTTCCTTGTGAAGTAGGAAATCACTCTTGTGATTAACATGCAAACGAGCTCATGCTGGCAGAATAGATTGGGGTTTTAAAACCCCAATTACTTTTGTATGATTATCTATTTACCAGTACACAGTCTATTTTCATTTTTCATCTAATACAAAATCGGCTTGCTTACAATTTTAGCAGAGCAATTAATATTTACAATAATTATGATATCAAGCACTGCTGAGAACTTGGAGTAAATCATTTACCCCAGTCTCTTTTTATTCACCTACTAATATTATTTAACAATTTAGTGCTGTATATGAAGTTGCCTTTATGCAAAATTCAAAATTAAAAACTGGTTTTTTTCTTTCATTTAAATTTAGTTATATTTCATATCATTTTTGACTATTATATAGAGGATGAATATATAAAGCCTACATTCTCCATTAACAATAATATGGAACATCAGTTTGATCATTCATAGTACAAAAAATAAATATATTCTGAGGACAATAAAATATGTCCCATGAATCTTTTCCTGTAAAAGTAATAGCAGACAATTCTAAACTTTCACTCCCATGCTTTGATTCCTACCTGCTATGTATTTCACACATACACATTTTTCCAGACTTCTAAAGAAAATTATAATGCATTAATGACAGGAACCATGGTAATGGAAAAAAGGTCACCCTGTCTTGAACACCTTCTGTTTTAAACCATTATATATAAAGACATTCGAGAAAGCAAAGAATTAAAAGCCAGCCTTTGTGCAAGCCATTACTGAAATATTATAGAATAATCTATATCAAATGTAGAGGAATAGCAGATTCTTTTGGATCTAAATTAACTGCAGCCATAGAAACGCTTTTATGCTTATTATGTATCTGCATGTTGATTCAATTATTAAAAGAACACCTGACAGCATCAGACTTATTTAATTGAATTAATTAAACTGGATGAATAATCACCGAATTCCTTTTGTGTGAAATTTGTCCTGAAAGTAACACTGGCATTCAGAAATTGCAAGTAATTTGCATGGTGAAACAGTGAACACTGAAAGCTCCTGTTTCAGCTTCTGGCTTTCTCTCTTCTCACACTAAGACAAATGAAGAGACCTCAGAAGGTGTATTTTCTCTTCTGCTGTACATATTTATGATTATTTTTGTCAATATACCATTAAGCAATTTCTCAACAATTCCCTCAATATCAAAACTGAACATTCGCTCATATATGGAAAGCATTATGCAAACAGCCATTTCCCTCAAAGAAGAGGGGCAACAGTCCAGGCTGCTGGGAGCTCTGAGGTTTGAGAAACCCTTGTTTCAGAGAGGATGACTAAGACAATGTGTTTGCTATTTCCAGAGCAAGAAATGCCTGTTTCAGCTCAGAGGTGGAAATATTCACAAAAAATACCTGGTAACTCTTTCAAAAGCACTCGTCTGCTTTGATCTGTTTCTTCTGAGATTACAGGTGTAGAAAGGCTTATGCCTAGCTTTTTATCATTACAG
Organism: Dicrostonyx torquatus; assembly: GCA_028555095.1. Lineage (NCBI taxonomy): Eukaryota > Metazoa > Chordata > Mammalia > Rodentia > Cricetidae > Dicrostonyx > Dicrostonyx torquatus. The sequence continues at coordinate 358,473 of JAQHUG010000365.1, forward strand.
CTCTGAATGTTTTCTTCAGATAAATCATTGTAATTTGTTTATCTGCATCTAATGATTTCACACTTTTTTTTAAAAAAAAAGAATGAAAAAAATGAAAAAAAATAAAAAAGAATGACTATTACAGAACTGCCAAATATATGCTTTTTCTGGGTCAAATTTAGAAAGAAAACTAAAATTAAAACTGGAACAAAGATTTCTTCTGATATAAAGAAATACTAGGGAAAGACAAAAATACTATACTCCAAAAATACTGTGAAATGGCATCATTTTAGGATATTCCCAATGCACGCACTTTCTGCCTTTCTAATTTCAGGCTGTAGATTCTTTAAGCTCAAACTGGGGTTCGGTATCTTTTACCATATTCTTGCCACTGAGAAGATACATCGAGTCTGCTGTTGTGTATTCATTACCAAGATAAAACTTTTGAGAAGCAACCATGATTTCCTTGCCTTCAGACACTAGCATCCGTCTATGTTACAGTTCAGTATGTGAGCATCATGTTTTAAGCAACTTTATTTTCCCCTTTTGAATGAAAGCGATTGTACTTCCACCCTGGAGATGCTAGTCACTCCACACCATTTGCCATGTTTATCGTTTAGGAGAGACTGTTTACTGTAATACATGAAGGTATTTAAAATCATGAACCATTTAACACCCACGTTCCTGAAATTAATGAACCCTACTATTCAGTTGGCCACAGTTGAATTTTTTTCACTTTTAAGACACACTTGAGCTCTTCCCCCGCCGGCCCACACCCAGTCTTCCATCAAGTTATCTGTGTTATAGGCTGTGCTCACATCCCTCAGAACTACTGCTGTGGGGATGGTCATGTTTGTCACAAATAAAATCTCACAAGTAAAACAGATTTTTTTCCTTCAAAAGTAAAACCCCACCATGAAATATAATTTGCTATTTGAGAAACTAATTCAAGAAGCAACTCAAGTATTAATAGACTGTTTTCTGTCAGGTCAAGATGTTTAGTACTATAGATAAATTGTTTCTTAGAAACAATAAATATATAAACCTTCATAAAATGCTTTCTGAAAAATCTTTGAATCCACGTAAGTACTAATATTAAAAACCTCAATGGTTAGATTTTAATTCTACGGAAATAACACAAAATACACTGGCATTACACCTTTCTCAATAGCAGTTTATTATGGCTTTATTTCATAATACGGGATGTGGAAATGGAAACAGTGCCATCATGTGATACTTTTCAGGGTACTTCACTTCTTATATTCTCCATGTCTGAGCATATAGCTGCTATACAAATAGGATGACAGAGAAACGGAACGTCAGTGTGATTCCTCCCAGAGCATTCCACATCCATGCTAAGTGTTCATGCTTTAAAGTAAAAATAAGCAACACTTTTCATATCTACAAATAAAAGCAAATAGAAAGCCTATAGTCACACTGCAAATACGTACCCATGCAAACACACACAGGATCCCCTTTAATAAAAACCTAAATATTGTCCACTTGAATCCATAAACTCTACTGTGATCATCACCATTTTCAGTAATTAAGAGCATAAAATATTCCTTTATTGATGGAATAAATTAAGTACTTAAAAAGAGAAAACCTAGTAGTTTATGTGGGAATGAAAACTCTAGCCAATTAAAATTTGAGCATAAAATTTTAATTCATGCCCTATCCCTTTCTCTTTTTCTGTCCACAACACACACACACACACACACACACACACACACACACAGTTTCTACTGACCTAAGAAATAAACACAATAAACCAAATGTTGTATTTGGCATTATTATTCCTTCAACAATAAAACTTAATTTTAAAAACCACATTGAATTTAGAAATCCATAATATTAATTAGTTAAAATGAAAACTTGCATTGAAAACGATACTTGCCAATTTTCTTAGAAATCACTCTTTACCAGTCATTCAAAAGGTTTTAAATGTTATTCCTTGGGCATAAGAAGTGTCAGTTTAGGAGCTACTTCACTTGAACTAGCATTTTTGGATCATTTTCAATGAATACATATTCACCTTTCTGAGGTTAGGCAAAGTAAGTATTACTTTATTTAAACCTGAGATACAACATCACATGATTTAAACATCTACAGTGCATCAATTCTCACTTGTTATTTAATGATTCCTTAGGACATTTCTTTCTACTGCAAAATAATTCAAGATATCTCATCCTAAAATCTTGCCACAAAAGTAAGAAAATTGAAGGACTATGTCATATTGCAAGTTTTCAAACCATGCATGAGCTTCAAAAAATATTTAAAAGTTACTTTCATCACCATTATGTATATCTTTAAGCAACACACAGCAGAGGGATTCTGCTTGGAATTTCACATAAATGGATTCCATTAAAAAAAGAAAGAAACCAAGAAATGTTTTTTATTTATGCATCCATAAACATGGCTGCTCATTCTGAATAGCAAAAGTGACCTCTAATCACAGAAGCCAAGGAGCACTTAACCATGGTCATCGAAAAATTAGGGATGATTATTATAGCCAAATAAAGATAAACTAGATTTGACTTTAAATTATTTAGTTTCAAGCATTTCTCTTCTACCGGAAAGACAGGTTTGAGTGTCACCCATAAAGTGTATATTAAAATACCCACACTAAGAGGCATGAAGGAGGGACCAGAAGACAAGTTTGTGTATTTGGAAATATTTCATTCCTTTGAGTAGAAACTTTCTGTTTTCTTTTTAAATAAAATTTGTTTTGTAGACTCTTTGGTTCTGAGGTAGGAAAGAACTTGTCTTTTGAAATATATGGCCATTCTTTCTTCATTTCTTCCTATCTGAACCTATCTCGATGTTTTAATACATACTCAGATCAGTGGCAGAGGACTTCAGATGATATCATCAACCTAACGTGATCTACTTTGTCAGAGAAGACTTGTCATTGATAGTGCTACAATTTGACTAGTGAGAGAAGAGCCAGAAACATCAATGTATTTCAATTTTCCCTAGTTAATGGTCCAATTGAGGAAAATGCATGGATAGAGTGAGGATTGGGGCACCAAATATTTGCATTCAATCCACCCTCACTTGTAATGTTGGGTGTGAGCCTTAACTTTTCCTTCTTCCAGAATAGCAGTGTTTAGAATTGGGCAAAGGGAAGTGAGAATCATTCAGAAATACTTTTTGAAAAAGGTGTAGAAACACTGATGCATGAATAATCAATTTCCAATTCCTCTAAAAATTAGCAAATGAAAATAATACATTAATCCCTAAGTTCTTTTTAAGGTTTTAATTGACTGTCTTTTATGTGTATGAAGGTTTTGCCTACATGTATGTCTGTGTACTACATACATGCCTGGTGCCCGCAGAGGAAAGAAACAGACATCCGGTCAGCTAGAACAAGAGTTACCGATGGTTGTGAACCATAGTGTGGATATAAGTAATCAAACCCAGGTCCTCTGGAAGAGCAGTCAGTGCTTTGAACTGCTGAACCATCTCTCAGGTCCCAAGTCCTGTGTTATTTCTATAATGCTATAACTTTTAATACTATTAGCAATTCCCTGGTCTAGAGACTGATGGCCACTTATGATGTAGTGATCTATTATCCACTGGATGATTGTAGTGCAATTGCAAACCCATTTCATGATGAAAAAAATTAAATGATATTAGCTTAGGGTGGCTTTTTAAATTTATTCATGTATGTATTTACTTATTTATTTATTCATTTATTTATTGTGGATGCAGACCTACCAGGGCACATGCACAGAAATCAAGAGCAACTTTTGGAAGTCCTGGGGATAAACTCAAGTCTCTAGGCTTGGCCGCAATAACTTTTTATCTGATAAGCCATGTCACTGGCATTAAATGGGTATATCTTAATACATAATATTTTTGACTAAATTATGTAACAACAAAAGTTGTATGTGTCCAAATTCAATTTTCATTAACAGCTTTACTTAAGCTTCCCAGCCTCCAGCACTCATATTCAAACACAAAGGCAGAGATATGCGAATCTGAGGCTAACTGGGACTGATCAAAGCCTGTTGTTGGTAAATTGGTGGGTAAGTGTGCCTTTCTGCTAGTTAATATAGACTTGTCACATGCTGCTTCTGTGATACATGACTATTGGAAGTGTCAGTAAAGGACCTGTTGCACTTATTCTATTTAAAAATATTTGACATTTTATATGAAAGTAATGTTATTCCTTGGAGAAAATGAACAAAGTTTTCCTAGTCCAAGTAGAATGTGACACATTCCCTTCCACAGCCAATCCAATGACCAGTTCACAAAATCCTTCCCACTGAAAGCAAGTATTTCATATTCTGTATCAGGCCTCATGTTAGTTATTAATCTTAACTGTTATTGCAACGATGATTTTTATTTCTTAAGAAGTGATGTATACTTATAGAAACTTTTATCATGATGTTTTTTTCTACTCAATAATTATGCCTATCACATTATCCTGAATCATTTGTTCAGTAAGTCACCGAAAAATAAGTTATGGCTTAATTCTACTAGAGATTTAGGTAATTAAACATTTTGTATTGGAAATAAGATTAACATAATCCAAATGTATGTTTTATATATTTTTATATTATATACCTTATAGACCAATTTAATCCTTGAGGTCTACTTTTCTCATTTATAATGAGTATTATAAGGTTGAAATTTGCTCAGGTAAGCACTCCAATGATTTAGAGAAGTAAATGATAATAATAAACATATGATAAACTCTATTGTGTGTTTTAATTGGTTTGCTTAAAACTTCATAGGAACAACTTATCTTTATAAGTGAATTTTGTTGAATACAACAAAAAATTATGGGAGATTTTTCATACATCTGTATATTTTGTCAGATATCCACAATTTATATCTCATCTAATGATAGCGATATTGGGATTAAGAAAAATGACACTTCTTATCATTAAAAAAATAACATTTCTTAGCCGGGCAGTGGTGGCGCACACCTTTAATCCCAGCACTCGGGAGGCAGAGGCAGGCGGATCTCTGTGAGTTCAAGACCAGCCTGGTCTACAAGAGCTAGTTCCAGGACAGGTTCCAAAACTACAGAAAAACCCTGCCCCAAAAACCAAAAAAAAAATTCTTTTTTGGGGGTGATCATTCCCTGGACATTGAATCTAAGGTCTTGGTTAAATTAAGCTTACATTTTACTGTTGAACTAATCCCTCTACCCAAAAGAGACTTCATTTCAGTTCATAAGCATAGTGTGTTTAGAATATACTTATAAAGTTAGAAGATAATTTTAAAACTTTAACATCTTTAATTTCTTTTTAATGTATACCTCTTAATATACATCTTTTTGTCATCTTTTGAACATATTGAAAAGAATTATTTATGATTCCAAGTTTCCACAAAACCGATGTTCATCAGGCGAACCTCTGGACAACTGATTGCTTCAGATGGTCTTCATAATGACATAATTAAGGCTGAAAAGTCTCTTGCCCAGTGATACATAATAAGTCACAGTAACAAGATGTCAGTGGCAAGCACCTTTTCGAGAGTGAGTTACCAGGTCCACCATATTGTAACTGTCTTAAATTATTTAAGCGCTATTCCTATAAAATGACTTTTCTATATGTCATAATTAAAGCTAAATTAAAATGTTAAATAACCTGCATATATATATATATATATATATATATATATATCTTGTAGACCAGGTTGGTCTTGAACTCACAGAGATCCACCTGCCTCTGCCTCCAGAGTGCTAGGATTAAAGGCGTGCGCCACCACTGCCCGGCCTATAACCTGCATAATTTTACTTGTCGTTCAGTCTCATTTTTAAAGTTATACATAAAGAAAAGCCTCTTCACATTTAATTTATCACACTGCCTCTAGTGGAAGACAATGCTAAAAGCTTAAGTCAAATTTCATCTTTTAATAATTTAGTCAGTCTAGAGTTGGAGATATACATATCACTGTAGTAACTCTTAGAAAAATAAAATTTCACTCATTAAATGTAATATTAATTTTCAACAGTGTAACATGAATGGAAATGTAGTTTTTTTTTTTTAAATGACGCCAATAGTAGTCACTGCTTATGAGCATCTAGATGGTTTGATGTTCTTTTGAGGTTACAAGCCATGGTATATTTTTGACTGTTCATTTACCTTAGTTTTTCATCTCTGGAACATAGGAAATAGCAACAGAAATTGTAATTACGTTGGTTTACTAAAAAAAAAAAACATGACAGTAGCTACAATTAGTAATTACTGTGAACAGCTTTCCTTAAACCTAATTTGTTCATCTCTCTTGATTTGAATCATGGAGAAGGTAATAGCAGGAGTGGGGTATCTCTGTGAGAAGCCTTATAAGTCTGTGTTTTGAAGAAATATGGACGACTTAAGGTCTTTGAAACTATGAAAGCAGTTGCATATACTGAAAGCAGTGCTTAATGTGTTGTCTAATAGGAGCTCGGAAGGCAGAGGTGTTGAGAGTAATGTGGACTTAGAGACCCAGCTCTGGAGGTGCTGAAGGGAACTCTGCTAACAATTGTTGTGATGAAACTTGGGCAAAGAATATGGCTGGTTTTGTCCTTGTCCTAAAAAGCTATAAAGAGCTAAGGACTAATTTCATTGGCAGAGTACTTTTCAAAATAGTAAAATGTTGACACTGTCTCATAGTTATTAGTCATCACACTTACACAGAACTATAGAGAAAATAAGCAAGTGGAGGAGAAAAATGTAGAATTTGGGGAGAAAAAGACCAGCAGGATTATTCCTCATCAGTTAAGAAAAACTGCTGAGGCTAGACCATTACAGGAGAGTCCCTGCATAGAGACCTGAAGCTATGAAAGCAAAGCCTGGATTACACTGGAGACCTTAGGATGTTAAAGATGCCAGAGCAATGGAATATCTACCAAAGATAGCTGCATACAAAAAGTGCAACCAGGCCAAGAGAGAGAAGTGTGTTGCAAGCAACACAACTGGGATGGCAAAGCTATCTAAGCCCCTTGACATCAGACAAGGAAGCTATAAGAGATAGCTCCTCATCAGCTGTTATTATGACTTTAGCAAAATATCTCATAAAGCTATTTAAGGGACGAAGGACGTATGTTAGCTCATGTTGACAGAGTCCAAACTTCTGTGTGTGGTTGTATGCCTGAAGAACCCAACTCCATGTGGGCAAAGAATATGGCTGCTCTGCTTAAAGCTTGAGACACTGTCTATCCGTCTGAACTGTAGTTGCAAAGTCATCTCTGTGCTATCATGCTGACAACTGGAAAGATTTCCCTTGTCTCTGGTTTTCCTACAAGATATTCTGAAGAAGCTATCCAATGCCTTTGCTTTAAGCTGCCCTTCTGCCCGGCCCACAGCTTTAATTGCAATCAGTCTTCGTGCCTTAATGAACTGATCAGTTTCTACAATAAATGTTACTGCTAACAATAAACAAAAACCATGCAACATCCAGAATGTTATGTTGTCTTTAAATTTATTATTAAAGTACTTAGTTTCTTAATTTTTAATTCAGCTTCACTCAAGTTTATATATTTTTTTTATTTTATTTTACACATTTTTTTAATCAAATAAATTTTTCCATTATTTCACAACCCCAACACAGCCTCCCCTCCCCGCTCTCCCATTCCCTTCCTCCTCTTTCTGCCACCCACCCCTCCCCAATCCTCTGTTCAAAAAGAGGCAAACCTCCCATGACTGCCAAGAAAGGATGGCTTATCAAGTTGATGTAGGAATAAGCTCCTCTCCTTGTATTAAGTCTGGGAAAGACAATCCAGTATGAGGACTAGGTTCCCAAAAGTCAGCCAAAGCAATATCAACAGGCCCAAGTTCCATGCCAGGAGTCCCACAAACAGAACCAGCCACACAACTGTCACACATATGCTGCAGGCCTAGGCTGATCCCATGCAGACCCCATAGCCATTGGATTAGTTTGTGGACTCCCACAAGCAGACCAGTTACATCTGTGGGTGCCCACCTGGCTCATATAATCCTTCCGTTCTCAGCAGGCTTCCCCAGTTCTGCCCAGTGCTTGGCTATGGATCTTTACATGTGTTCACAGATGGCAATTGTGGTAGTTACCAATATGATTCCAGAGATGGCCCATTCAAGGTATTATCTTCTCTTGCTAGTCTAAGTCTAATTCTTGTAGATTCATGGGAGTTTCCCTGTCATCAGGTTTCTTCCTGACCCCAAATGCAGCCCCCTATCAAGTCATCTCTTTCAGTATTACCTTTCTCCATCCACCCCACAACCCAACCCCTACAGATCTTTTACAAAGCATAACATGAGTGGACTCTAACTCAATTTCCATTTGAATTCTCCATTTCCTTCCCCCAAACCTTAAGGGCATAGTCACTACTATCTGAATTTCTCTGGGAATCATGGTCTTCTGAACTTCCCGTAGAACGGCCAATAAAACTCACAGCTCTCTAAATAATGGTTTTCTTAGAGTTACAAATAGTTTCACACCATTCCATACACAGAGCAGTTCCAAAAATAAGTATATCGTCAGATAGTCCGAGCAACAACCCACCACCGGTACCAATTTTTCTATACTAGTGACTTTTCTGATATGCATGATAAAGTTCTTGAAAAATAACTTGTGGAGACCCAGTTCAGTGAGCAGAGCCATGGTCTGCCGTGGAAGGAAAAATTTGATGACAAAGTGGCTACAAGGTGGGGGTAACACAGGTAATTCTGCTTATCTCCTTACAGCCCGGCAGGGCAGGAATCAAACACTGGAAACAAGTAGAATGCATCTATAAAACCTCAAGATTTGCCTGCAGGACACACCTCCTCCGTAAAGGGCACACTTCTTAAAAGTTGCTCCTAGAACAGTACCACTGCCCAATGACCAGGTTGTCAGGTACATGAGCCTGGGAGGGGTATTTCATACTCATACCTGCAGACCTTGATGCTCAATGGTCTAAGACTTCAGAAAAATGACAAGGGCTATGAACAGTCTAGCTGAGGTTAATCCTGTGGAGTCAGAGGAATGAATGAGGATTTCATTATTTGTTGACCTTCTTGCCTCTCAGTTCAAAGTTTTGACCTAAGTTGAATTGACTTATTCTGAAAATATAATAATTATCATTACCAGAATATTGATGAAAACAAATAAAATACTACAATTATAGTGTAACTTACAGAATGTACCAAAATACTCAGTTCTACTTTTTAAAGTCTTTACTACCAAAAAATGCACCAAAAAGTGGTAAAGCTTAAAAAATTAATTTACAAAGTTGATTGACAAAATAAATTTATAGCTATGCCATTTGTTCATTAATTCTTTCATTAATCTATCCAGTAGTTTATCCAAAAGAGAGGTACCTGAACGTGTCACAGCTACTGGTGTGTATTACTGTGTGCTCCTCTTTACTGTGGCACTTTTTTTTTACTTGTAAAAATTAGCTCATAAATATTTGGTTACACAAATCCCCAGATTTTCTGTACCACAACCCAAACAAGTCCCACCCATTAGGAGCTAAAGTCATATAACAGAGATAAATGTCAAGACCTTAAATTCTTAATAAGTTATACTTGGGAAGGAATTCTAAAATGTTTGGGCAAAAGATGTTCAACCTCCCCATTCAGCCTTTCTAAACCTATCCACATGATTCAATGAGACTGGGGACCATCTATTCAGACAAGTGTTTTGTTTAAGCAACTTAATTTAAGATACCTTACTAATGCCATACCATTCCCAGATAATCCATATAAGCTGCTTCAAGTAGCTGAACCTCACATTCTCACCAAAGAGTAGGAACCTGTACTCTTTGCCATCTAATCCTTATGAAAATTCTAGTTGAAAGAAACAATATTTATGGAGGATTGCCTAGATAACATACAACAGAGAAGTTACTCAGGCCAGATGCTCTGGTTCTTACATCTTAATCTCACTAGACTGTGAAATAATTCTAAATAAAATGCAAGATTTGGGCACCTCTGAGAACTGTCTTCACTGAACCTCGCTTTGGAGTTCTCCTCCTGTCCTCCGCTACCTGAAGTCACAGGTGATCGTCTCTTATCTGTACACAACTGTTGATCCAGTGTGCTCCACGGCATTTCTTCATGAGGATGAAAATAAAATTCATGCTGGTCAGAGTATCTATGAAAATGGATTCTTTTTGGAATGTTTTAAAAATGAGTTTTATAGACAGAGCTGCTATCATAACTAGGTATTTGTAGTAGTTTAAATGAAGTAAATAAATGGTGACAAGAAAAAAGTCATATTATGGTTCATCATAGCTACTGAACAGGCTCACGCAGAGCATAATTGTGATTTTTTTCATCTTCCCTTGATTTTTCTATGGTTATAATCATGCTTTTTTACTGATAAAATACCATTCTCAAAATAAAGTGTATACAAAATGCTACAATATTTTAGATGGAATACATAAATGCAAATAAGAACTTGCATATTTTGTAAAGTTTTCTTTAAAATATCCAGAGAACTTAAAATGAGCTATCTTGATTAATAATTAATATTTTTTCACATGTAGCAATGTATTTTTAAAGTTACTGGGTGACTCATGAATATGACATCAATTTTGTTTATAGTTTATACTTTCTTGAGAAGAAAATATTTAATTAACTTCAATAAAATGTACAGATGTTACATTGAGATTAAAGTATATATATAATATATATGTATATATATATATATAAAATCACATGTATTGATGCATGAATTTACATTCCAGATGGTTTTTTACAGCACATACAGAAGTAAGAACATCCAGTAATTTCTATATTCCCTCGTGTTTGGAGCCCTTCATAGGAAGATTGATCTCACATTAAATGAGGACCTTTATAAACTACCATATGTACCAGTATTTAAACTGTTAGTTTTACAAGTGCATATTGTTGAATGAATAGAAGGTTTCTGTGAAAATGCATGCCTTTTTGCCTAAGAAAATTGTAATCTCTGTCAAAAGATTTCTAACCTCAAACAAATAAAGAAAATGAAACAACACCCAACAAAATGCAGAATTTTAAAATAAACTTCATTTCACATATGCTGATAAGAAAATATAATTATATATACACATATGTAGCATAACTTTTATATTAAGATTAATAATTAAACCCTTTAAAAAACAGCATTTACACAAAAGAATTGCTTGTTTCCTTCTGATATATACATATGTATATACATATATACATATATATATAATTATGCACAGAAAAAATGGTTGAAACCTGTACTGCAGGACAAGAAAGCCTCAGGCAGCAACAGGGTAACAAAATTCTAGAAATGGTAGCTAATGAAGTGATCATATGCTCCAAAAGTAAGAGTAAGTTTGAGAAATAGAAAGAACATGCACAAATCATCTCAGGCTAGTTCCAAAAGAAACTGAGCAGTTATGAATACAAAGGGAAAAACTGGGATAAATATGAAATAGGAAGTGAAGAATAGGGAGAAAAAGAAAAACAACACTGTTCGAAGGAACATTGAAGAAAAATAGTAGCAAAATGGAATGGTGGGAGAATCAGGATTTATAACGATAAGTTTAAAGAGAAGACTGTTCTAGTGACAGAACATTTCAGCGACAAACTCTACGAGTAAAGACTGTGATGGGGCCAAAATCAAAATATTTTTCTCTGAAAATTCCAACATATGGTGATGCAGAAAGGATCTCTGCTTCAAAATATTGATAGGCATACAAATTGACAGAATTTTAAAACTAGAAAGTATGGAATTTTGCTTATTTTATAGGAAAAAAATTAGAAAAAACTCAAATTCTGCCACAGAACTTCTAGCATGAATCTCTCAAAAACCAAAACAACTTTAGATTTTGCTACCCAAATAAACGTTAAATCAAAATTGAAATGAAGAAAGCCAAACAATGTAAAAGTTTTAGATGCCATTTATTCCTGGTTGGAAAATTATAAGCAGTGTAATATTTCATATTGTTTAAAGAAAACTGACTCACAAGAAAGAGCGCTGAAATGAAGTCCTTTTGAATGGCCAGTAGGACAAGAATTATTTCTTCTAGAAATGAGCAATTGAATAAATTGGAAAATTGGAAGGCGGCTCCTTTTTCAATGCTACATCTTCAGGGGACAAATCATTGTATGTCTTGCTCAGAATGATTTCCCCTTTCTGGTTAGAGCACTTCTCAGCCTTCCATTCTTCCACTGGATACATTTGTGTCATATATAAATCTATTATGCATCCCCCCTCTCTTTTATACTCAAATAATAGATATAAAATTCATTTCTTCTGCACTTTGAAATGAATGGTTTTCTCTGTGCATAAAACCAATAGGAGAGACAATTTGACCATGTTTAATAGTATCACAAAGCAGCGGACTGCTGAGCTTATTTTAGTTGGAAGCAGATAAACTCAAATTATAGTTTAACCTCCAGTAATAGGAACCATTCTACTTGGAAAATATTTGTTGTAAAATTAAAATAGATAATGGATTGTAATTGCATGGAGAGAGACTCTGTTGTGATTACACTCACTAGGAAGTATGCCCCATGAATGGTGTGAAATATACCCCCAAATACCCAACATTAGCATATTTGGTACATAGAAATTAGTACAAGAGCATGCAGAAGTTAATTTTAATTAGACGCACAACATGTAAAATCCCACCAAAATACTAAAATTGCCTTAAATAAAAGTTCATTGATATTTATGATCATAAAATTTCTTTTTGTGAATATATTTTAAGATATGACAATATCATTTTTTTAAATGTCATTCCTTGCATGGATAGGGTAGAGGCAACAATGGTGATATTTTGTTTGTGCTTTGATAATAAAGCTTGCCTCAAGATTAGAGTGCAGAGCTAGCCACACTAGCTAACCATAGAGGCCAGGCAGTGCTGGTACTCATCTTTAATCCCAGCATTCAGGAGGCAGAGGCAGATGGATCTCTGTGACTTCAAAGCCACTTGAGCTACATGAGATTGAATCAGTCTAAAAGAGAATCAGAGCCAGATATTGGTGGCTCACACACTTTTACTTCCAGTACTTAGGAGTCACATGCCTTTAAACTCAGCACTAGGGTGGTGGAGACAGTAAGGGATATGCTGTGGGACAATGGTCTATACCCTGTCATATGTATTTTAAATAAATGTTGATTGGCCAGTAGACAGGCAGGAAGTATAGGTGGGGCGACCAGGCAGGAAGTAGAGGCAGGGCAACAAGAATTCTTAGAAGAGGGAAGTTTTAGTCTGCAGTCATCACTCAGACACAGAGGAAGCAAGATGTGACTACCTTGCCAAAAAAGGTACCAGGCCACATGGCTAACACCTCCAAGAATTATGGGCTAATCTAAGTTGTATGAGTTAATAAGAAGCCTGAGCTAACAGGCCAATCAGTTTGTAATTAATGTAGGCCTCTGTGTATTTCTTTGAAACTGAACGGCTGTAGGACTAGGTAGGACAGAAAACTCTGTCAACAATAGGACTGAGCAGAGAGAAATAGAAGATGGGAGGAGATGGGACATTCAGTCTGAGGATTTTTAGAGAGAGGATCTTGTACCCTTGATTCTGAGGATTTGGTAGAGTTAAAAACTAGTGGCTGATTGCTCTGCTTCTTTGATATTTCAGTATTCACCCACTAATATCTGACTCTGTTTTATTTAATTTATTATTAAGACCAACTAGAATTTACACTATAGACAACCCATGATTCATCCTCATTTATGGAGTTTTTGGCAGTTGATGGCTGCTGGTAATTGTCCACTGGTAGGTTGCTCACGGTGTAGTAGTTGACCTCACATTGATGCTGCTATAGGCAACACTAATTTAGTTAATAAACATATTTTAAAGAGGACAAAGAATTATAGAATGGATATGGTCTGGTGATCTTGAGACAGCTGGAGTGGGACAGATTAGAAGGGGCAAATATGATTCAGATTCATTATGTACTTAAACGAAAATTTCAAGGAATAAAAATAAGTAGTTATTTCTGTCTCTTAGTCTCTGTATCTCTCAAACATTCAAACATAAATTATAAACTAATACAGTATAATCAAATCCCTTACAATTTGAAGTCTACACTTAGGAAGGGATGAGTTCAAGTATGGCCTACAACAATGTACATTTCTTACATATTCTTTTTTGTTTCAGACACTCTTTGTATAAAATTGAAAGACAAAAATCTAATCGTTATTAAGCCTTAATAGGAAATATGTACATTAATGCTGAATCTTTGTACACAACAGGAAAATTAGCTATAAACAGACTTAAAAAAACTTTTGAGATTATATTAGAATTAGAACATTTTTCCTTCTCTTTCTTCCCTGAGAATCCTACTCTCCTTCAAATCCATGGCCTCTCTCACTATTCGCTAATTGCTGTAAGAAGCATAGACATTTGTACATAGATATCCCTAAATAGAACCTGTTCAGTATGCATAATGTTACTCGCATGCATGTTTTTGAAACATGCCAAATTGGGCAGGAAAAGCTTGCGAAGCCTCAAATACCCAAATAACTCCAGAAAACTGAGCAAAGCTGGGAGTCGGGGAGGTGGTCTTCCCACTAGTCTGTGGGAGACTAGCACTCCAATTAGTATAAATTGAGATTGCACAGGGAAAGATTCTGACAAATTCTTATGGTATTTATTTTAACTAATAAAATAATTCAGAAAACACAGTAAAATTTTGAAAAATACAAAAGTGGAACAAAATCACAAATAACCTACAAACAGTGTTCCTTATATTTGACTTTGTTTTGTGCAAAGTCACAGTTTACATACACATGATACAGATTGTCATTCCATTCTCAAACCTCTATCAGTCCTGTACGTTTACACATTTGCAGGAAAAGTAAAACAAGTTAGCAAATTTTGCTCAAAATTTACTTTGTTACAGAATTCCTGAATAAGCAGAGTAGAGTTTGTTTTGAGACAAAGTATTCTGAAAACCCAAACTGGCCTCGGACTGACTCTCTTCCTGGCTCCACCTCCAGGGAGCTGGCAAAACTGATAATATTTTCTTTTAAAAATATTCCTTAAAATTGTATTACTTGGGTACAGGCATTTAACCTTCTTGTACGTGCATCGTGTGTGTGTGTATGTGTGTGTGTGTGTGTGTGTGTGTGTGTGTGTGTGTGGTGTCTCTGAGGAGGACAGAAGAGGGTGTAAGATCTTCCGGAGCACAAGTTTTAGACAATTCTGAGCTGCTGTGTGGGTGCTGGGGATGAAACCTGGGTGTAGCCATTGCTCTTACCTGCTAAACCATTTCTTCAGTATCACAGATGGCTTTTGAAGGTTTTTAAATTTATGCCTATATGTATGAGCATGAATGATTCTCTATCACCATATCTATGCAGGAGTCAGGCAAGTGTTAGATCTTTGGCAACAAGAGTTATAAGCAATTGTGAGTTGCCATGTGGGCACTGAGAACTAAACCTACATCCTCTATATGAACAGTTAAGTGCTCACAACCACTGAGCCCATCTCCAGCTACTTCAGAAGCTATTTTTAATGAAAATACTTTTTAAAAACTGATTAGGCATTTATGATTGCATAATGGAATGCTCTTTTTCATGTCCCTCCTTTCAAAATGTTTGAGTGTTGGGGGGGGCAGCAGCATATGCCTTCTGCCACACAAGTGAAAAGGTGTAGTCCTTCCATGCCTGGAATCAAAACAGTAGTGAATAATCCTAGCATATTCTTCACCCTTGATTTTAAACTTTTTATTTAAGAAACACTTCCCTGGATGAGTACTTTTCACACAGTGGGAAACCTCAGGTAATTTGTGGAGGGATAGATTTATCATTCTCATGTTCCTTGCCAGGACAGTGTCCATCCTGTTTTCCAGTTTAGCAATAGAAAGTAATGTAGTGTTTCTGCAGGGTTTGGTTGGAAAGACTCTGTCTTTGTGTTTGGAAGAACCCCATATTTTGTGTGAGTCAAACAAAAATGACCAAGATAACCAAAAAACAGAGGTTCCATAATGCCCAAATCAGCCATGAATACAGTTTTTGATGTGGCTGAGATCTAGACTCCTTGAAATTCAGAAAATGACTTCTGCTGCTGGTCTTTTGAGGACGTACAACTCTTTCCTGCAACCTGGCATTCAGGAATTAGTGATCTAGAAGTTCCAGTCCCCTGCGATCAGAACTGAACTTGGTGCAAGGAGAGACAAGCAAGCAAGAGTACAGTGGAACAGAGAGATGGAAAACCAAACACATACATGAGAACTTTGTCAGACAGTGTAAATTGTTGCCAGTATTCAAAAATGGCCCAAGAAGATAGAAATGGTAGAAATGAATCCTACCTACAGGAATAAGGCAACTTTGAAGGTGATTTTATGCAACGGTTATTAAAGCAAGATGTGAAAAGGCAAATTCTAGTCATTATTATAAATATACACACATTTATGGAAATGCATATTATAATGAGAAAAAAAATAGTTGACTGTGAGGAGCATATAGTCAACAAATCAGAAGTGACATAACTGAAAATAAAGAACAGAGAGCTGAGAAATGATGAATGAAACTAATGTACCTTATGAGATGGAAAACGTGGTCAGATACGTCTGCTTAAGCTGCCCACATTTAGCAAGCATTGAGAGACCCTGACTCACTCCAGGCATTTCTTGCTTTCTTCCCTCTCTGCTGTGGACGGCCATATTATTAGCATTGCCTTACACAGAACAGAACAAACCACAGTGCCTCTTTCACCTCAATTTTTATTGTTTTATATTATTTCATTTTTCTAGTTGATGCTTGTAATTACTAGAATGTTATTGTTCACCTTTTAAAGGAATTGTCCAGCTCAGTGAGTGTGCAGATATAACCGTCATGTCTACTAGTGCAGATGGCACCAGCTTTGATTAAATGAATTAAAGGCACATGAATTAATAATTTTTGTGTATGTTTCATAGGAACTCTATTTAAATATTTTTAATTTTTATCTATTTATTTCTCTGTGTGTGTCCATGTGCCTGTGCATATGTGTGAGTGTACCCGTGCCATGCATGAAGTGTGGAGGTCCAAAACAACTTAGAGAAGCTAGTTCACTCTTCCCACCACGTGTGGATCAAACTCTGGCTTTCAACCTGATGTCAAGCATCTTTTCTTTCTGGGCAGCTTCCTGGCTCTGTAATTCTAACTTTTAATTGAGATGTGCTGTTAAGCTAGTGGTAATACCTCTCCTCTCAGTGCTAGAATATTTAATGGGTTTGATCTTGTGCAGGGAAAAGCCATGTCACGTTCCGAGGACAGCTTCCATGAAGGCAGCGTTAACTGGACTCAGTAGGTTACTAAATAATACTAAATTAAGAATCTAAAAAGGTGACCATACTATTAAGAGGGAGATGGAACTGGTGAGGGGTGATTCATGACTGGAGCTTAAGGGATGGATATGATCAAAACCGATTGTATAAATCATGATAATTTCAAAAAAAATACCTTTAAAAGAGGCAAATGTCTGCCTTGCCCCACACTTGAACAACAACAAAACAGTGTTCTTCACTGGCATTCATTTGAATTCTGTGGTTTCATTAATTAACAATGGTTAAATAATGGAGATCTAATAAAAATACTAAAAAATTAGAAGCAAGATAATGGAAAGTTTAATATTACTGAATCACTTACTAGCTGTGTGGGCTTTGGTGGTACTTAAAATTTATGATGTTCAAGGTTCTTTTCTGTAGAGGAGATACTCATGAAAATTAAATTAACTAAATGATTTAAATAATTTTTAACTGTTTCTTGCTTTAAAAGCTCCAGTTTCCTTCCATTCTCTATTAATTCTCCAGGGGATTGCCTATAAAAGTCCCAGGAGGGAATTTAAACAATCATTGCAGTTTGGAGAAAAGCTAGCACTAAGACAGCACTAGTGATCTGTGCTGGCTTTGTTTCATGGTAGGAGGTGAGGCATATGTATCTGGCTGACAAAATGCCAACATGGTTTTGTGAATGTTTGATTCATTATTTTGGAATAATTTTTCCATCCAAAAATAATAGCATATAAGAGCAACTAAACAAGAACCAATGAATATAACAATTATAAAAGACAAAAAACAACATTATCCTATTTCCCTAATAGTCACAGTAGAATACTGACGCATTTCTCTGACTGTGCAGAGAAATCCTTACTTACAAGGTATTTGTTGAAGAGGGAGACTTAAGTTCTTCTTAGAGTTTCTTTCCAAACTTACCACATGATCACCTGTTGACTTTCATTCAGCAAGTGCATGTAAAATGCCTACTACACTTCAGTGCTAAGCTTGTATAAGACACAGAACTTGGCTTCCAACTTTCATTTCATTAAAAGTGCACAAACATTTTATTCAAAATTATGTTGAAATTTATAATGCCACACCAAGGGCATGTATAGCCAATGGGTTTATAGGAAAATTCTCCAGTCTAACACTGCAAGGTCTTGGTGACTTACACTTCTCATGATACCTCAATATATAAGAGATAACGCTGTCTTCTTAAATATACTAAATATCTTTGTAAGCTACTTTGACCACATCCTACAGTAAAAATAAATAAATCACCTTGCTACAGAAAATTCAGACTAACATAAATAGAAGTTTCACAGAAAATTTATTCACAGTGGTCGGAGGGCATTTCATATGGATTTACTCTTGTTGTGCTCGAGTAAGCACTATTTTAATTCTATTTTGTTCCATATTATTCTACACTGTTCTATTAATCCTAGCATATCACATTTCTGTTAAAATATAAGTTGAAATCCCTTAATTTTATGAATCATTAGTGGAGCAAGATTTTCACTTGAGGTTCTTTTGGAAATTTGAAACCCCAAATAAGTTGTTAAATTATAATTATCATAAACATATTATATGGTATATACCAGATCAAATTTTAGCATAACTTTAAATTGTATATTTCAAGTGATAATTATATTTTAACAGTTGTGGTTAGCGTGGAATAATGTGGTGAAACCCTACAGGTTTGATAACAAGAACTAGAATCAAACAGAGATATCTCTGTAGAAAGGAAGGAATGGAAACCCATGGGTAGAGGGGGGATATTGACAAGTGCCCTTGTAATCAGCAGTGGACTGGTATTATCACATCTGTATTCTTAGCCCCTTCCAAATCAAAGAAGATGCTGTCACTTAGGGGTGAGCATTTTAAAACAGATGATACATGGGCTGTGGTTTCCTCCTCACATGCCTGATCCATAGTATAATTGCAAATTTTTGTGACTCCCATTTTAAAAGCCCAGAAAACCATTTCCAGCAAAAAGTGAGTGAGATACCTCAGGACTGGAAAGACAAAAGCCTTGTTTTCTGTCATATGCAAATGCCCATTTCAAGGCTATTTTTTGTCTTTAACCTAGAGCAAAAGTAGAAGCTAGAAACTAGGAGAGGATTTTTGGTAGGCACATTAATGGGAGGGATTAAGTAGATTATTCGAATCTGAAAGTAGAGAAGTAGACAGCTGTGGGTTAAAGAATTGAGCAGGGAAACCAGGAAGTACAGGGGAGAGTTTACCCCAAGTAAAGGTATACAAAAAGTCACATGGAAGCCTACTATCTCGCAATCCATCTAAAAAGCAAGAATTGGAGTCACAGAATACATGTGAAATGAAGCATGGGGTTATCCTACGGTGAAGAGATTAGGTAGGGATGGGGCAGAGCAACGGAAAAGAGGTGATCGCGCAGTGAGTAATCGAAACAAAGGATGCAAGAAATACATATGGAGGCCTACTAGCCTGAATGCTGACTTAAAACTAAAAATGTGTGAGTTCATTAAAATGTATAGATGTTGTGTTTGACTCATGTCCATGGGAAATGTTTTGTGATTTGCAATATTTTTAAATAAAACTTTTTGTTTAAAAAACTGAGGATTTTGAACATAATCCTTACTTAGCTTGCATAAATAAATTGTGTTGCTTCCCAAGAACATAGACTATTACATGAAAACTGCAGAGCAAGCACTTGAATATTTTCCTATGAGATAGAAATCAAAAAAGCCCTAAAGGTCTCCAGAATAACATGGGCTATTGTCGTTGTCATGGTTACTCTCTATAACAATATGCTGAGACCCCTGTGAAATGGTCCCATAGGATCACAGGGAGTGGTATTATTACAAGGTGTGACCTTGCTGAAGTGTTTTTTTGTTTGTTTCTGGAGGAAGTGGGTTACTGGGGAAAGAAGGCACTGAGGTCTCAGAATGTCAAGCTAGGTGATGTGGGATTTTCCTCTGCATGCTCTGAATATGTCTTATTATCATTGGTTAATAAAGAACCTGCCTATGGCAGGGCAGAATATAGATAAGTGTGAAAATTAAATTGAATTCAGGGAGAAAGAAGGCAGAGTCAGGTAGATGTCATGTAGCTGCTGAAGGTGAAAGACATCAGAATCTTACCCATAACCATGACCTTGTAGCAATACAAAATTTAATAGAAATAGGTTAATTTAAAACGTAAGAACTAGCTAGATAAATGTCTGAGGCATTGGCCAAATAGTGCTGTAATTAATATTGTTTCTGTGTGATTATTTGGGTCTGGGTAGCTGGGAAATAGATGTACCAGTTCTGTTTACAGTGAGGTTTAGTGTGATTCACTTCCTGACGCTGAAATATAGAACTCTCAACTCCTTCTACAGCACCTGTTCTACCTGCAAGCCACCATGCTTCACCTCATGACGATAATGAGCTACAATCTGAACATTAAGATCACCCTGTTAAATGTTTTATAAGAGTTCTTGTCGTCATGGTATCTCTTCACAGCAATAGGAACCCCAGGAAAAGCCCATTGCTTAAGGTACCAAAACTTTGGCTGAAGAATATAGAGAAACCAGTCTGAAGCCTTCCAGAAAACTTCCTTCTTGATGGTCAGTTTCATGGTGCCACATGGTGGTAAGAAAAGACTGCTTGGGAAAAGCAAAACAGTCAATGGTGTTAACCAGTGTGAGACCCTGCATACTACAATATTGACCTTCCATGGATGGTATTCACACTGATAGGTTAGCAACATGACTGCTATGGGACAGCTAATCATTTTCTACTGAGATGTGAAGCCTGCTGTAAAGGAGGGACTTTAAGGTTTGATGCTTCAGTCCTGATGAAAATTCTAGGTTAGACAGGCTCTACGGTAGAAACCATGATCATTATTTTGTTAAATGATCATTTTCACAAAGTTCCTTCCTAATATGTATATTTATATCCATTGACTCAAACTTTTGTCAATCATGTTTAATTATTTCCAGTTGATAGCAGTTGAACGAAAGATGCATAATTCAAAGAGCTATGAAAAAGTAACTGAGTGCTCAGCCTTAAACTAGGCATATGTATTAATCACACCCTCATCACAAAGACTCAGGAAATGATATGAAGTAGAAGCAGAAAGAATGTAAGGAAAGAGGATGGGAAAGAGCTTGGTTAAATGCTGTCTTGTGGTGATAGTTTGTTCATGATCTAAAAAATAAACTTTGCCCGAAGATCAGGGTGCAGAGCTAGCCACTAATTACCCACAGAGGCCAGGCGGTAGTGGCACACATCTTTAATCCCAGCATTCAGGATGCCGAGGCAGACAGATCTCTGTGAGTTCAAGGCCACCTTGGGCTACACTAGATTGAATCAGTCTAAAATAGAATCAGGGTCAGGTGGTGGTTTCTTGCACCTCTAATCACAGTACTTGGGAGTCACATGCCTTTAATCCTAGCATTAGGGAGGTGGAGACAGGAAGGGATATGACTGGACAGAGTGAGGGACACAAGGTGGGAGGAGACAGGAGCTCAAGGTATTCCAGTCTGAGGTTTTGTAGAGACAGCATTCAGTCTTAGGATTCATAGGGACAGGCTTGCCTCTTTGGTCTGAAGATTCAGTAGAGCTAAGAACTAGTGGCTGGATGCTCTGCGTCTCTGATCTTTCAGCATTAACCCCTATCTGACTCTGTGTTTTATTATTTAGACCAATTAGAAATTATGTAACACTGACTTCACAAAATGATGTGGCTATCATACTCATGAAGTCACTTCAACTGGAGTTACCTGTATAAGGTTTTTAAAGCTCAAACCCAACAAAAATCCAGCATAACATATGCCTAACACATCCCTAGGCCTATCCCTTATTGTGGCATTACTGATATTTGAGAGTTGCTCTGGGAGGGATAATCAGTCATTTTTGAAGATGTGACCACTGGTGGGTTTGTAGAGATGGCTCAGAGGTTAAGAGTACTGATTGTTCTTCGAGGGGTACTGAGTTCAATTCCCAGCAACCACATGATGGCTCACAACCATCTGTAATGAGATCTGGTATCCTCTTATGGCCTGCAGCCAACATGCAGACAGAACACTATAAACAAAATAAATAAATAAATCTTTATAAAAAAAAAGGGGGGGCTGGAGAGGTGGCTCAGTGGTTAAGAGCACTGGCTGCTCTTCCAGAGGTCCTGAGTTCAGTTCCCAGCAACCACATCATGGCTCACACCATCTGTAACTGTTGCAAGAGGCATAGAGGGCTGTGACTCGCTGAGGCTAGCTTATACCTGAAATAATTACATACAAACTGTGTTTGTTTAAATACTGCCTGGCCCATAAGCTCTAGCCTCTTGTCGGTTAACTCTTACATATTATTTTAAGCCATGTCTAGTCATCTGTGTATCATCACAGGGTGGTGGCTTACTGGGAAGGATCAGGAAGCAGAGTTAGGAGTTAGAAAAGTTCCATCTGTGAGACTCTTGTTCTTGTAAGTGCACCACAATATAGACTATCAAATTTTTGCCTAATACATTTCTTAGTACTGTGATTGATGTAAGCAATTAGGGCATATCTAGAACAAAAGAAAATCTTGATTATCATTTTCTTTAATGATGATATGCTTCCTTAGTTTTAAATTTCTGAGCTGCGATAAGAAACACAATCTCTGCATACACACCATCCATGTAGTCTACATCGTATAATACCTGCAGCACACAGGGACATAGGAAATAAAGTCAACTGTGTTGATGTTCAAATTCTTGCTCTGCAGTAACTAACACAGGTATTTTTGATCCTAGAGTTTGATGCAACAGAATCTCTACAACATAAAACAGCAATTGGTAGACAACTGTAAGAGGGGTAACATGAAAATCTGAGCTGGTGTTCTTTCATTGATCTAATAGAACTTTAAACATCTTATTACTTTAATATGTAAATTACATTTTTTAAATATCAGTGAATTAAGAGTACAGCTAAAAGTGAGATCTTGTTTAAATTTATTTATGTAGACAAACATTAACCTAAGTGCAGCTTTTCTTACCACTTCCCTATGCTTGAAGACCAGAATGTCTCAGTGTTTAAGGTACAAAGACATAGTTCAGTGTAGATTCTTTCAGTTGCTATGTGAACTTGGGAAGTTACAAAACTAAATTCTGAAAATCAGAAAAGCCTTGGCCACATGTCAGAATGTTGGCTAGATGTTAAATGAGTTAATCTGTGTAAAGTGAGTAGAAGTTCTCTCACATAGCAAACACAATAAATTTTAATTTTTTAAATTATTAATTGTATTTCAATGAGATTTGGTTAGCACTCGTGAGAATTCAATCCATTTTTGAGAATTCAATCCATTTTTAAATTTCTTCCTCTAACAATTTCCTCATAAATTATTAAGAGCTGTATATGGCATAAAACAATATTTTTATGAGGATTATTTTATGGAGTTTATATAGGACTTCAAAAACAGTGCTTCAGAAAAAAGTAATTCAAGATAAGTCTCAAAAACAAAAATTAATTGAGATCTACCTCTGCATTATGATGTTACTGAGTTCTCCAATCCATTTGAATAAAAGAAATCTGATTAATGCTGTAATTTAATTTAAGCATGAAAGATGTGATACTTTAAAACAGCTATTATGAGCAGATTCGCTCATAGAAGTAAATAAAGTACTTACAAAACAGATATAATGTCTACATGAGCCATTTCCAAGAGGGTGTTTTTTTCCCCTTTTCAATGAATGCTTAGAGCTTTCCTTCAAGCTCTTGGTTAATCTATTGATCTGTGAAGCACAGTGCACTCCAGGGAGGCAATTCAGTTGACACTATATCAACTGAAGAGATAAATAATGATCATACCATTTGGTAATTAAACGTCTTACAAACCTTTTAAATGACTACACATCAAAAAAGCCAAATGAGGTCAAGCATATTTTATTTTTTATTCCCATACTAATGCTATTAACAATCTTTAAAAATATCAAGATTAAAAGGGCATACTAAAATTAATTTAAACTATTTAAAGATAAGGTATGCATTAGATAGCTTATTATTTGAATATATGTGAAATGTGTTCTCTGCATACAGAGTGAGTTCTAGCCTTGTATTTTGTTTTTAAGAAGGCTATAAAAATAATTAAAATTATTGTTTTAGAATGGTCAAGAATAAGAGAAAGTCTTAACTAGCAGCAATAAAGAAGAAATGTAGTAAGAGCTCTACCACTTACAGAGAAAAAAACAAATCATTTCAAAAGTGGTTTTCAAAATATAGTTACAATTTCAATTAATAATATTAAAGCAATGTTACTTTTAGAAAAATTGACACATTTATTTTACTTTTCAATCCAACATTGAATATTACCCCCTCACACATGTACTATTCTCAAAAGGATTAAATACTAGAGTTTAAGAAGTAACTAAGTGGTACTTCAGTGATGGTTCATTTGTTAAGAGCACTGATTGCATTCTTGAGGACCAAGATTCATTTCAGCACCCACATTATGACTAACAACCATCTGTAATTGCAATCCCAGGGCATGCAATGCCTTCTTGTGGTCTCAACAAGAACTGCACAGATGAGGTTTACAGACAAACATGCTAGCAAAGCACCAATAAATGCATGAGAAAAATAATATATATATAACAGGCATTTAAGTGTAAAAAGTATAAACACATACTTAAGTGCATGTCATTTTGTTTGCTGAAGTGTACTTTACATTGCCATAAATCCCTAGACACTTACATTACAATATAATGACCAGTCTTACAGTAAGAATTTCAAAACCCTTAAAGCAGACACACCAATATGTAATTATGTAAATTGTACTGTACTGCACTTATTTAACATGCTGTTAAATAATCACTTCATTTATTTTAATCTTTACACTTATGAATCATTAAAGTATAAAACTACTCCATACAATTATAATAAAACCTAGAGCAAAAAATATGAAATAATTGATAATAGAATAAAACATCATGGTTTCATCTTTGTTTGTTGGGGAATAAGTTATTCTGTCAAAATTCTACTTTAATGTGAAATATTTTAAATAAAAGAATATAGTTTTAATTAAGCAAGCATAATGGGCCATAAAAGTGACCAAGAGTTAAACAAAAAAGCCCATCCAAACATGTTATGGGAAATGTATATTATTCAAATGATGAGAGGGTACGGGTATTCTGAGCTCTAAGAATGGGATGACCAGGCCATATCATAAAACTTGAAAAATGAAATTAGATTTCTCACAAAAAGAAAGATGCCAAAGAGGTAAAATATTCAAGAAAGTAATGGCACAAGTGTACTGGTGGCTTCAGGAGGATTGCTGTAGTGTTGTGGTAGTTCAAATGAATGTAATTGGCTCCCATAAAATGACAGGGAGGGGCACTATTAAAAGGTGGGGCTTTTTGGAATAGGTGTGGTCTTGTTTGAGGAAGTGTGTCACTGTGGAGATTGGCTTGAGTTCTCACATATGCTCAAGTCACACCCAGCGTCTCATTTCACATTCTGTTGCCTTCAGATCAAGATGTAGGACTCTCAGCTCCTTCTCCAGCACCAGGTCTGCCTGTGTGCCACCATGTCGCACTATGACCATAATGGACCAAACCTCTGAAACTGTAAGCCAGCACTAATTAAATGTTTTCCTTTATAAGAGTTGCTGTGGGCATGGTTTCTCTTCACAGGAATAGAACCCCTAACTAAGGCAAGAGTGATTATCTATTTTTACACTTAAGTTAAGCAAAGACACTACAAGCATCCCAGAGTGGCTTTTTATTAGGCTCCTTAAAAATAATATGTACTTCAATAATTATTTATGTGTCAAGGTAGTAGATGTGAAATTACTTGCCTTCAATCATACTTTCATTCCTGTGTGCAGCATTTCTTCACAATCGTATGCAATTTCTAACAGCTCATGCTTCAAATTCCAGGTCCAACAGTATCTGTGCCAATTACTCACCAGTGGATAGTCCAGATTTTGTCTCAACTTTTCACAGTCCTATTATTAACTTATTGATTTGCAACAAAATACCACAAACTTTATACTTTGCATCAATATGTAACTATTACCCCATCATTTCTGACTCAGACAGGGGAGGTGGGTTATCTGCCCAGACTTCCATAAGGCTACACTTATCTCTAGACGAGGCATTTACTTTCAAGCTCACCAGGTTGAGGAGTTCCTTTACCACTGGCTTTAGGAGACTGGAAAACATGTTTTATCTGGCTCCAAGTCCATGGCTGTGTCAGCTTCCGGAAGGGAAGTTCATAGTCCCCAAAAATATGTCCATTCACAAACCAATTTAAAACAGCCATTCTGCTTCCTCAAATTCAGAAAGATGTTCCAGTCTCACATAGAAGATCACACTTCAGAGTCTGCTTGTTTTGTAGTATTCTGCTTCCTATGGAAGAGTCTCACAAGGCTCAATATGAGAAATACATGCTGGGATCATGGAATTTCCACTGGATGTGTTACCATGTTAAAACTACCACAGTTTAAACACTCCAATTGCTCTGAGTGATTCACATTTGTGCTATGTTCAAATGCATGGCCTACCATCTACAATACAGAGATTCTTAAAGAATATTCAAATTAGTTTGCAAAAAAAAAACCATAGCTGAAAAGCAAAACATTCAAGAAGGAAGCTAATAAGTATTGTTAAAAATTATGGAGACCACAATCTGACAAGTAAATTTCAAAAAAAAAAAGAAATAAAGAAAGAAATTTTGTGACTGATTTCTGCTGATTACTACCCTCAGGGGCTTGCTTATTTTAGCTTTTGAATATGTTAATATTCAACTTCTCATAAAATGTGTACAATAATGAATGCATACTTCTATCATATTATTTACCTTCCATAGTTAAATAAAATTTAAAGCATAAATACACATAGAATGTATACAAATGCCAATTACTAAATTTCATGAGGAAATATTCATTCCTTTAGTTGTTGATCCATCACTGAATACAATAAACTCATGGCAGAAAGCTCTTCCTTCTGTGTTAATATTCCTAAAGGATTCTTCTTAATTACACTGGCAAATAGAAGATTATTGTACAGAATTACACACTCCAACATTTCAGAAGGTTCATAAAAATTTCTGCAAAATATCTCATTTGATTAAATCATATGCCACTTGAGTTCAGATTTGAAACTCAGAAGAAATAATCTCAAGTATACAAATAATTTCAAGGACAAAGATTCACCATGCCGAGTTCTGAGATTTAGAGTGGAGAATTTGTACTTACAATAACTGGAAATATTATTAACACCTATGGGTAAAGTTTATGTTTAGCAATCTTGCGAAAATAATAAAGAATTATAACCTTGTTTTCAAATTCATAAAAACAAACAAAAAACCTTTCTGACTATACCTAATCTAATTTTTCCTACAAAATTCTAAAACCTTTCCTTACAGTTCTAATGTGTAGATGAAGCTTCTATTATTTGAGTGACACTGTGTAACTAAATAATCTTTTTGGTTTTGTTTAGAACTGTCTAGTTCTCAACTGTATAAAGAACGGCAGAAACTATGACTCATGCAGCAATCTATATTTATCTGTCACTCTTATGGCTATTGTATAAGTAGGTCAATGACATAATCACTACATAAAATCTTATCTAGTCATGTCAATCATGACAGCTTATAGTATATTAAGTTATTTATCCAATAATTCACTTTAATACAAACAAAGAGAGTAAGGAAATACTTTTGTAAAAAAGGTGTTGTGGAGAACATCGGTAGGGCTCAAGGAGGAAATACAGCAGATATGATCATACTTGTTTGTATTCTACATGAAATCCTCAAATACACAGAAAAACATTAAAAATTGCTTTACTCACGCAAAATGTAAATTTTTGTCACCAGGGTTTAAAAAGCACTTACATCTTAGGACAAATTCTAAGTTATATGATGCAAAGGAAGAAGTACCTTCCTGGTTATAAATTACAACTCTGAAAGGTAAGTCATTCAGTTCCTATGATATGTGAAATGTCCACAAATTTCAAAAGATATAAAAGCATCTCTGGTGGTTTGAAAGAAAATGGCCTCCACCCCAGTTCCCCGTGGGAATTGGCCTGCGGCAGGGCTGGAACCTTGGACGAGGGTGGGTCTAGCATAAACCTGCAGGGCTCCAGCAGAGAAGTCCGCCCTTTTCATGGTGGTGGGTCCTTGGTGAGTG
>JAQHUG010000365.1:396529-408392 GCA_028555095.1 Dicrostonyx torquatus
AAAATATGTGCATATGACAATTGACACGTATTCAGGATTTGTGCTTGCCACAGCACAAACTGGGGAAGCTGCAAAACACGTGATGAATCATTGCTTGAAATGCTTCTCATGTATGGGAACCCCAAGAATAATAAAAACATATAATGCGTCTGGATATACCAATAGAGCTTTTCAAAGATATTGTGCCCAATGGAATATTATTCATAAGACGGGCATTCCATATAATCCTCAAGGACAAGGAATTATAGAATGTGCTCACAGAACTTTAAAAACACAACTCCAAAAGATAAAGACAGGGGTTGTATCCTCAGACGCCACACAATGCTTTAAACCATGCGTTGTTCTCGCTAAACTTTTTAAACATGGATATCCATGAGAAATCAGCTGCAGACAGATTGTGGCATCATGGAACAAGGACCACCTTTGCCAAAGCAAGGTGGAGAGACCCTTACACTGGAATCTGGAAAGGGCCAGATCCTATAATAATCTGGGGAAGAGGGTGTGTCTGTGTTTTTTCACAGGAAAAAAACCAGGCGAGGTGGCTTCCAGAGCGTTTAGTACGATGTGTCCAGCAGCGAGACAGCACAGCAGGCAGACGCCCGGCGGGAGAGACAGAACGAGGAGGACAGGTGGAAACCTGAGACCCAGCGTTCCCAACCCCCACAAAGAGGAGAAGCAGACAGAATCTACAAACGCTGCCAAACGCTGCTACAGAAAGGCTGACAACCTCCAGAGGCTGTGGACAAAGGAATCCCGCTGAGCTGACTTCTGCAGAGTCCGGAACTTAAAGCGTTTTAAACTTGTTTGATCCAATGCTGAGATGACACACAGAACTCACTTTTAAATAAAAATTTGAATCTAAGAACTAAGACTTAAGCTTTCACATAATAAAAACCTTCTTTACTTAAGGAAGGACAGATGGAGCAGCTAAACAACTGCCCAGAGACTAAAAATAATGTATTGTAACAGCAAATGTTTATATTCTTACCTGAGATGTACAATGATTTAAGATGTTTGAGAAAAAGTTTTAGTATTGACCAAATGGTACTAAGAGTTGGTATTGACAAAAGAGAAATCTGGAAAGTTTGTTATGAAAAAGTATAATTGGAGAGTCGGTACTGACTGACAATACAGAATATGGTAGAAAAAGTATAATTGGAGAGTCGGTACTGACCGACAATACAATATATGGTAGAATAAGCATAATTGGAGAGTCGGTACTGACCGACAATACAGAATATGGTATACGAACAGAAACAGATAACAGGAGAATCAGGAGATTCGGTATTGCCGATTATGAAAAAGGAAGTTAATATTTTTGATTTGTCAGGATTAACAATTGCAGAAGTGTTGTGACATGCTGAATGTGTGAGAGTAGATGCTTTGAGCTGTGTATGGTAGATCTGAATGATGTTTCCTAACCAGCGGAGAAAAGCAACTTTCAACTTGGGCGATTCTACTGTCCTTTAATACAGGAGACCATAGTCTTTGGGAGCATACTTACTCATAAAGCATTACAATGGTGTTATGATGATGCCTGACAAAAAGGTCTGGCTATTAAGACACAGAGCTTAATGACTAATTCTCCTTTTTTCTTTACAGAGACCAGCAGTAAATGACGGATATAAAGCGTCCCCTTCCCAAACACCTAAGACAGGTCGCAAGCCAAGGATGCTTGTTTTCCGATGACGGAAATTTGGGATTAAGGCGGATGACTTGATCTAAAACAGGCGTCATCATTTCTGTCCTGTAACAGAAAGCACAGGGTTTTTGAAAAATTATAAAGGAGAGTGAAATGTGGGCTCTGATACCTGCCAGACAGGGGATGCCATGCGGTTTCGTACCTGGCGCCCGACTATTTAGAAAGACAATAGCTGAGGTTTTTGCTCCAGCCTCTCTTATTCATTTGTAGATGGCTCCAGGAAAGGTAGCTATCTCTGAGTGTGGGTGCTGGGGGAGATGCCCCGGAAAAAGGAATAGAATAGATAAATCCCCAAGAGGTGAAGAGAGAAGGGACGGAGCGAGGAATAGGTTAGAAGGAGCATGGCAGAGCAAAAATAGAGAGCAGTTTCAGAGAAGAAATGGCTTTAAGAGAGCCTAGAGAGCAGAATGGTTTTTAGGGAGATATAATAAACACAAGGCTACGCTGAAGAATAAGAGAAGTCTGAAGCGGCCTTTTAAGCTGTAATGGTGTGAAAGCCTGTTTCTTTCCACGCGTCTCCGGGGACACATTTGGGGAAAAACATCAGTTTCTATGTTGGGGCGATGGTCCCCGACAGTTTACTAACAAAATATAAACTGATTATGAAGAAATCATATTCAATTGACTAAATTTAAATCGTTCTTACCAACACCTATATTTGTTTATTGAATTTTCTCAAATATTTTCTTTTTCAGTGTACTTTTTTATTTAAAAATGTAATGTATGTTTCAGTGTATAGTGAAACTCAGAATTTATTTCATTTATACTACATTGGTTTTAAGTTGCTTGGTATCCCTGAAAGGCCGAGTGCTGGGCCTCTCAGGAAGATGGTCGGGTTTGTGGCCTGGCTCACCTCAACCACTGCTTAGTTGTAGAACACCAGCAGATTTCTTCACTTTGCTGAGATCCACCCTTTCATCCTTAATTGAAATTAGCAATGGTGACAAGTACCTAAAGGATCACTTGGAAAAGTATATAGTACTGAATTAATCTTCAGGTATATTAGTTATGAATTAATCTTCAGTTATGGAATCCAGAGTGCTGAAAGAGCATCAATAATGACAACAAAACACACAACAGTATACAGAAACACCATTATTTTTAAATAGAATTCAGCACATATTTAGAAGGGAATAAGGAGTTGATAGAGAAGTGTTATAGATCAAGAGGGAACAGGATCTTGATTATTACTGTGGATGCTATGATACAAATACTTCTCATATTCAAAATATTCCTGAATATCTCTTGCTGAACGAAAAAAATTTACAATCTCAGTGTTATCCTTTCTTAATTTGAAGAAAAAATTAACATGTTATTTATTAAATTGCAGGGATATTCATACTCAATCTTAAAAGCAATAAATAATTAGAGTTTATAAGAATACATACATCTGGAGAGAATGTTTTTGACATTTACTAACTATTAAGAAAGAAATGCATATACAATACTACAATGAAAGAATATTCAGAAGCTAAATATTTAACAAATACCAGATAAATAAATATGTTCTCTATTCCATCATATAAAGTAAACTACAATGTCTTTTTCAGTTTTCCCTGAAAAGAACAAAAAGTATATCTATTCCATTCACATATTAGAGAAACTGAATCTCTAAGACTAATGGAATCCTATGGGAGAAAAAGAGTCAAAGTCACTGTCAAGAACCAAAGTTACTCTTGACTATTAAGAGTGATTATATGTAAATGGAAAAAAAATCTTTTTTTTTGATGGCTCATTGCACAGCTAAGAAATTGGCTGACTGAAGGTGTTTGTATTAGGGTTTCTATTGCTGTGAAGAGACACCATGACCATGGTAACCCTTATACAGGAAGGCATTTCATTGTGGTGACCTGCTTACAGTTTTAGAGGTTTAATCCTTTTTCATAATGGTAGCATGATGCTGGAGACATGGTGCTGTAGAAGGACCTAAAAATTCTTACATCTTGACTAAAGACAACAGAAAGTGGTCTGTCTCATCAAGGGTGACTTGAGCAAATAAGAGACCTCAGAGCCTGCCACCACAGTGAGGCATTACTTCCAACAAATCCATACCTCCTAACAGTGCCTGTGCCTTGGGGGCCATTATCCTTCAAACTTCAGTAGAGCAGTAGAAACAGTTGGATTCCAGAAGCAAACTGGCAACCCCTTCTATCCTCCCTCATCCCTTGGATGTAGATACCTGTGCCTGTAACCCATGACTCAGTTGGATTCCAGTCACTTACAGACCTGGTAGTCTAGCTGTAGGAAGTAAATGGCTTCAGTGGAAGACTCTGTCTCAGATGATAAAGCAGGGAGTACAGAAGATGTCTTCAGAATTCCCCCATCGACACAAGTACCCACATATTTGTACACATTGCACACTCCCCTACAGAAAGATGGCTCATTATTCATGAGAATGCACTGTGTCTTTGTGCATATAACTAATGCCCGAATGTTTAAATAGTTATGATAACCAGCTATTGGTTATGAGAACTAGTGGATAATTTGGATAGCTAGAAACCAGAAAAATCTATCTAGTGTATATATATAGACAGTATCCATAAATCACTGATGAACAAACAAGTATGTGCATTAGCACAACTTTATAACAACTGGATACAGTGAAGAATGGTAAAAAGGGAAGTGGCTTTTAAATTAAAATAAATCACAACAGAAATTATGACGGTGGAGCAAAGAAAACCTCTTCTCAACCTGTTAGTACAAAATTTTTCTAACAGCAAACATTACTGCTTTCTTCTGTGTGTATTTTCTTTAGTCAGACCATGGCAATGACCAATAGCAGCAGAATTCTTTTTGCCAGAATATCACAAGACGAATCTATAGTCCAGTTGCTAATACTGTTCCCCTTTGAAATCCTCTGTACTGGCCTCACAGCTCAAATAGTGCTCAGTGCAACCTCTGCTTTCACTGTCACCTGATTTTCTAGTACAAAGTCCCAGTCATCGACATCCTTCCAAAAACCACATGGTCAGATCTGTCACAACAACAGTCCGCTTCTTGGTATGAACTTTTAGTAACTTTTCTATTGCTATAATAAAACACTATGCCTATGGCAACTTTCACAACTACAGGTTTATTTGGGGTTAGATTTACAGAGCTGTAAGAGCACCTCACATTTCTATTGGGAAAGAAGCAATAGAGAGACACAGTGACTGGAAGCAAAGAGCCAAGGGCTCCCTTCAAACCACAAACAAGAAACAGAGAGAAATAACCAGAAACGGCATACTTTTGAAACCTCACAGCCTGACACATATCTTCCAGCAAGACCACACCCTTTAAGTCTTCCCAAAAAATGTCAATAACTGGACAACAAGCATTTATATGGCTGAGACATGTAGGTGTAGTATCTCAGTTAAACCACCACATGTGATATTATATGCTACTGTTAGCATTTCATAGAATTTCAGATACTAAGGCCATTATAACAATTGCCTGTCCCACAAAAATTTTAGATGGCAATAGAAACAAGTCTTTTGCATTATTCTGAAAAATATGAAAAAAATGTTCATTTTCTGCAACAAACAATCTGGGAAACATACAAAAAATTAAAAGCAAAACATTACAGGATGTTTTCTTTCCAAAGATTCTAAATGTGAAAACATAATCTTTATTTATGAACAAAAGACTCAACTTTAAGATTTTTCTTTTAGTAGTGATCAAGAATTACAGCCCTATGGAATCTTAACATTCTGGAGTGCCCTTTGGAAAATCCATCCATTTGTGTTGTTCAATAAATTCTATGAGACTACTGATCCATGCACTTTAGTGTTATAGAAAAAGAAAGAAAAGAATTTCTTCAAAATATTGTTGTCTTAAAAGTTTTTCTCCATATTGATCTTTTACTGGTGACTCATTTAATACCAAAATGGCATCATAACTTCATAATTAATTTAGCATTTTTATTGCACCGACAAAAGTGAATTTTATAAGTCAAATAGTGATGGAATATTTATCCCATCTTATACTGAACACAAAACGTATTTGATCCCACTTCTTAGTCTTTTCCAAGGGCTTAAACCTGCCAAATTATTCCATTTGATTTCAAAGAATTCTCATATGGCAATCTATTTTATTTACCTTATTTTCAATAAAATGGTTGAGTGAGTGTTAGCAACTCTGAGACACTCTGAGTTTCAATCAATCTTCAGGCAAAGGCATCAGTCTGTATTATACCTACTGTGCTGGGAGTTACAGGTAGAGTTTGGAATAAGGCAGACTCAGAGGAAAAATGCAGGCCAAGCTTAATGAAGCCACACTGAAGAGAAGACCCTTCCCTGGCTCTCGCAGGCACCGTTTCTACAACACCAGGGGCTGAGTTCAACACAGGAAGAGTTTCTTAATAAGACTGACAGCTAACAGGAGGCATCATACTCCAACTTTATCTCCCATGAAACCTAAAGTTATTGCCAATCTTTGTTTCTTGAAAAGACAATATTAGAAAACATGGTTGCACTCAACAAACCTCTACGTTTCATATGGAACAGGGAAAATGACCCTAAAACACTGAAGTTTGCATGGGCTACCTTCTGTAGCATTGTCATAGAGTTACTAATGTGTCAGCAGTTTCAATGGACATATCCTTGCCAATTTGCATGGCCTTTTGAATATAGCTGCTGGATTAGATTTTCACCACAAAACAGTAAGAAAGTTTGAGCAACAACTTATTTTGGCAAAAAAAATCACTAAAAGCTAATTCCAAGAAACATGGGATAAAACTGTTAGATGTTGTGAAAACACCTCCCAAAGTACAAACTTTGTAATAAATGATTCTGCTTCATATTTGATATGGGCTGTAAAAGCTGAGTATTGTAATGTTGCTCTTCCCAGCAGATAAAACCATTAAAAAGATACTTAATGTTTTAGTTGAATTGAAAAGCAGGCCAGTTAAAATTCCATAGTTTGCTTTTTTGTGTGTAATAGTATCAAAACTTTGCAAGTGCATAATTCTAAAACATATATTTAAAATTGTAATTGCAAACTATTTTTACATGAAAAAGTTCCATTTTCATTGTCTTTTCGTTTTTCTTGTGATGCAGGATTTCTGCTCAGATACTATCTTCACATCAACAGCAGTACAATTTGAGCGATGATTTTATGCAACAGTTTATACAAAAGTTGCTCAACTATTACTTGTAGAACCATGCTTTCTTTTGTGAAAACCAAATGTATGTTTATGGTCAACTCAGCATTTCAAAGGCGCTCTCCAAACATCTTGTATGTGCATATCTATACCGTCGGCTTACACATATTTCCCACACCTCCAAAAGACAAGGAAGAACAACAAGAAACTAATAGGACAGGTTATGCATATTAACATCCTATAGGGCTAAGAACTTTTAAACTATTCTCTGCATAACTTCCATAAAAGAATGCTTATTGAACCAGCACACAAAACTACCTGGTCCTAAGTGCAACACTCACACTGACATGATCATTTGAAAAGGTATTAAAAGTGGCCTTTCCATGTCCTAAAATCAGTATTCCAGATGAAGTCTAAAGATTTCCAGTTATATTCCCACTTGGCTCACTAGCTTATAAATATGCATGCCTATGCCTCCATTACATTTGCCTGAAAGATCACATATTGGGTTAGTATCAATCCGATTACTCTCCACAAAAGCAGAAATAGTGCCAAAATTTATAAAAAGTAGTTTTAGAGGTGAGTTACTATCTTAATAGGCATTATCTATTGACATTTAAGGAGTTACCTCAAATTTTGTAAAAATAAGAAAAAAATGTATATTAATGAAGGCAGAAAAGGCACTCAGTAGTTTAGCAGAGTGGATTAGAACAAGCCTTTCAGGAGGTTGTGATGGAAGACAATAGGGGTGAAAGAGGAAGGAGCATTGGGAAAAGAATAGAAAAAGAACATTCAAAACTCAGTCCCTCATACCGAACATCATCAAATCATAACAGGGAACTTATTAGCTCATGGCACAGAGTGCTCCTCATGTGAACAACTGATTAAACATGGAAGGGAAAACACAATGACAGGGAAAATCAGAAATCATGAAACATAGGAAAGATACTGGAGTCTCTCTGTTACAGGCAGCATCAGCAAGCAGGTAGTTCATTTACTTCTAAAGATGACCTTTTCCTAACCCGTGAATTGCAATAAATTCTAAAAAGTCACTTTTTGAGGCAGGGTCTCTTTCTTCCAGCCCAGGCTGTCCTGTATATAACTCACTCTGTAGCCCACACTGGTCTTAGACTCACAGTGATTTTATCTTTCTCCCAAGTGCTGGCATATAGGCGTAAGCAACTCACGCCCATTTTTAGAAAAAGTAACTTTACAGTCACTCTAACTTCTATGTCCATATAATAGCAGCATTTTCCTTGAAAGATCTTCTTCCGTTAAATGCTGGCACACAGACCAATGTTCTAAACTGAAAAGATGTCACATACATAATTTATATATGATATAATTATATAGATATAGTTCTCAGTGAATACTTATTAAGAAACTATTACATGCTAGGCTTGGAATATAATAGATCACTTATTTCTGTCATTCACAGGAGAATAGGGCCAATGGTCATCTACATGTACAATCAGAGCAGATTTTATATGGTAAGACACAATGAAAACCAAGTCTTGACCGAGCTAAAAAAAAAAAAAAAAAAAGAGAAGAAATTACATCACTATAGTAAAGATGGAAAAATTAAAAAATGTGATTTAAAATGACTGAACTAATTAAAACAATACAACAGGTATTAATTGACCACAATAAAGGTAGGCACAAGGCATATAAATAAAGATTCACATATAGGGGGAATAGGAAAGAAAGGTTAGTTATTTAACTATTGGGTTTGGATGATACTAGAGAGCATAATGTCAAGCTGAGCTGTAGTCTGATATCATGAGCCACACTGAAATGAGTAATGAATCTTTGGTAGAATTAAGGCTTATTGCAAAACGCTACAGCTATCTGTGAACAAACTTTTAATAAATTATAAAGTTCAAAAAGTTGTCAGTATAATAATTATACATTTTATATAATAAATTTTTCAAATTTTAAATTTGGAATTTCTATAAGGAGACAAACAAATCAAGCTAACTCCCAAATCTGTGTCTCCAATTAATTTATCCTTCCTGTAATACCTCTGGTTCTAGGGCTGATAAGTCTATAAATGCCCAAGAATAAATGCTTCTCAAAATACACTTCCCTATTATGGTGAGTCTCTGGCATTATGCATATGCATTATTTACAGCAATGTGTGGTTAATGTTCACTTAGACCTGTGGAAACAAGGCCTGAAACTACAATCATGACTGAAGCTTAATTAGCAAGTTTCAGAAGCAGTTTTGGGAACTGTACAAAAAATTAAATTCTCTTCTCGGAAGGGATTCACCATGTTCAAAAAATAATTTCTCTCATGATTCATTAATAATCTACTGATAATTCCTCCTTTATTTATTTATTTACTGATTTTTAATCAGAGCAAACATAAAGTTAGTAAGGGAAACATAGTAAGAACTATATAGAGTGGGAGGGACTCGAAAGGACTGTCCTGGCTAGTTTTATGTCAACTTAACACTGTTGTAAGAGGGTGCGGAATGTGTCCCAGCACCTGAGAGGAGCACGGCCTGTTTTTTCCCAGCACCTGGCTCCTGGCTGAGGCCACACAGCTAGTTTATACCTGAAATGATTACACACAAACTGTATGCATTTTAAACTCTGCGTGGCCCATTATCACTAGCCTCTTCTTGGCTAACTCTCACATCTTAAACTAACCCATGCTAATAGTCTGTGTGTCACCATGATATCCATCCATCTCGGGCCAGAGAATCATGGCATCTAGCATCTTCCCTTCTGCCCAGCCTTCCACTCTGTCTACTCCGCCCACCTAAGGGCTGTCCTATCAAAAAGCCAAGGCAGTCTCTTTTTTTAACCAATGAAAGCAATACAAAATATAGAAGAATCCTCCTACACCATAACACAGCTAGAGTCATCTTAGAGGAGGGAACTTTAACTGAGAAAATGCCTCCATATATCCCGTTGTAGGAAGCCCTACTGTACATTTTCTTAATTAGTGATTTATGTGGGATTGCCAGTCTATGGTGGGTGTTTCACAGCATGGCTGCTTATCCTGTGATATTTTTTAATGTAACCTTATCAAAGCATGAGGAGCAAGTCTGTAAGCAGCACTTCCTCATGGTTTCGGCCTCCAGGTTCCTATAGAGTTTGAGTTACTTCCTTGGTTTCCATCAAAAGACTGTGATTCAGGATACGTAAGCCAAATAAGCCTTTTCTCTCCATGTCACTTTTGGCTATGATATCTCATCACAGCAATAGTGAGCCTAATAGGACAGTAATTGGTACCAGGAGTGAGGTATTGCTGTAACAGATGTAATTATACTATTTCTTGTAGAACTGTGGAAGGACTTTGAAACTTTGGGCTAAAAATCCATTGCATGTTGAAAGTTCCATAGTCAATAGTATTGGAGCTGACAAGGCAATGGCATAAGAACTGCAGTTAATGGAGGCCTGACTTGAAATAATCAGAAGAAATTTTAAAGGATCAATTGGAGCCATTTACTAATTTAAATTAAGAATTTGTGGTTCTAGTCAATTTGAACAAAAGAACCATTCACAATTAACAAATGCCTAGCAACACTGAAACGAAATCTTTGCTTTACTGGGACAAATGATGCTGGCTATCTGGAGTTGAAAAATTACCAATGATTAAGAAGAAATAAGCATCACTGAGGCTTAATATTCTGGGAGTGTTTCCTCAGAGGTAGCAAACAGAACCTGTGGTTCAGAAGCAGTCAATGATGTACATTGTGCTGGAAATTGAATTTGGTAGTTTAAGAGTCACTCAGAGAGTGTTGGTTTTGAAGGTATGAATCAGATCAAGGCAATCATGGGAGGTTTGGCAGTGAGAGAGGACAGAATAGTTTACCTGAAAGTTCAGCCTTAAGATCAGGTGAAGCACAAGGATTGAAATGGGACATGCAGACAAGTTGAGGTTCAGCACCATGGAAACAGTCTACCTACATGAGGTTCTTGATGAAAGCACAGATGAGTTACAGCAGGAGATCTCAACATTTTGAAGACAACAGCAAGATTTAATTACTGCCAAGTACAGCAGAGGTGATGGAGTGGAGCCAGCCTGAAAAAAGTTATGTAACAAGCACTTAGGAAGAGCCCAGAAGATCATGGGCAAATCCCAGTAATTGAACACTGACTGATTTACACTGATAGAGTTGATTTTGCTTTGCTTAGATTTGTGGCTCTTCCCTGGATATTCCATTTTGGAATAAAGAAGTATTTATTTTGCTTTCACAGGAGTTCATAGCTGATACACTTTGTTTTTTTTTTCTTTTTTGGTTTTTCGAGACAGGGTTTCTCTGTAGCTTTTGGAGTCAGTCCTGGAACTAGCTCTTGTAGACCAGGCTGGTCTTGAACTCACAGAGATCCTCCTGCCTCTGCCTCCCGAGTGCTGGGATTAAAGGCGTGCACCACAACCGCCCGGCCTTAAACTTTGAATTTTTAAAAGAAATTTTTTTATTGTTAAAAAGACTTTGGAGAGAAGCCCGCCCTTTTGATGGCGGCTGGTCCTTGGTGAGCACCATGGCTTCAGATCCGCCCAACTGGAGTGGTAAGACCAAGTCCTAGCCCCCAAGACGCTCTGCTCGATTGGGAGGTTCCCTCTCCCCTTCCCCCGGATTTTCTGTGTTCCACACCCCAGAGTGTCCCTGGGCAACGCTCCCCTTTGACAGGGGCCCAGGTTCCCCGCTGGACTTGGCCTGCTTCAGGGCAGTGGCCTTGGATGAGGGTGTGTCCAGAATAAACCTGCAGGGCTCCAGCAGAGAAGCCTGCTCTTTTCATGGCTATAAGTCCTTGGTGAGTGCCACAGTTTCAGATCCACCCACCCAATTGGACTGGTAAGACCAAACTCTAAGGCCACAGGCGCTCTGCTCGATTGGGAGGCCCCCTCTCCCCCTCACCCGGCTTTTCTATGTCCCACACCCCAGAGTGTCCCTGGGCAAAGCTCCCCTTTGACGGGACCCCGGTTCCCCGCGGGAATTGGCCTGCTGCAGGGCTGGGACGTTGGATGAGGGTGGGTCCAGCATAAACGTGCAGGGCTCCAGCAGAGAAGCCAGCCCCTTTGATTGTGGCTGGTCCTTGGTGAACACCACTGCTCCAGATCCCTCC
>JAQHUG010000365.1:414507-438786 GCA_028555095.1 Dicrostonyx torquatus
GGCCTTGGGCTTCCCATAGGGCATGGTATCCTGCCCCATCTTAAGGAAGCATGGGGAGGGCGGTGGGGTAGTGGGGGAGAGGGAGGGCCGGGAACCAGGGGAGTAAATGTAATTTTTTCTTTTAACAATGAAAAAAGACTGTTTTTTTTTTAAAGAGATTTAATTCTAATGTGTTTGAATGTGCAAAAATGTATAAAAACTTTTAAGTTTTCATATTGTGAAATTTATTAATATGAGGTATTGGTCATATAAAGTAAAGGTTATTGTTATATAATGTTTACTAGTATGTCAACAGGCCCAAGACCCTTATTTTAATATAAATCCAATTATCTCTTCTCCCGTACAAGTATATAATTTTTTAAAGAGAATGGGAACATTATTATCAAAAGTAATCATAAAGATGGAGTATGTTCGTGTTACCATTAACTTTATTGTGACCGCTAATATCTCTTATCACAAGAAATTTATATGTTAGAAAAGCATGTGGTCTATTTTTCATTATTAATGAAGTGCTATGAACCATGGGTAAAATACTTTTTCAAATCATGTGGGATCCTTGTTGTTTCCCTGCTTGCCAAATGAAGATGATAGTCTCAGCTTCACTTTCATCAGAAAGATAATTAATGAGAAAATGGTGTCAAGACTGGTCACATCACTTTGAAAATTTGGCTAAATGTTGAGTAGTTTCATTCTGTGTTTGGCAAAGTGACAAAGTTGATAAAATAACAACAGAACAATCATAGGTAAAGCAGAAAATAAAAAACTGGGAAGTATTTAACTATAATTAATTCAGTTGACATAAGTCCCTCAGGAGAGTTACGGTGATTCTATCTTGAGAAAGGTATAGAAAAGCAGAAGGCAATTTACAAAAAAATGAGTTCCTGAGATTCACCAGTGACAAAGGGAACCCACTGATGAATATTTCTGAAGAAGTCCCGAAAAAAATGATTCCCTTCCCATTGGTGCTTTCTTTCAAAGAAGAGGGAGGGGGGATAAAAGTTCACTTACCAAATAGGACATTGAAAAAAAGTCCTCACTTAATTTTTGTTTTATGCTAGGCATGGTGAAATAGGCTTTTAATCCCAGCAGACAGAGACGGGGATCTCTGTGTGTTGAATGTCAGCCTGATCTATATAATGAGTTCTAGATCAGCCTGAGCTTTATAGTGAGATCCTGCTAAAACAATAAAATAAACAAAAAGAAATTTAAATTTTGGGTCTCCAATCTACGTAGACCAAAGCATAATTAGCTTCCAGGATTAGAGGGTTTGTCTCATTTAAGAAAGTCTGGCTTTGGAGTTGTTTCCTTTACACACACACACACACACACACACACACACACACACACACACACACACGTATTATATATAACCAGTTACATAAATATAATTAGCTATCTGAATAATAGCACAATGAAGCCATAAACCCAACTTTACATAAATATTACAGATTCAAAATCATTCATATTGGCTTTGTGAATATCAAGGCAAACTACGACAAAATGGAAAGATTTATGATTTCACTAAGGAAATAAATCCTTCCTAAATAGTTAAACTCTTTAGTATTAAATGTTAGTTAGAACTGGTCCAAATAAAGCTTATGACATAACATACATTTTAAAGAGAAGAATGCATTGCTATTTTATCAGCTACCTCACAGTTTTCTCAGCAGGTTTGGGTCCCCTTAAAAGTCAATATGCATTTAAATTAAATAACACTAGGTCATGTAAAAAATTAACAGTAGAGAGTGTGTGTATGTGAGTGCACGCACAAGCACATGCGTGTGTGCACCACACACATGGACTAGTGGACAACGGATACAGACAAATGCACATGGGCTTACACACCATTACATGCCTTCTAGTAATACTGAATGCCAGCTCTTAGAGTCCAGCACAACATTATCAAATTCTTGCTAAATCATGTCTTTTCAACAGTTTGAACAAAATTTCTACTTTTATTTGTGCTAATATTTAAAAAGTGAGAGCAAGTGGGGTAATAACAGAAAACAAGAAGGCTGGTAACATCAACAGTATTAAGTACCCATTTGGCTGCATCTTGGCACACTTCTGTGGTCTGTTATAAACTTTGTGAATATACTTAACCAATACACTGAGGATCAAAATGAGCATTTACCTTTCTTTTCTCGATCTTCCACACACCTTTCAAGTCAACCTTGGAATGGAATCTTAAGTACATTCAGCCCCAGCATCACACTGGAAGAGCTCTGTGAGTAGAGATAAAGAACCGTCACTTCTTGAAAATCAGCCTTGAATTTGTCATGATTAGTGCAATCATTAATATGAAACATAGGACATATTCACCCTCAAAACAGACTGGTTAATTCATTCATTATTTGGGAATCTCCAAATTAGTGTGAAATGCATTAGATATACCTTCACTTTAAGAACTTTAAATCTCATTGTTGGGAGCTCCCAAGATGCCACGAGGTTCATATTTCATCCCCTCTTCTTATATAGATTGGGAAGGTTTAAACTTTTGGATGATTAAATTATATAATTTATGAAATAAAAGTGTTTGTATTATGGGATCCCAACAGAAAACATGACTGATTTCAATTGCCTCTTCAACACATACTTAATAAGCTATCTAGGCCTTTCTACAATTAACAAATTGGTAGTAATCATTTTCTCCTTTTAACACAATATGAGGGTTATTACTTCAAAGGTTATTTGAATTTCTACTTTCCACCCCTATCTCCTACTCAGCCAGTTTGTTTTCCCAGTTTCTTCCTCTTTAATCTGAAACATTTATCTCATAATATTTCTTTGACTAAATACATATGTTTAATAAAGACCCAAAAATTGTAGGCCTTTCTGTTACATAGATTAAAAAAATGTATTTTAATCCAAGCATCTAATCTAATTGATTGGCAATTATGACATAGAAAGCTGAACCAATGCTACATTTGAAACTGGAAGAAGACAGAGTACAATGTTTGATGAGTAATGTCTGACCAGAGCACTTATCAGTGATTTCAGGTGGCATCATGGGCTATTTCTGCTGAGAATCTGGACATTACTATTTAACCAGTGTCTCCAAATGTTATAAGATAAAGAAACCTTTATTCCGACAAAAATCATAACAATATGAAGGACTGGTTACTATTTATGCTGTCTGAGTTATAGTGGCAAATTACTCTTCCCACATGTCACTGGTATTCCACAGGGCCGTAAGTTTTCTCTAGATCATAATTCAAAACCATTCGGATAAAAACAACATTGCAGTAGACTGATGACATAAATAGTAAGGGAACTACTGCCTTTTGAGTCCTACTATTAGTTATTCTTTCTGTTTTCTGCATTCTTCTCAATAGTAAGACCTTACAAAAACACAGGAATACTCTATAATTTATTCCTTATGTTACTGTTTCCTCCATAATTATTTTTGTATGTAACCAAAGTATATTGATTTCTTATTAAAATACAGAGGTCTAGATCAGTTTTTCAATTCATATTGGATTATTATTTTCTTATGTTCATAGTTTACAATTTTCCAAACCAATCTACTAATTTTCCCAGTTGTTTGAAAATAGTGATTTGGGTAATCTGTATGAAAAATAGGCCGGGGGTGGTGGCTCAGGCCTTTAAACCCAGCACTCGGGAGGCAGAGGCAGGCGGATCTCTGTGAGTTCAAGACCAGCCTGGTCTACAAGAGCTAGTTCCAGAACAAGCTCCAAAGCTACAGAGAAACCCTGTCTCGAAAAAACAACAACAACAAAAAGACAAAACAAAACAAAACAAAAAACAAAACTGCCAGGCGGTGGTGGCACACGCCTTTAATCACAGCACTTGGGAGGCAGAGGAAGGCGGATCTTTGTGAGATCGAGACCAGCCTGGTCTACAAGAGCTAGTTCCAGCGCAGGCTCCAAAGCCACAGAGAAACCCTGTCTCGAAAAAACAAAAAACAAACAAATAAACAAAAAAACAAAAAAAATAATCTTTGGCTTCTGAGGGAATTTCATTTTCTAGAAAGCATACAGTATATAAATTACTTAAAATATTACATAGTTTCTAAAATACATGAAGGTCTTAGAAGAAATTCTACAGTAGTTTGTTTAGTTTGCATTAGGCATTCACATGCAATCAAGATGATAACATCAATAACTTGTAGAGACACGGCAAACAAGAAAATAGGCAAATTTTGAGGATAAAA
The DNA here is from genome assembly GCA_028555095.1 of Dicrostonyx torquatus. Taxonomy (NCBI): domain Eukaryota; kingdom Metazoa; phylum Chordata; class Mammalia; order Rodentia; family Cricetidae; genus Dicrostonyx; species Dicrostonyx torquatus. The sequence continues at coordinate 418,682 of JAQHUG010000365.1, forward strand.
GTTATTATTTCTCATAGGTGGGTGAGAGGATGAGAGTGATCAGGAAAGAGTGGGGAGGGGAAAGGTGATCAAAATATATTGTATGTAAAAATTTTAAAAGGGGGTATAGAAAAAGTTGCGTTTGCAAAGGTTCGATGCCATGAATTTGCACACAAAAGAAAATGCTCGTGACAGATTCTGAGAGTCACAGTACAAATAAATGAGACCATGAATGTTTACCTCCTAGCACCTTTGTGTCATATGAATCTCGACTACTCTCAGGGATCCCAGGTAATCAAGAACTATGTGTTGTATAGATCCATGACCCTATAAACAAATAAAGGAATAGCTTAACAGTTGTGAGTGTTTAAATAAATCAGGATATATTGTATGAGAAAGAATCTATTTTAACAAGGGAAAAATAATTTTAAAGGAAAAAATAATTCAGTGTTTTTTCAAAAGAGGAGGAAAAGATGTGCATTATACATTGTCTTAATATAACATAGCACAATGATACTTTTTAGCTTGGAATTTCTAATAAATTAACTAGGAATAAGCAATTTGGAGTTAATAGAGTAACTACTTTGGAAATCAGTATGGCGGTTTCTCAAAAAATGGGAATCAACCTACCTCAGGATCCAGCAATACCACTTTTGGGCATATACCCAAAAGATGTTCGTTCCATCATACTACAAAAGCATTTTTTTATTTATGTTCATAGCAGCATTATTTGTAATAGCTAGAACCTGAAAACAACCTAGATGTCCTTCAACCGTAGAATGGATAAAAAAAAAATGTGGCACATTTACACATTAGAGTACTACTTAGCAGTAAAAAACAATGACATCTTGAATTTTGCATGTAAATGGGTAGAATTAGAAAACACTATCCTGAGTGAGGTAACCCAGAACCAAAAAGATGAATACTGTATGTACTCACTTATAAGTGGATAATAGCTATAAACAAAGGCTATTGAGCCTATAGTTCATGATACTAGAGAAGTTAAGTAAAAAGATAAACATAAAGAATATATATATATATATATTCCACCTGAAAATTGGAAACAGACAAGATTGCCTGACAAAATTGGGTTGGGGGAGAAGGGGAAGAGGTGAGGAGAAGGGGAGGGTTGAGGAGAACTTAAGGGAATAGTATAGTTGAGATGAAGGAAGAACAGAGATAAGAGAAAGGAAAGAGATATCTTGATTGAGGGAGCCATTATAGGGTTAATAGAAACCCGGCTCTAGAGAAATTCCCAGGAATCCACAAGGATGACCCAGCCTAAGACCCTAAACAGCAGAGGAGAGGGGGCCGGATCTTGACTTGCCTTGTAATCAGACTGATGATTATTATAAATATCATTATAGAACCCTCATCCAGTAACTGGTGGAAACAGAAGAGAGATCCACATCAGAGCACCTGGACTGAGCTCCCAAAGTCCAGTTGAAGAGTGGAAGGAATGAGAATATGAGCAAAGAGGTCAAGACCATGATGGGTTCACCCACTGAAACAGTTTACCTGAGTTAATAGGAGCTCGTCAAATCCAGATGGACTGAGAAGGAACAAGCATAGGACCAAACTAGTTGCTGTGAATGTAGCTGACAGTCACATGGCTGGGGCAGACTGAGGGGCCACTGGCAGTGGTGCCAGGATTTATCCCTACTGCATGTACTGGCTTTTGGGGATCCTATTTTCTTTGGATGTATACCTTGCTCAGCCTAGATATAGCAGGGAGGGCCTTAGACCTTCCACAAAGCAATGTGCCTTACCCTCTCTGAGGATTAGATGGGCGTGGGGTTGGAGGGTGTGTGGAGGGAATGGGAGGAGGGGAGGAAGTGGGAACTTGGATTAGTATTTTTTAAAAAAAATATAATAAATTTTAAAAACTTGATCATGTAACTTTAATTTTATCTTAATATGGAAGAAATTTTAGATTTTTTGGTTATCAATAGGTTCATATTATAGTAATGACTTGATACAATAAAATCTATGAAGCATATATAAAATACAGGCATACATACTGAATGAAGCAAAGTGATATGAGATTTCCTCTGAATTTCATTCTCAAATTAGTTTCTGTCATTCAAATAGAATACTGAAGTGAGATCATCACTCTGCTATGTTAAGGCAAGTTTCTCCAATTATAATAAACAAACAAATGTACTGTCATTCATCCACACTGGACAAAACTTATAGACAACAGAGTACACAAGCTTTATTGACCCACTCTCTGTCAAAATCACAGGGATATAAGAAAATAAAGAAATCATATTTCAGGTATCACCATATCCCTGTCAAAACATTAATCAGATCTATTCAGAGACATTGAGGTAAAATAAAAGTACACCTTGAAAGGGCAGTTTAGGTGAATGCTGATTGATTTGAGTGCAGCTCATAATATTTATTGAGAGGTGAGACTGTTTCATTTATAGACATTGTTTACACTTGTTGAAATTTTGTAGAACTATGAAATATTTAAATATATACTTCAGAAAGATTTTTCTGTCAAAGAAAGTAAAAATCACAATTAAATCAATAAACAGGACAATAATGTTGCTAACATGAAAACAGACTCTATATAAAGGAACTGTGCTATGGCAATTAATTTCAGAATTCTACTGTCCCGGTCTCTACTCAGAAAAAGTAAAGGTTCTCTAGTAGAGCAGCATAAAAGTAAATTATCATGTGTACGTAAAATGTGTAAAATACTTTAAAATACAATTCCGAATAGCACAAAGGTCTCTTGTTCTTTCAGTCCTTTTTGTTCTGGACATGTGCTATCTAGAAAGCCTGTGGTTGGATGAAAAAAACACTCTTCTGTTGACTGTGCTTAAGGTTACAGTCTGTGTGAAGGGTGTATACACTTCAGTGAATAATATTTGCCCAAGGCAAGGACAGATAGTGTAAATATGACACAATGTAATAGAATTGAGCTGTGATAATACCAAATATAATATCAATTTGACAAGTTGAAAACTATTAATGAACAGGAAGAGAACATGGCGTATTTGCAAGAGTCACAACCAACTCTCCTTCTGATTTTTCTTGGAGCAACAAAAAGAACTCTTACAGACTTAAAAATTTAGACTTAGGAATGTCTGTATTTTCTCTACGTTTTGTAAATACGATCCAAGCTTACCAATTTGCATGCCATTGAAAGCTTCAAAAAGGTTTAGCAAAATAACAGGCTTAATTCTGTCAGCATGTATAGCACATAGTGGTAATTTGAGGAAATTGTCTGTTCAGCCCCTTTCTTGATTCCAGAGCTTCTTTGAAATCTGTTTAAACCCAAATATACACAGAGAACCTAATAAAAAATCCTCTGGTTTACATAATAAAGCTTTGATCAGTAGCATAAGGCATTTTCCATTGAGATAATGATAGTAACAAATATTTTATCAGGTGGACAGGCCTAGATGACTTGAGATTTCGAGTTCAGTTTACCACATGCTAAAATATCAGATTCCCCAACTACTTCTCTGGGAAGTTGGTAGTCGAAATCTCTGCCATTTTCTCAGCTTCTAACACAATAAAATGTATTCACAAATAGGTATTTTCTACCACCTAGTGATGTTTGTGATAAAATTTTCAATAATAAAATTTGTACATAATCATTCATCGCATAGTATTTGTTTAGTTAATGCTGCATTGATATTAAAGTGTTGAATTTAGGAAACTCTGACTTTTATTATGCCCACTATTTCCCTCATGCTTCCTTTTCCTCCATTGACTATTTGTCAGAGTTCTACTAACAGTGAGCTTCCTTCTCTAACTAACTTCAAACTCCTCAACAAAACAAATGTCATGGCTTTGATATGAAAGGTACCCCATAGACTCCTATGTTGACAGCTCAATCTCCAGTTAATGGTACAGTTGAGAGGAAACTCGATTCTGAAAATAGTAACTTTGTCTATGAATTACTCCATTGATGAACTTGCAGTTGCAAGGGCTACTATGAAGAAGCAAAACCTGAAGGATGTAGATCATGGAGGACATACTTTGAAGGTTGTGTTTTGCTTTTAAATCTTTCTTCTTTGTTCTCTTTCCTGGCTGTCATGAAGTGAGAACATCTCTCTGACTCACCTCTCTGCCACGATGTTCTCCCTTAGACCTAACAGCAATGAATTATAGATTAAAACTTCAGTGACAATGAATAAAAGTATAAATCTTTGCCCCTTTCTCTCAACTGTTTTGTAAAAGTGATTAAAAACTAAAATACTTAGTCAAAATACATTTTTATGTAAGATACAAACCACTGTTTTGAGCATAAGTTGTGTTTTAAATGAATGATGATAATATCCAAAAGACTGCAAGAAGATTTTCAGAATTATTGTAATTATTAAGAACTTACGTTAATTATAAAGTGATACAGTAAAATTTGGAAGTGAACTTGGACTTGATGTTAGTGTATATTGCCAACTTTAGGATAACAGTGAAAATGTAACATGCAATTACAATAGAATTTTGTAATAGAAATATCTAATATTCAAAGTTAACTTTCCTATTTACTGACAAAAAATCAAGTAGTGTTTGAAATTAAAACATCAAAAAATTCATGTTATTTCCCTTCAAAACAAGATACTTGGTAAGCTTTAACCATCTATGTACACAATCTTCATAAAAATCACAAAAGTTATTAAGATAAAAATCAAAGAATATATAAATAGGTAAATGTTCCATGTATATGGTAAGGCAGATGCAATATTGGCAGAATGTCTTCTTTTTAAAATTTATGAATTCAGTTCAAACCCAATAAAAAAGTTTTCAGCACATGACTTTTGCGGATACTGACAAACTGATTCTGAATTTGAAAGCAAAGGCAAAATCCTAAAATAGGCATGACTGTATGAAGGAAAGTTCAGAAACTCAAACAGTACTACTTCAAGGCATACACTAAAGTTCAAGTAAGAAAGACAGAAAGGTATCAGTGAAAGAAAAGATCAACAGAACAGAATAAAGGTTGCAAAAATAGAATCACACAAATATAGTCAACTGATATTTGACAAAGGAACAGAGATGGGTCTTTTCAAAAACTGGTGCTGGAAAAATATGAATCTACACACATACCTTCCACCTTTCACAAAAGTTTACTCTGACTGAATCATCCACCTACGTGTAAAATTCAAAGCCTCAAGAATACCAGAAAATAGTGTAAGGGGCAGTGAAGTAACTTTTATATGTAGATGATTTCTAAGCTACAACCACAAAGGCAAGACTTTAAGACACATGATAAGCTGGACATCTCAAAAGTCAAAATTTCCACTTTATAGAAACACTGTTAAGACAATGAGAACATGAACCATGCTGGGAGAAAATAACTGCTCAAAAAGACTTATTTAATAAATGATATGTATTCCAAACAAGCAAAGGATGCTTATGTATCATTTCTAAGTAAACAGAAAGAAACATCATCATTTTAGAATTTAGCAAGGGACCACAATGATATGTTACAAACAACTAACCAACAACAAAAGAAAATTTTGTAGCTACCAAGAAAATGCATATGAAGATCTGTGCTCCACATTCTGTGTAATGGATGCAATGAGATTAAGTGAAAATTAAAGAAAAATGAAATTACTACAAACCTGTTAGAATGACCAACTCTTATATCAAGAATGCTCCAAAGGTTAAAAAGGGTGAAGTTGAAGGAATTTTCAGCAATTGAGATGGGAAAGCCATAGAGCACCACTTTGGAAGATAGTCCAGCAGTTTCTTATAAAGTAAACATTCATTCACTGTGTTACCCAGCAATTTCCCATCAGTATTTATCCAAATGAATCAAAAACTTATGAGCAGATGGAAACTTGAGTATAGATGATTATGTGGGTTCATTCATAGTTGTTCTATCTGGAAACTTCAACATATATTTCAACATGTGAGTAGGAAATATTTGACTTATACAATTGAGTATTATCACTAATAACCAAGCGACCTAGTCAACATTAGACTGTCTTGAAATTTCCTCTACCAAAGAAACTATAGTCCATTTTTAAAAGTTTATCCTCAGGCAAATTCTTACGAAAAGGGCAGAAAGCAGTCACATTCCTTAACACAAGAACAGTCTATAGCTTAGTTATTGACATTGCTGCCTTCTGACACATCTTGATCTGGGCCTTTGTATTCTACATGTCTTTCTGCACGTCTTGCACTTTCCTACCAGCACACCTATTAGTTCTTGTTTACGACCAAACATTCAAATATTTTTATATCCAAATCCCAGTCCTCCACAGTCTTCCAAACATTAGCGTGCTCAGGACGATCACAGATATAACCCACTTTCTTGTACCATCTTCTGTTTCAGTTACTTATATTTGATTTGGCAAAACACCATGAGTAAAGCAAGCTATAAAACAAATGTCAAACTGGTTTTATGGCTTCAGAAGGTTAGAGTCTATGACAGCCAAGTAAAGGCATGGTGAAAGAAAAGCCTTTTGAAATCTAAAGGTCCAAACCTAGGAACAAACCACCTTAATTAAGGCTACACCTTCTAATCCTTTATAAACAGTTCTGTCACCTAGCGACCCATGCGATCACTCTCATTTAAACCATCACAGCATATTAGTAGGAACAAATTTCCTTGCATTTAGACTGATCACTAATTTGACACACCCCTTTCAGATATGTGTTTTTTGTTGCTGTTTTTGTTCATTTTAGAGAACTTTAACACTGTCAAACTTTAGACTTAGTTCATGGAAGGTAATGTTAAAGGGCTCACTGAACCACCATCATGGAAACAGAAAATAAAGAAAAGTTTATGTCACAGACTATGTACCATAAACTTAAATATTTAAGAAGTAAACAAATAGAAGAACATTGTTTTCAGAACACATTACTCTAGAGAATAGACAGTGAGATACCATAGCTAGTCCAACAGGATTTCAAAAGCATGCTTTAATTTATTCATTCATTTACACAATTTAGTAGAACAATAATAAAACATTAAAGTAAAATTTAAAACCAAAACAGCATGTATAGAAGCTATTTAATAATAATATAATCCTTTTCACTTGTTTGTTCTTCCCCCCATTGAATTATAAGCTCTAATCCAGGTCAAACTTTGTTTCTTCTTGACATCTTATACATAAAGTAGTGCCACATTTGTTTATTACTTTAAATATCAATTTAAAATGACAAGAAATCTTGAATGATAAACATGCTTCTATTGAATATTATCCAGAACAAGGGAACTCAAAGTTGTATATGCAGCATGTAATATACATAAATATACGTATCAGACTAATTATTTTGTATAAAACTTGATATGTTTACTTGGTCTGACTTCTCCAAAACAAAAGAATATTCCTTCCATGATGGTTGTCTATAAATCGTTTATAATATAAATTTCATAAATTTAGTAATTAAATAAGTGAACTCTTCATTTCTCCAGCTTTTTCATGCCTCCTACAAATCAGTACTCCAACTGAGCACTAGAAATACAGACACAATTTTATGCATACATCCTTTTGAGTTGCTGCTGTTGATCATTTCATCTTTATAAGCAGTAATACTGACAATTACTATACCAAAAGTGAATGACAGACTGAGAGGGAGGCATATCTTACAGGAAGCTTCGAGAGTCATGCTATTTTTTCTTAACTTCTGCCTGTAAGGATTTTGGTTTTTGTCAACAATTGGAGAGAGCAGTGGCGTAAATGGAACACAATGAGGCAACCGGTGTGAGAACAAAGATACAGCCCCAGTGAAAGGGACACGACAATCTTACACGCCATGGTCTTTCCAAGGGCACTGTAGTTTAAAAATATATCTTACCTGAAAAAGAAAGTCTACATCGATACTTATGCAGCAGTTTTGAAAATGTGAGCATTTCTGTATTCGGTTTGGATTTTTAGTCTGAGTACTTGTCTAAATTTTTGTCAATTATAAGAGTTCTAATATTCATCCATAATACATATATTTGAATATTCATATCTAATTAATAGCTTTAAGCCCAAGTACTACAGTGGAACAAAGCTAAATAATAATAGATAATTATTATAATAACTTACTTACATGGAAACATGCTTCAAATTTACAAATTTATGTCCACTGCAGAACACATTAAATGAAATAGAGACTATGCATACAATGCAATAACATTAAGCCTTCCAAATAAGCAAATTAAGTGTTATAGCATGGGTTAATTCAGAAGATATTATGCTAAGTAACAAAAGTATGACTTCTTATTTATGAAATATGTAGACTATTGAAATTAAAATATATCTGTAAAATGTTAGGAGATTGAACAAGGAAGTAATTAGAACCCATTCTTTAAAGGGCAAATTGATGTGGGATTCCCCTCTATATCCTGTGAATAAGTTTTATTACTACTGATTAATAAAGAAGCTCCTTTGGCCTATGGTAAGGCAGAATATAGCACGGTGGGAAATCAGAACAGAGATATATAGAGAGTATCCAAAGTCAGGATGAAACCATGTAGCTGCCAAAGGAGAAAGATGCCAGAATCTTACTATTAGGCCACAACCTCAGGGGGATACATAAGTTAATAGAATTGGGTTAATTTAAGATGTGGGAGCTAATGAGGATTATGTCTGAGCTGTTGGCCAAACAGTATTGTAATTAATATAGTTTTGTGTGATTATATGGGTCTGGGAGGCCAGGAAACTAAAGTGCAGTCTCTGTTTAAAATAGTGCCCACTGTCTGGGGTATGGACTCACATAGGAACTAAAAAAGCTTAAGAAAAAAAGAGAGGACTTTTAGACCTGCCAATAAATAAATAAATAAATAAATAACAGGATCCAAGCACAGCTTTTTCGTAGCCACATATTTTTAGATAGGTTCGTTTTGCTGGCAGTGAGCAGAGAAATGGCTATTTTAAAGAGAAGGTTTGCTGACCCAACATTAGCAGAAAAAAACCTACCTGACTGCTTTAAGAAACAGCTTCCTGGTTTGTGCTTTTGGCTCAAGTGACTCTGGGTATTTTGGGAGGTCTTGTTACAGAGCAATTAAATAAGTTTTGTGAGCAGCATGTGGCATGTTGTTAACGGCAGCAAAATAGACCCGCTGCATCCTCGGAGCTGGGGCAATGAACATGGCCCACATAAGTGGCAGTAAATGGACCTCCTCATACTGAAAGCTTGAGAGAGGTGGAGCCAACATGAAGGGATGCAGCAACCACAGCTCTTACCATTTTAAAATGCTCCTTGTCCGAAAAGGATTTCAGAAACACAGTAGGACAGATTCAGATATGGAAGACTTCTAAACGAGACACAGCCTGTTAAAAAAAAAAAAATGTACATGGGCTTGGAAGAGAGTAATAAGAGTGTAAGCAGTTGTAAAATAAAGAGAGTATAGACAGTCATAGATTGAAGAAGTAAATATAATAAATAAATACTAAAAAGTAAGAGTAAAATATAAGCTACCTAAAGATGGAAACTACACAAAGAGTCTGGATTATGTATATCATTGTGTTTTCTTTGAATTTTTTGACTATGAATGAGCTAACTACAGAGAGAAATTTCATTGTATGGGCTGCTAAGCTAAATCAACATATATATTTTAAAGATAATTTGAGTTCAAATTTGAGTCTAAGGATATGTTACTTTGGAAAAGAGGTTCTTCTTTTGTTTCCACAGAAGATGTGAACCTGTGGATTCCTTCCAGGCTAATGTGGTTTGATGAAATAAGATTCCCTGCTAGGTCTCTTTGAATCCTAAAAATACTTTGCCCAACAAACAGGAGAATAGAGTTTAGAAAAAACTAGACCCAAATTCCCAAATTTATTGTTTATAAATGTTTGTTTTTGTTTAAAGGAGTATAAAATATAGAAATGATTAGTTTCACTGGATCTTGGTCTATTGATATAAATTTAAGGTCAATTTTTTGTACTATGTGTATGTATTTCTGTTTTTGTTTAAGGTAATGTGTTTGTGCAGCTCATTTAAAAACATAATGTATATTTAAAAAATACAGTCATCTGTAATAGTCAAACTACAGACGTGTTAGGTTTTCTGGATTGACAGAGACATATTTCAGATGGATAGGTATTCTTAAAATCTTTCTAAGACCTATGTAATATTTAATTTAAAATATTTTAAGAACTTAGACTTTTATCCGACAGAGACACATGTTTGATTCCGGCAGCACCAATTACTTCGGACAGGTTAATGGGCATTGAAGAAACTTGTTATGGAATTTGCCTTCAATGTGACAAGGCTAGTCATTTGGGAAAGAAACTGTTCTTGCTAGACTGCTTAATGGTATGCTATATGAACTGGACATGCAAAATTTACAGAAAACTTACGGCTAAACTTTCCAAAAGATGGGATGGTCCTTCAGGGTTCCTGCTTCACAGAGGAAACTGCCAGACATTCTGAAGGACTCAGAAAAAAGTGACTGACAAACCGCTAATATAGGTAGAACAGATCTTCAAATTTTATGTTTCACTGAAAAGACTGCCAAAATACTGTGGATATATAGGCTGAAGATGAATACCCCAACATTAAAGAAGTACTTTGGGTGAGTGTCCAGGCAGTGAGTTGTCTCTGTCAACTCTCAATTTTGGAAGCAGCTTACAATGGACGTCCTGTTTACTTAGATAATATTATATCCTTCTGGAGTCTTTGATGGAGTTAAAACAGATAGTTATAGTTTACTGTAGTTATGATAAAAGATAAATTAGAAATGATTCTTTAGACCCACAAAGATAAAATAGATAAATGTAATTTACTACATTAAAGTTAAAACTTTCCTTTTTATTTAGAAAGAAAAGGGGAGATGGTGTGGGATTTCCCTCTACATGCTGTGAATAAGCTTTTTTACTACCAGTTAATAAAGAAACTGCTTTGGCCTATGGCAGATCAGAATATAGCCAGGTGGGAAATACAAACAGAGATAGATAGACGATATTAGGGGACATCATGTAGCTGCCAAAAGAGAAAGAAACCAGAAGCTTACTAGTAGGCCACAACCTCATGGTGATACAAAGATTAAAATAAATGGGTTAAATTAATATGTAAGAGCTAGCTAGGAAAAAGCCTGAGCTGTTGGCCAAACAGTATTGTAATTAATACAGTTTTTGTATGATTATTCAGGTCTGGGTAGCCAGAAATCTAAAATGCAGTCTCTGTTTACAGTAGAAAATTTCAATTTTGGTATACTAATAAAAAATTAGATATGAATGATGGCTATATTTTAAAGCAATGTGAACACAGTTGTTGAGACTTAAAAATGCACTTAATTATAATAAAATATGTTTTTGCTATATGTATTTTTCATACCTACATAATTTAAGTATTATATGTAATTGTATGTTAATATAGGAGTAAGTCTTAAAGATTTTTAATATTTTAATACTTACTTTTTAAATATTTTAATACCGAAATAATAATGTAAAGAAGAGTAATTAAAAGGTATATGAGCTTTGCAAACTGATATCCCCAAACTTTTTGAAAAATAATTAAAAATTAAGTTGTTAAAGGCAAAGTTACTTAGGAGCTAGAAAATTACAGTTTTTAAGGGATGTAGTGGTATAGTCTATATAGTATAATATAGTGAATATAGTGGCACATCATCTAGGACATTCTTATTATAACCAGATGGCTTGGGAGCATGTAATCTTTTAAGTATACATTTTGCTTTAGTAATTTTCCGACACACTGTTACCATGGATGAATCGACTGGTTCTCCTCAATGATCCATATATTTGATCATTTATAGACTATTAAAAGGATTATGACACAAATTTGTGCACATTTTATCACCTTCATTAAGATGCCCAAAAGCGTTTACCACAATAGTCAGCACCTAAATATTTTTGTTGAATATATTAACCTAGCTGTTAAACAATTTAAATAATTCTATCTACTAATCTAATAATTACTGAAATCATAAACCATAACTTGATAAAAAAGAGCAAATATTTCATTATACTATCCCACACTTTAAAAAGCTAAATTATGAATGATTGAGTGACTGAATGAATGAATGAATGAGATCAACAAGAGAAAAGGAAAAATCTAGAAAGGCTTTATGAAACATTTAGAACCTGACTTAAGCTTAAAGATATGGATTATCTTTAAACAAAGGATGAATAGAAAAACATGAGCTTATTTGTAGAAAATAATGAAAATAAAATGGTCATATAATATTGTAACCAATGTTGTCAAGTGTGCTCTTAGGTTACTCTTTTACTTTTAAACATTTTTATGAACCTGCCAACCCAAAAGCTTTTGTTTATTTGTATAGTCTGTATCAACACTAACTTCTAAAGACAGATAAATAAATCATAATAGCAGACATATAAACATTTTACTAACCATCATATCAATGATAACCAAACATCACTTAATGTAAAAAAAAATACCTAAAGGATCAATAGAAATTATAACAAATCAGAAGACTATGTAGAATAGTATACTAAGAAGGATAAAATAGGAACTCTAAAGAAAAAACTGAATTTGTATTTAAGACCAAGAAATCATGTCAGATAATTTAAGGAAAGTGATCATTAAGTCATGAACCAAGGATCTATAATAAAGAGATATATAAGCTGTACATAGTGGTTCACACTTAAAAACCCACATCTGAAAAATTACCATTGCAAGAAGACTGACTCATCTTTAAGACCTTCCATTGTTACAAAGAAGTTAATATATTAATTAATTAAAAGTGACAAAATTAAAAAGTAATAAGAAAAAAATGAATGTGAGGCAGTTCTAAAATCATATAGGAAGCCATTTGAGACTTTGTTAAAGAGTAGCAAATATTTGACTTATACAATTGAGTATTATCACTAATAACCAAGAGACCTAGTCAACATTAGACTGTCTTGAAATTTCTTTGAATGTTACCACACTTCACACATTGCTCTAATGTTCCACATATGGTCACAGGCCATAAAAATACTTTGATATATGACCTATTGCATTTGAATTTTACAGATGAAAAATAACCACTAGACATATAACTTGCTTTATATTGCATTCTAGCAGAGGCAATATTTAAGGTAGAGAGGTTTAAATCCAAGAAGAGAGAAACGATGGAAATGATTGCCATCTTTTAAAAATGAAGATATGTGTGTGGCTGGTAGAAGTATAGACTTTTATTCCAGCTATAAGAATACTATGAAGTACATCAGGAAGAATGCAGGCTACAATAACAAATGAGTAAATTCCAGTAAGTTATCTATTCAACACTAAAACTGAATTGTTAACTTCATCTTACCTAAACTAAAAATTACAAAAGTAAAATGAAATACAGTTTTCAGAGCAACTATAGCCCAATTTACTTTGTAAGTGGGCCTTTTTAAAGTGAGGAATCTACTGTTGTCATAGAAATGAGCAGAATAACACTCTTTTAAGCTTACATAACACCTTCCATCTGATGAGCTCAGAAAGACTTAATAGTCCTTTTTATTGGAAGTGCATCAAAATTTACCTAATAGAACAGAAAAACAATTGCAGATGAAACAAAAGAAAATTTTATAGCTAACAGTTTCACAGAATATACACCATTTCTTAACACTTAAGAAATGCCAGTTATCTGATACAGCATTAATCTTCTTTCTTATACAAGCACAAACCATCCCCTATTGTTTTATTCTCAAAAACATACAGCTTCTCTTCCACCCACTCCTTAATTTCTATTTCAAGTGTTTGGTTAATTACCTTAAGACGTATTTTAAAGCATGATTATGTACAGTTCCCTGCATTGCTCACACTTCTAAGATAATCACTGACACAAAACTGGATCTCTTTTTAAAGTATATATGACTATTTTAGAGGGGGAAAGTGTAACTTACATAGGAAAGGTTTGAGAGTTTGCATGTTTGCTGAAAAGTTTAACAACGAGCATGGGATCAAACTGGACCTCCTAAATGTGGCTTGTAGTCGGGGCAGACTGAGGGGCCAATAACAATGGCATTGGTATTTGTCTCTACTACATGTGCTGGGTTTTGGGGATCCTATTCTCTTTGGATGCATACCTTGCTCAGCCTGGATGGAGTGTGGAGGGCCTTGGACTTCCCACAGGGCAGGGTGCCTTGCCCTCTCTTAGGAATGGAGAGGGTGGGAAGAAGTGTGGGTGGTAGTGGGAGGGAAGTGGGAGGAGGGGAGGAAGTGGGAATTTTGGTTGGTATTATTTTTAAAGTAACAAAAAATAAAATAAAAAAGCTTAACAGGTGAAAATTGAAAGATGCTTATTTGTTCAATTTCTTTTTAAAATGCTAGGTTTGAAACAATAGTTCAATAAGTACAGTGGTCCACAAAACATAATATTTTGTTTTTGATAAATGTTATAAATAGATAATTTATGAGGTTATAACTTCTTAAATACTTTTAAAAGTTCACTTCCTTAAGAATATTTCCCTCCAATTATCAAGTAAAACTGGTGTAGGAGGATCCTTCTGTATATCTGTTGCTTTCATTGGTTGAATAAAGAGACTGCCTTGGCGTTTTGATAGGGCACCCCTTAGGTGGGCAGAGTAGACAGAACGGAAGGCTGGGGAGAAGGGAAGTGTGGAGACACCATGTTTCTCTGGCCTGAGATAAATGTAGGTTATGATCTTTCCCGGTAAGCCACCACCCCGTGGTGCTACACAGATTACTAGATATGTGTTAAAATAATATGTGAGAGTTAGCCAAGAAGAGGCTAAAACTAATGGGCCAGATAGTATTTAAATGAACACACTTTGTGTGTAATTATTCCAGGTATAAGCCAGCCAGGGCCAAAAATAGGCCCGCGGCCAGGAGCTGGGCGCCGGGAACACGGCCCACTCCTCGGCAGGGACACAGCCACTCCTCATTCAACACAAAACATTTGGGAACTTAACGTTTTTCAACTAGTGCATTTTACTATTTTCTAAGCTAATATTATCTTTTTCACATCCTGTTTCCCGCAAAACCATTCATCTCTAATTCATGGGAACAGAGACATTGGTTTTTGAAGGGAAGACCCGCAAGGTCACCCTGCCAAAACAGGTAGGCAAATAGGAGACAGGCTCCCAAATATCATTATGACCCAACTTTTGATAAAGAGTAATATTGAATTAACTGCTTCCTCTTAGCAAAGCCGATTGTTACTTATCCCATCATTCAATAGGTTTTATATCTCCAACTTTATCCATTTCCTCACTGTCAATTTTCCTGCTATTTGAACATCCCTGCCCAAGCCTCTTTCCAGTTCTTTCCCATCACAGATCTCCCAACCCTCCTCTCTCTCTCTCTCTCTCTCTCTCTCTCTCTCTCTCTCTCTCTCTCTCTCTCTCACACACACACACACACACACACACACATTTAATGTGCTTTTCCTGTTGCCAGTCTCTTGATGTCTAAGAAACCATAGAACATGAAGTCTCTTTGTCAGCTAGTTCCTCAATAACAGACAGCAGAAAGTGAACTGAGATTCCAGCTACTTCTATATTTCTGGCTCTGTGGTCATTTTCATCAAAGAATCCCTTACTATGGAAAGTTAATTGTGAGCAATCATTTTGGAGACTTTTGTACCTCAGTATCCGATCTACTTTATAATGTTAGGCCACTAAACAAAATTCGTTTAAGGAAGAATTTGCTGATGGTTTATTTTACTATAAGCAACTTTCAAACAGCTTGCAATGCTTATCCTTTCATCAACTGTTTCCTAGGTTTAAGCTCCTGCTGATCATCTGAATTGCATCTCATTTGTGTTCCTCCAGTCATCCCTCTGCTGTTCAACTGCTGAGGCGGTCATCAAAATATAGTAAGTTGATCGAAAACTCTCAGATATTACTTTAGAATAAGCTTATTCCTTTTATGAAAGATGCATTGGTATTTGACTTTGTAAGATAATAAATTCAGGGAAAACCCAACTGGGACCTCTAACATACTCTCCTACAATATATGAATTTTATACTAAATAAGACTATAATATTCTCCTCTACAACTCAAAGACACATCCCCATAGGAAATGGAGATGCTAAAATATTAATAGTTGATCCAGGTCTTCTAAGCCTACTAAGGCACCTTAAGCTTTATCATAGTCTGAATACTGTAAATCATTATGTTCATCTAATTGAAACTCTCTAGCTGTTCTTCAGTTGCTTTCCAAGCTAATGTTTCTGTATTCTTACAATAGAAAAGTTTCTCATGTTTTACCCTGAAAGAAGGTAATGTCAAAATAAATTTATAAATTTAATAAATATTGTCATAATCACTGTTATGGTGTTGCTAATATTTCAAGGCTTCTGACAACAAAATGAATAACTACAAATAAAATTGCCCTCATTGATTTGTTTGCTGTTTCAATTTCAGAATGCGCATATTGCCAATGTCTTTATTCAATATTTTATTTCAAATTGTTATTTCTTCACTCAACCCATTCTTACATTTTGTGGTCAATCTAAAACCCTGGAACCAGCTATATAACTGCTTTGTTTTCTGTGTGTTTTAGATTCTTTTCCTGGTGCTCTAATAAAAGGACCCGACAAAGAAAACTTAGTGATGAAGGGCTTATTTTGGCTCACAGTTTGATATCACAGTCTGTCATTGTGGAAAACACAGCTAGTCACACTGAAACCATGAAAAAGAAGGAGAGAATAATAAACACATCATTCTCTGCTTTTGCACAGCCTAGGGTCCAAACCGAGTGAATGGTGCCACCCACAATTGAACACATCAAAATGATAGCTCCCAAGTGTGCTCAGAGACTTATCTCCCACATGACTGTAGATCTTGTCAAGCTGACAACAGAAATAGTCATCACATTTCAAGTGATTTTAATTGTCAACTTGATCCCATCCTCTGTGAAAGGAGCTTTAATGATGTCTAGGCTAGAATAGCCTTCAGATAAAGCTAACAGTTGAACAGTTGAATTTATACTGTTCATATCTTCTTTGGTTTTTCTCTTTTATTTTGGGGATTATAGTATCACATTATTTCCAACTTCTCTTTCCACTATCCATACCTTCCCATATACCCTTGCCTCTTTTCCACATTCAAAACCTCTTTGTTATTAACTGCTGTTACATGCAAACGTGTATATTATACACACGTTTTCTTAAATACAACCTACTCAGTTCTTAACTTCAGTGACAGCATTATGATCTTATCAGTTAGCTTGGTGATAAATACCACACATACAAGTATCATCTCTATCATCTTCTGTGACTAGAAACACTTTTAGCTTCCATATTCCACTATTTCCTATCATCAAATCACTGGACCTGTTGGGCTACATTCAACAAGTCTTCAAACTTATGTTTTTTTCTGCCACCAGAGATTTATCATGTTTCAATTTTGTGTGGAAATCTGTGATATTCAACAATTCTTTTAGTCTTACTTCATTCTCAGAATTTTTGCAAAAATAATCATTTAGGTACAGTTTTAGTTCCAAAATATTTCATAAAATGAAATTCTTTTACAAGGACAAAAACCTTAGATAATTTAACCACAATTGTATAACCTAAACAGTCCCAAGATGCATAACAACCACATTTAATGTGGCATCTTGGAAGCAATATACCCCACAAAAAAAATAAAGCATGAATCAGGAGAGAAGAAATACTAGTGAACTATGGACTGCAATTAACAACCATGTGTCAATATGGCTTCATCAACTGTAACAAATACATTGTATCATATCCTTCATGTCTGGAACAATGTTGGCAGGAATATAGAATTTTTCCACTCTCCTCACATTTTTTCAATATGTTTTTTCAAAAAGATACATTAAAAGAAACTCTAAGGCGCAGGATTTCATCTCAGTGATAGAACGTTTGCCAGGTCAGAAATTCAGTTTCCATCTTCACAAGTGGATTAATTAATTGAAACAGAAGATCTGGCATATCAGAACTTAGTGAAGAGAAAAACCACTGTGTTCAAACTTCTGAGAAATAGGAAACATGTTCTATAGAAAACTTTTCAATTATCCGCCTCTCACCATCGTCTCTGAAACAAAATCACAACAGGCCCTTTACCCTAGCCTGGAAGGTCACACTTCGTCTGGCTCATTGACTTCCTTTGGCTCGCTGACCTCTTGCTGACCCGACCTTCTTACAGTAGTCAAACATCAAAAGACCTTAATCTCTTCTCAGAGTCTTTCCTCTCTCTCACACACTGAGAAATTTCCTAGAAAATCAGGAAACATACCAGAACAGAGAAGAATTATTCTTTCTTTATTCTTAGCAACTCGGCTTGTAAAAGGAATGGAAATACCGTTTTACACAGCACAATATATACTGCTAAATCACAAGAGAATAATAGATACACAAACACTTAGGAGAAGGAAAAGAAAGCTCTGTAAGGAGTAAGGTGCAAATATAAGCCTTGGACCATTCCTGGGAGCCAGGGAAACATTCTTGGAAGCATGCAAAGTCCAAATGATAGCTATTATCAATAGAAGCCTCCTCCTTCATCTAAGCTTACGGTTCACATTCATACTAGCCAGAGCATAAAACAAAGAAAGACATATGGAAGTCTCTCATTGGGTCCCATTACAAACCGTCACTTGCTTTGATCTGCTTCCTGCCCACTTCCTTAACAGGGGCACTATCTCCCTTTCTGTCCCCTTACAGTGTGCCTTTAGCTGGTTTGTTTTTCTGCCTCATATCTCATCACATTTGCCTCCATTGTGCTGTGCTGTCTCTCTAACGTCAATCGCTTCAGTGAGTCTGGATCAAAGGCTTTAGGCACAAGCTCCAGTAGAACTCTCAGATCACGGCAGTACGTACACACTGCCTTCTTTCTTACACCAAGTAGTTTAGAGAATCATTTTAATGTGCTATAGATGAATGGAAAAATAATTGCCAGACGCCTACCTGGTAGACTACTTGAGAAAATGTAAATGCAGCCTTCAGTGGAGTCACCTAGGCCAAATTTTTTCTGAATCCATAGCCTACAAGTTAAATAGGTGTTAGACAGCCCCCCAAAGAATACTATTAGAACCTCAAAACTGATAACTTCAAGCATAAGGGTTGTAGGATAGCTATACTGATAAGTGAGAAAAATCCTAAGGAGTGCAGAAATTCCCAAAGAAATATCAAGGAGGAAAGACTGTCTTCTTCCTTCTCCCCCCTCCCCCCACCCGTTCAGATTTACTTCCCATACTTTCTTACACTACTTCGGGTAACTTCGTTAGTCTGCGGTCAGTTGATTATAAAGGATCCACTGGGTCTCCAGCTAACACTGAAAGAGCCCCAGCTCTGTGACTCGATGGTAGGTTTAAAAGCTGAATCTGACTCCACTAAAGAGACAAGTGAATGATGTCCTAAGTTTGACTCAAGATCCACCTCTTAAACTGTTCTTAAAGTGTTATAAAGTGATGCTTTTCTTGTAGCGCATTATACATTTATAGGATATACTGGAAATACCAATTCACCACTAATATCTCTCTACAACAACCCTAGTACCCTCACCGAGCTCCATCCCAAGTTCACGTTTTTCATTTTTAAATTATTATCAATAACCCCTTAGTGCTGCCTGTAAGGACATTAATGTGTGAGGAACCTACCAGTGACATGCTGGCAAGAATGAGTCTCCCTCTGGCAGCAGCTCTCAATTGCTAAGAGCTCCCCCAATGTATAGGAGGCCTGCTCAACAGGAGACATACAATGTCTGGTACTGTAAATGAGATCAAAAGCCACTTGACTAGAGAAAACCATAGGCCCCAGAAATGAACCTAAAATTGTTTTGTTTTGCTAAATAGTCACAAGATAAAACTATATTCTAAATATTCATGTTTATAGTCACAGTTTTGTGGCATTCTCAATTTTGATCAGTAAGCTTCTGTCTATGGTGGGTTATGGTTAAGGCAGACACCTAACTGATCAAAGTTCTGAGTACAAAATTACTGAGTCCTCAGTTGTGGATGGGCCACCTAAATTGTGTGAATTGTTCTGAGATATAGATGGATTTGATAGGCACAGATTGTGAGGAAAATTTGATCTATGTAGTCCAAAAATGTACGTACATAATACCTCTATTTTTATTAGCTAAACCATCATTATCTTGTATTTAAACAACTTAATTTTTATTTTTATTATTTTTATTTTTATTTTTTTTTTTGGTTTTTCGAGACAGGGTTTCTCTGTAGCTTTGGAGCCAGACCTGGAACTAGCTCTTGTAGACCAGGCTGGTCTCGAACTCACAAAGATCCGCCTGTCTCTGCCTCCCGAGTGCTGGGATTAAAGGCATGC
>JAQHUG010000365.1:439896-457656 GCA_028555095.1 Dicrostonyx torquatus
TTCCCATAGGGCAGGGTATCCTGCCCTATCCTTAAGGAAGCAGGGGGAGGCGGTGGGGTAGTGGGGGAGCGGGAGGGCCGGGAACAAGGGGAGTAAATGTAAATTTTTCTTTTAACAATAAAAACAAGAAAAAAAAGAAAGAAAACATCCTTATGAGGATGAGTAGTCTAACTTCTGTCGAAGGGCAATGTTATAAGAAATGTTTCTTATATTGATTGAGAACAACCAATTTTTCCTCTAATTTAACTAGAATAATATGTGATTAAAACAATTCCCATGGCAACCTCTCACATCATGAGGTACACAATAGCCATGAAGTAAAGAAATTTATAGTCAAACATTGTATGGTTTTATTTTTTTTTAAAGCAATGCATTCCAATAAAAAGACATTTAACAATTTATATCTCTAGTTTGTGAATTCATTTTTCTATTAATACAAAATACAAATGCTTCAGAACACTATGAAATAAACATGTAATTAGTACAGGAAAATTTAACCAGAATGCACATGGATTCAGACTGGGAAAGTTACCCTTAACAGCTAAATATAGAAATAATTAAGCAGGATTTTTTTTCTAATTAAAGGACACAAAATTGAGACATATGTCTTCCCAGTGCCCTTCTTTCCTTACCTTTGCCTATCTAGAAGTGAGGAAGGACCACACATGGAGCACTGCCAGCCACACTTATGTGAATGTTTCACAGAGATAGGTGGGGTATGTAGAAAACTGGATATACAACTGTCCTCACATTGGATTTCTTTCCACAGAGGTGAAGAGTTACATGTAACTTGCTCATGTTAGTTCAAATTTCACAAAGTACACTGTTTTCCTAAATCAGTCATCACACAATCACGTAGGCATGTATAAACACACACACACACACACACACAAACACACACACATACCATCTTCCTTATTTCTGTAGAGGCAAAGGTTCATTTAATTAGAAACCCCCTGCTTAATTATTTCTATCTTTTGATGGTTAAAAATAATTTTCCTAGTTCCTATTCACATGAATTTCCTTTAAATTTTACTGTATTAATTTCAAGTTTATTTCAGTGTCCTGATCAATTAGTAAATTTTTTTAAATTTTTTATTTGTATATTTATTTATTTATTTTTGGTTTTCAGAGAGGGTTTCTCTGTAGCTTTGGAGCCTACCCTGGAACTTGCTCTGTATTTGTATTTTTATATTAATAGAAAAAAGTATTCACAAAATATGTAGATGAATATATATTTATGTACACTATATATATGTCCACATGAATTTCACTAATATTGGTATATTTTTAAGTAAAAATTTTACTTAGTCCAGACCTTAGAAGGCATGCAGAAGGATTATTTTGTATGAATAACTCTAAGAGATCTTTTCTTATTTCTTTTGATCTGTTCTTAATTTCTGGAACTGTGTTCCTGTAGCTACGGCAACATGATATTCTCTTTTAACTATTTATTTATGCTATTATTTAGATGAGTAGGCAATCTCTTCTTGCCTGAATCTGTAATAGTCTTCTAATTGACCATAACAGTAGTGTTGACGACAGCACTACCTACTCAACTATCTGCCTTAACCTTCTCATCCCAAACCAGTTCATCAGCAGACACTTTTCAAAATGAAATACGACCATAGTTACTGGGAAAGCTGTTCCTAAAAAAATGCAGGGGCATCTACCTGTGAATAGAGCACATAGAGAAGGAAGCACGGAAACATTTTCAATGTAAAGCAAAATTGTGACCACTATCATTTGCAGCAAGCACGCCAAGAGTAGCAACACAATGCTTTACCTTTGCATTTACTTCCATGATCACTACATTTCTACATGATTACTACATTAAAGAAATAACTTGTCAAAAACATGCATGTTAGATCCACTAATTATTACCAACTGTGTATTTCTTCCCAAGAATAAAGCTTACACTCTAATCTTCTAGTTAGCTACAGTTCAAATGCACATTTTAGTCAAAAGTCAACTCCTTTGAAAATTACTTGAAAATGTACCATAATGCCTGTTTTATGACGTTAAAACTTAAAAGCTGGTAATATTAAGCAAGTTTTTTTTGTGGTAACCAAATTATACAATTTATAAGACAGTCAACTTTTAATTTTTATAATATTTATTTTTATTTGTATGTAAATATGTGTGTGGTGTGTGTGTGTGTGTGTGTGTGTGTGTGTGTGTGTGTGCGCGCGCACGCGCATGTGCGCCTATGTGTCCCAGAACATGTTTGGTGGTCAGAGTACAACTTGTAACAGTTGTTTCTCTCTTTCCACCATGTGAGTACTGAGGGATCCATCGCAAGTAGTCAGTGTTGGCAGCAAGTACCTTCATTTGCTGAGCAGTCTTTCAAGCCTACTATGGTTAGTAATCTTCCATAATAATGTGATTTCAAATATTTGAATGCCTCTCTTCAGCACTGATATCTTCTTAATTGAAACATTTCCTCTGAACTTGCTTGAAAAAATTAATTATTTTTGGAAACATCATTGATAAGAATGCTTCACAGCATAAGTATATATCTATCAACAGGAACTATCTTGTCCACTAAATATTCTTATAGAAACACAGCTTATAAAGTTAGTAAGTGACAAATGTGAGACAGAAACACACTCACAATGGAGAGTAAGATCATACATATCTCCCTTGCTTTAAATTTTTGGAAGAAAAATAATTGCATTTTTGATTATTTTGTCCGTTTATATATAAAAAAGATATACTGAATATACAATAACCTCAAAATACAGAACTTAGGCAATGTTCGGCTTTCCATAGGAGGTGTAAAATTGTGCACAGCTTTTCACGTCTGTACTCTATAAATAAGAAATATCTGTTGGTCACTCCTGGAAATGTATATGACTACATCTATGCCTACATCTTTAAAGTTAGAAGTAAAAACAAATAATGGTACTAAATAGACAATAAAGGTGAGTTAATCCTCATGATTTCAAGAAATATACCTTTTCACCTTTGTTTATAATCAAGACAATCTAAAAATAATAATAATAATATTGATAGACATGAAATGCCATATTCTAAAACATTTCTAAAAAATATTTCTTTATCTTACAGGCTCCTCATAATTCTTTCTTTTTAAAAATGTTTTGTCATTTTTAATTTTATTACCCTTACTGACTAACAACATTTTCATAAACTGATGAAGTAAAATGTGATATTTTGAGTCATGAAAAATGGAATAAAAAAGCAAAAAAATGTCAAAGCATGATGGGAGTAGGAAGCAGAGAAGAAAAGAGGAGGAAGGAAGGGAAGAAGAGAGGGAGGGAGGGAAAAAGACAGGATGGAAGAGGATAGAAGAAGGGAAGGGAGAAAGAAAGAAAGCCAGAAGATCAGTAATACCTGTTCAAATGAAATTTTATGGTTAAAATCCCTGTAAATTCACTCTATATACAAATAATTTGAGGTCTTCCTCCCACACTTTTAACCTGTTTGAAAGAGGCATGGAATGTTTCCTACAGAAACCTTAGCTTAGCTTGTAGATATATCTCTTTGAGATTGCCTTCATACAGGGAGGAGTCTTTGATCCAAAAAAGCATTGCTCAACAGGTTCTCAATTGTTTCTATAGCATTATAAACAAAGTGTCAAAGCCAACTATTTAAGACACACATGAGTGCGCGTGCACACACACACATATATAAATATATACATGTGTATATATACGTATGTATGTCCAGTGTGGAACACAGAAATCTAGAAAGAGAAAAGGCACCTGAGACCGCAAGCCCAGAAACCACGTTTTTTTCACACTGCTGTCTTTTCTTCAGATAGCTGCAGCTCATCTGACGCCCTCGAAAACGTCAATTCCTATTTTGTTTCAATTGCACACACATCAGCCTACTGTACAAGCCACACTGAAGTGGAGCGACTTGGAATGACTGGGCCTTAGAAAGACGATTGCTTCACCACGTGCTCTGAATTTCTGCAGCTGAGGAGGGGCCCTTGGAAGTACAGGATGAATGCTGTTCTTCAATCATGATCTCATTTTTTTTAATCATACCTACTAATCAATAACTGCTTTTGAGCATGCACCCCTAAGAGCGTTCATTAATATTTTATATATAAGCACTGCTAAACCTACATAGTCCATGTCATCTGTCCTATGACAGACACACACAAATACAGAGAGATGTAAAATAGCTTAATTTTGATATACGAATTCAAAATATCTTTTGAACTTTCTGAATTGAATGTGCATCTACCTATGTGCATATGAGGGGAGGAAGAGAGAGAGGGAAAGAGGGAGGGAGGAAAAAGGAGGGGAGAGAGAGAGAGAGAGAGAGAGAGAGAGAGAGAGAGAAAGAAATTAAATTTTATTGTAGTTAAATGCATGTGTCACCCTCTTCTTTCAAGTGAACAGTAAAATAATAACACTAAATTCATGCTGATTAGTATATCTCAAAGACTTGTTTGCCTCAAATGACTAAAGCCTTCCATCCCCTGAACAGGAATTCCCTTTTACTCTTCTTCAATGTTAGTTCATTTAGCAAACACTATTTTAGTTTCTCATTTGATACAATTGTGGAATTTTTGACCTGGCATAAGAAGAGTCATGCGCTCTGTCATTCTATGACAGGGTGACTTCATTTATCTCTTCATTTTCATGTTTCAATTATGGTGGGGTATAGATCAGGATTTATGATTCCAAATTAATAATTTTCTGTTGCATGTCTTCATCAAAAATTTTTTTATCGCTCATCCTTGGAAAATTAAGTTGTTCCACCTCCTAGCTAATATAAACGTTGTTCAGTTCAGAATTTATATTCAACAAATGATGCTAATATAACTGAATGTCAACACATAGAAGATTGCAAATAGATCCATATCTTTACCCATGCACAAAACTCAAGTTCAAATGGATTAAAGACCTCAACGTAAAACCCACCAAAGTGAACCTCATAGAAGATTTGAACACGTTGGCACAGGAGACCACTTCTTAAATATAACACCAGTACTACAGACACTGAGAGCAACAATTAATAAATGGGACCTCCTGGAATTTAAATGCTTCTGGAAGGCAAAGGGCACAGTTAACAATACAAAATGGCATCCTACAGAATGGGAAAATATCTTCACCAACCCCACATCTGACAGAGGGATGATCTCAAAAATATATTAAGAAGTCAATAAACTAGACATCAAAATACTAAATAATCCAATTTAATAATGGGATACAGACCTAAACAGAGAATTTTCAACAGAAAAATCTCAAATGACTGAAAAACACTTGAGGAATTCCTCAACAACTTTAGCCATCAGGGAAATGTTAATCAAATGACTCTGAGATACCATCTTATGCTAGTTACAATGGCTTAGATCAAAAACACCAATGATAGCTTATGCCAGAGAGAATGCAGAGCAACAGGAACACTCCTTCATTGTTGGTGGGAGTGAAAACTTGTACAGTTGCTGTTGAAATCAGCACCACAATTTCTCAGAAAATTGGGAATCAATCTACCTCAAGATCTAACAATACTAGTCTTGGGCATATACCCAAAAGATGCACAATCATACCAGAAAGAACATTTGCTCAACTTTGTTCATAGCAGCATTGTTTGTTATAGCCGATACCTGGAAACAACCTAGATGCCCTTCAACCAAAGAGTGGACAAAGAAAATGTAATACATATGTATAATACTACTCAGCAGTAAAAAAAAAAATCTTGAAATATGCAGGCAAATAGATGGAACTAGAAAAAACTTTAGTGAGATAATTCAGACCCAGAAAGACAAACACGTTATGTACTCATAAGTGAGTACACTACCCAAAAGAAGCTAGATAACAAGAGAGATATACATGGATCTACATGGGAAGGGGAAGTAGACAAGATATTCTGAGAAAATTGGGAGCATGGAGTGGTGGGGGGAAGAAGGGAGGTCAGAAGGGAAGAGGGAGGGAAGAAGGGGAGGAGGGAGGAGAACAGGATGGTTTATATAGGGGATGGACAGAGAGGGAGATCAATGAAAGAGATACCTTGATTGAGGGAGTCATTATGGGACTAGCAAGAAACCAGCACTAGGGAAAGTCCCAGGAATCCACAAGGATGACTCCAGCTAAAATCCTAAGCAATAGTGGAGCAGGTGCCTGAACTGGCCTTTCCCTGTAATCAGATTAATAATTATGTTAATTGTCAATATAGAACCTTCATCCAGCAACTGATGTAAGCAGATGTGGAGATTCACAGCTAAGCACTGGGCTGAGCTCCCAGAGTCCAGTCAGAGAGAGGGAGGAGCGATAATATGAGCAAAAGGCTCAAGACCATGATGGTGAAAGGCACACTTGAAACACATAGAAACAATAGACCTGAGCTAGTGGGAGCTCACTGACTCTGGACTGACACCTGGGGATCCCGCATAGGACCAAACTGGGCCCTCTGAATGTGCACGACAGTTGGGTGACATAGGCAGTCTGTAGAGCCAAAGGCAGTGGGACCAGGATTTATTCCTAGTGTTTGTACTGACTTTTTGAAGCCTATTATTTTCTTTGGAGGAATACATTGGTCTGTCTAAATATAGGGGGAGGGCATTGTTCCTGCATCAAAGTGATGTGACAGACTTTGCTGATTCCTGGAAAGCCTTACCCTTTCTGAGGAGTGGATAGGCGTTCTGGAGTGGGGGGAGCAGAAAGAAGGGAGGGAGTGGAAACTGGACTTGGTATGCAAAATAAGAATTTGTTTAAAATTAATTAATTAAAAAAGAAATTTTTTTACAAGGTTTTGTAGTTTTCTTTCCTTGGTGAATTTTTTTTAAAGTATATCATGAGTTGCAATAATATTATAATAGTATTATTTATTTATCTATATGTAATTATGTAGATATATGTTTGTGTGAAGTAACATGCACCTGAGTGCAGGTGTCTGCAGAGATCTGTGGATGATCTGAAATGGAGAGACATGGTTTGTGAGTCACTAGCTGGTTGTCGGTACCTGGAAATCTGTCCTCTGCAAGAGCAGTATGTGCTCTAAATGCTGAGATATTTCTCTGCCCTTGTACTGATCTCAAAACTTCCTTTTTAGGTTACCCTTTGCAACTACACAGAAGAGCAACTGATTTACATATATTGATTCTGTGCCACCCACTTTTCTGAATTCACCTTCAAGTTTCAAGCAACTCTTTGTGCACCCTTTAGAGTTTTCTGCATGAGAAAGATATTTGCTTTATCTTTATTTTTCCAATTTAATATTTTTTGTCCCTTACTCTATTGCTTTGTTGTTTTTTGAATATAGCATTGACTAAGTATTGCAGTGGGCACTTTTACTTTTTTCCTGATCACTGATAAAAGTATTTTAATTTATCGCTACTTAATAAAGATTGTCATGGAAAATGTACATTATGTTGAGATAACTCCTTCCATCACCATTGTAATTAATATTCTTACTATCCAAAAAGGTGTTGACCTTTGACAGTGTTTACGTTAATATTATTTGTGATTTTACCCTTCCTTCCATTAATGTAGTCTCAATACATTATTGATTTCATATATTAAACCATCCTAGTATTTCAAGAATAAAACTATCTGAGTGGACAGTTATTTTTTTTATTAAAAACAATCTTTTTTATTTTACATAACAACACCAGTTCTCTCTCCCTTCCCTCCTCCTGCTCCCTCCACCCTACTCCCCATCTACTCCTCATGGAGGGTATGGCCTCTCATGGGGAGTCAACAATGTCTGTCAAATCACGTGACTTAGGAACAAGGTCCTCTTCCCTGTATTGAGGCCGACCAAGATATCCCTCCATAGGGAATGGGCTCCAAAAAGCCAGTTCATGCACTAGGGATAGATACTGGCTCCACAGTCAGGCCCTAAAGACTGCCCAAGCCAGACCACTGTCACCCACATTCAGAGGGCCTAGTTTGGCCCTATGAGGTTTCCCAGCTGTCAGTCCAGAGTCAGTGAGCAGACACTAGTTAGAGTAAGCTGTTTCTGTGGGTCTCCTCCTTATAATCTTGATCCCTTTGCTCATACTATATCTTGATAGAGGGAGCCATTATGGTGTTAGTGAGAAATCGGGCAGTAGGGAAATTCCCAGGAAAACACACAGATGACCCCAGCTAAGGAACTAAGCAATAGTGAAGAGGGTACCTTAACTGCCCTTCCTCTGTAATCAGATTGATAACTTCCTTGTCGTCATAAAACTTGCATCCAATAACTGATGGAAGCAGATGCAGAAATCCACAGCTAAGCACTGGGCTGAGCTCTTGGAGTGGACAGTGTCGATGTGCTTTTTGATATGGTTTTCTGGAAATCATTCAGGAGTTAATAATGATAAAGCATTCTTAGGAATACATTTCATCATTGTGTGAACAGAGTATAGCAACACAAAATTAGATGGTATAGTGTACGTACAAAATGTATGTGCTATGCTATAAACTAATATATATATTATATATAATATATATGCATATGATTTGCCATTGACAAAATATCACATAAAGAATATATCTTAGAGCCAGGCGGTGGTGGCACATGCCTTTAGTCCCAGCACTCGAGAGGCAGAAGCAAGCGGATCTCTGTGAGTTCGAGACCAGCCTGGTCTACAAGAGGTAGTTCCAGGACAGGCTCAAAAGCCACAGAGAAACCCTGTCTTGAAAAAAAAAATACATCTTAGTGTTGACTAATCTTACATTTATATCTGTAAGGAGTATTGTAACTGTATGAAGAAAATGTACATAAACTGAAAAGGACACACATTGTGTCTGCATTTCATAAGTCATAGCACTGTTTTCCAGTTTCTCTCATCAATTATATAAAGTTTTTGCCATGTTTAGGCTGTAATTTGTTCTTACTCCCTGTAATTAGTTATAATGGGGATTTTTGCAAACTAATTAAACTATTTATGACTAAGACTTCAAAACTATTGAAAACATTTGAATTTGTATATTTTATAAATAATTTTATAACCTACTTCCCATTGTTTTGCAGGTCCAGCTATGGAATTTTTATAGGTGACTAATGTTCTATTTTGAAGAAACAGAGCTTTACAATTTAAAAAAAAATTCTAAACATTGTTTTCAAAACATGCTTTCATCAAAAAACTGTAATCTTGTAAGTGTTTTTTCTCATTCATCCCTCAAATTTAGTAATAATATAGGTTCAGGTATATTTAACAAATCTGCACTTTTACACAATTACATAGCAAACTTATTCTAGAAGGGACAATACAAGGGTCTAGAGAAAATGCTGTTTGTCTTTTGCTGATAGGAAACTCAAAGAAGACTTTTAAATATTGACTATGACTGCACCAGTCCTTCGCTCTGATATGAATGTGGGTCTCTGCCTCTAACTCCATCCATTGGACAAGATTTCTATGGTGGTCAAGGTATTCAATATGACTATGGGACAAAGCTAGTTCAGGCACTCTCTCCTCTGCTGCCCAAATACCTAGCTGAGACATCACTGTGGACCCCTGGGATCCCCTCTAGAGCCAAGTATCTTGCCAAACCTAAAATGACTCCCTTAAGGTAAATATCTTATTCCCTTCTCCAATAACCACCCTTCCCCCATCTCCACCCTCCCTCTCTCCCCAGCTTTCCCCATCCCTTCCCTTCTTTCTTCTCCTTCCCCCTACCCGCTTCTACTCTCTCCCCTATCCTCCTCCCCCATACTTTCTACTTTTGCCAGGCCATCTGGGAGAAGGTGAGCAAGGAAGTCAGGACTCTGAGAGGCTGGTCTACCCACTGAGACAGTGTGCCTGATCTAATGAGAGCTCGTTCAATCCTGCTGGACTGAGACTGATGGAGCATATGACCAAATCGGACTCTCTGAATGTGGCTGCCAATGGGGGCAGACTGAGTAGCCATTGATAATGACACTGTGACCTATCTTCTCTGCATAATTAGGCTTTTTGGGAACCCAGTCTATTTGGATGCACACCTTCTTGGGCCAGGATGGAGGAGGGAGGGCCTTGGACTTTCCACAGGGCAGGGTACCCTGCCCTCTCTTAAGGAAGCAGGGGGAGGGAGGAGGGGTAGTGGGAGAGCGGGGGGGGACTGGGATAAAGGGAGAAAGTGTAAATTTTTGAATGAAAAAAAATAAAAGGAAAAAAATATTGACTATGACTATTGATATTTTTAGACGCTTATAATAATATCAACTGAATCTAAGTATACTTGAATAAAATGTCTTGTTTCATATTCTGAATATTTAATTTAATTAATATGCCACATAAAAATAAGATCATTAATATGGATTATTTTAAGTTATGGTCGTTTCATATTCAACGTGAGCAGAAGTAAATTCACATTTCAAACAATTTCTGAGAGGATAATCTGTTGGGTGATGTCTTCTAAGATTTGTATAGATTAGGATTGTTTGAGCTTTATTGTATATTAATATATTACAATTACAATATGTTAATAATAATATTCAAAAAAGCCATAAATATATGATTTCACTTTAAATAGCAGTATTGTAGCAAGTACACAAGTCACCAAACAATACAGCCAATACCCATGGGTTTATGATGTTCCATACAGTAAGTGGATATTCTGCATTACTGTAATTCTATTTGGCATGTATTGCTTTCATCTCAGTTTGCAACCTGTGTCTTAGAGACCTGCTAGTCTCCATGCTGTTCATGTATGTTTTAACACTGCCACTTATTTCAAATGGATTTTCTAATAAGATGTGCCATTTGTTTAAAATTCTTGCTTCACATTTTGTTTTGTCAAAATATATTGTGTATTAACCAAAATCATTTTTACTGTAGAACATAAATTATTATAAAAAACAAATCTATGATATAAATAGATATTTTCCCAAATATCAGACAACACAGTAAAATGCAGAAATTTAGAAAAATAGCTATAAAAGACATGCAATGCCCCATTCTTATGCTGCACCTCAGCAGCAAACAATGTATTTTTTAAAATGCTGCTTATTAACGAAAATGCTCAATGCTTCAGAAAACGAATGCATTAGGGAATAGAACCCAGACAGGCAGATTGTTGCTCATATGTCTGGGGTCCTTGCTCCAAGCACAAGACTTTATTCTTCCTAGAAACACCAGATAAATAAATAAAGACTGACTTGTTTGAAATATAAAACCTCAGCTAGAAGACTACCAAACCTCAACCCTGAAGTCAAACAATAAGTTTAGAATTTCTCCCATGTTAAAAAAAAAAGAATTTCTCCCATGTTTACACAGTCTACCTTCACAAAACAATGAGATGCTTGCAGTTGGTCCCTGCAGCACTGTTTAGTATTGCTGACTTTTATGACATATTGTAGGGAATGAGTAATGAATTGTTCCATGCCCACCTATAATAATAGATAATCTTTTTTGTCTTCACAAAGTTTCACATTAACCTTTTTAACAGCTTGAAGTTAACTGCTTCTCTCACCTGAAGAGGTTGCAATCGCTCACCATATTGGAACACCCAGTCTCAAAATGAACAGGCTGATGTAGATAAAATGGATTTCAATTAAGCCTGTATTACTGAAGCCTAGTACTAAAAATGTAAGAGTTTGTATCTAGGTTGAATCAAACAGAAATCAATACTTCGAAAGATTATAAGAGAAATGTACACCAGTTAAGTTATTCTCTGCACAAAATAATGAAAACATTGAATTAACAAAGAGAATGTTTCAGATAAACAAGATAGAAAAAAATATGAAATCTGCACTATTTTTCTTACAAAAATGGGAGAACAATAATTAAATGGCAAATTTTCAGAGCTGAGAGCTCAAAGGGCAACCATGAATAGTTCTAAATTAAATACCATAAAGCTGGAAGTTTTAGCTTTTTTGTTAACCTTCTAAACAAAGAAATTTGAATAACAGGCTGTTCTTGCTGAAGCACATTAGAATGAAGATATGATCAAGTAAATATTTGAGGAATATGAAACAGCCTAGTCATTGCATAGAAATGGGACAAACATGAGTGGAAAAAGGGAAGTAGTGAAGAGAGCTTCTCTTTCCACACGAACTGTTCCTTCAAAATGATAATGGTTGAGGACAGACAATATTATATCCGGGGATCATGGAACCACCATCACTGCCCAATACCAAACCAGAGTTACCAAGGCTTGCTCCTGAATCAAGCATGTGACCTGAGGTTTTATTCTGAGCATGAAAGAAAAATCTACAGTACAATATATTACATTAATTTAAAACTCAAAATTCAATGCAACATGGATTTTTATAACCCATGAGAATGTGAAGTGCATTAAAATGTGCTTCCCAATTACTCTAAGCAAAATATTTAAATATATATATATATATATATATATATATATATATATATTTGTTTCCCAAATTTGACCTTATATTTTCCAAGCAAGAAAATTAGTGAATTAAATATCATGTTTGAAAACATCAAAATTAGTGTAATACACACAAAATTATCATTTTGTTTCAAGAAAAAAAATCTTCTCATGTACATCTAACACATTAAATCTTATCTTTCTATTCATGAACCTTGGTGCATGGATGAACATGTTTGTATCTCAATCTAAAGGTCCCTCTGCCGGAGAACAAGAGAGATGATACAGGAAGAGATACAAAGATCTAACGGGGAGATTACAATGGCTTCCAGGAGGTCCCGTATCCATGGTTCATAAGAACCCAGGGAATAAAATAAGGGCCAATACTTGACTGTTCTCTCTCAGAGTGCTGACCAAAGCTGAGCTGGGCAAGGCCTCTGTGAACCGGGTCTCGGGGTGCTTTGTCACGTAAGTACTTCATATTCAGCATCACACTGCTTAGCACAAAGCTCTCCTCTCTGCTGGGTGATCTGCAGGTTAAAGTTGATGGCTTCCTTTAGTCGTCCCTGTGCTCTGTATTGATGTGAGGGGGTGGGCCTCTCTCTGCCTTGCCATCTTTGCAAAGCACTCGTGGCGTCCTTTCGTAGTTTTCAAACTGCTCAGCTCATGTGGTTTTTCTGTGTCCCTTGTTCACCAACTTCTCTATGTAGAAAGCTTTGACTTCCCTGCAGGTGCCTAGATTAACCTGTCAAGACCTTATAAACTGTGATAACTACCATGTCAACCCTAGAGATCATGGGATAGTCATGAATGGATTGAGCCACTAGATCTTCCTATAGTAACAACTTCATGGGAGAACTGTACCACTGAATCTGAACATGCCTCCTCTGGGTATTCTGGGGGCTTCACATGGTTGCCTTCCCTTGATGATAATGTCACTGTTATCTTGCAAATAACAAATGAACATGTTAAGATTCCGTAGTTTCAGATCGTGATGTCTTTCACTGCTATTACTAAGTAAGTCCAAGTGGGTGCCTGAACTTTTCATGGCATAGTTCTTCAGGAACTTGTTAGTAATGTTTTTTCTTGTGAGCTGTTGCAGCACTCAATATGTAAACAAAAGATCTGCCATATTTACTAATTACTTCAATATAAGTATTATGTTATATGCATCTCAGTTGATTTGGAGTCTATGTCTTACAAACAAAATGGAAAAAAAAACTTCATATTTTTTGTCAAGACAGGGTTTCTCTGTATCTCTAGCTGTCCTGGAATTCACTCTGTAGACCAGGTTGGCCTTGAGGTCACAGAAATTCCCCTGCCTCTGCCTCCAAAGTACTGAGATCAAAGGTATGTGCCACCAACTTCCATTTAAATTTACATTTTTTAAAACTAATTTGAGGAAGGGTCACACGTAGCCCAAGTCCAGCTCCCTATATAGCCAAATATGACCTAAAACTCTTGAATCTCTCATTATTACCTCGCAAGTGCTAAGTCTGCAGGGATGTTCCACTAGGATCAGATTATGAGTTGCTGGAGATTGAACCCAGGGATGAAGGCATGCTAAGCAAGCAGTCTACCCATTGAGTTCCTTTCCTATCCCAGTGGTTGTTAACTTTATGGCACATGCCTAAACCATGTGAAGAATTTACAATACGTTGAGGAAATGGGAAAACTTGGTTGACGAGAAAACTTAACCATTTATTTATTTTTTAATTTTTTCTCTTTTTATTCGTTTTTTTTAAAAATACAAACTATCTTTTTTCATTTTACATACCAATACCAGTTCCCACTTCCTCCCCTCCTCCTATTCCCTCCACATACTCCCCACCCCACTCACATCTACTCTTCAGAGAGGGTAAGACACATTGCTTTGGGGAAGGTCCAAGACCCTCCCTACTATATCTAGACTGAGCAAGGTAACCATTCAAAGAGAAGAGGTTCCACAAAAGCCAGTACAAGTAGTAGGGATAAATCCTGGTGTGACTGCAGGGGCCCCACAGTCTGCCCGAGCCCACAGGCAGAGGGAATAGTTTGGTCCTATGCTGTTTCCTTCTCCCCTAGAGGAGTTGGTGAGCTCACATTAGCTCATGTTGACTGTTTCAGTGAGGGTACCCATCATGATCTTGACCTCTTTGATCATATTCTCACTCTTCTCACTCTTACTGGACTTAGGAAGCTCAATCCAGTGCTCAGATGCAGGTCTCTGCCTCTGTTTCCACCAGTTGCTGGATGACGGTTCTATGGAGATATTTAAGATATGCATCAGTCTGACTACAAGGCAACACCAGTTTGGGCAAGGAGCCATTATGGGGCTAGCATGAAACCTGGCACTAGAGAAAGTCTCAGGAATCCACAAGGATGTCCCCAGTTAACACCCTAAACTTAATTATTTACAAAACTAGAAGGACAGGTTGGGAAGAGAAAGCAAACAATAGAAGTGGAAAAGGACTAAGAGTTTAGTGAGGGGTGAATAAGATAAAAACAGATATGTATATAAAAATTTCATAATGAAACTCATTATTATGTATTATTAATGCATGACAATAAGCCCTGACAACAAAAATTTTACTAAAAGACGTTAGAAATGAGTAAGCAGATGGGGCTAATAAATTTATCAGCAGAAGACTGTGTTATCACTAGGTATTTATTCCAGAATAATTTTTCAAAAACAAGGAATATTATTGTTATGAAATGTCCTCAAAGTGGTGTGCAAGCCGAGAAGCTACTTGTGCAACTTTTATAGAGGTAATGGCTTGAGAATAGCCAAGATACTTCTAAGAAAAATGAATTTCATGAAATCTTGAGAAATTAAGATAGTAATTTTCAGAGGGATACTAGTTTACAACTACAATATAAAAATGGAAATTATATATTACAGAAAAAGGATAGAGAAGCCAAAATTATTTACCTAGTTATTCATTAGAAATACTGAATGAAATTAAATAACTCCCATTATATTTCTCCTACTTCTACACAGGTTTTCAGTAGAATAAGCACATAAACGAAAATATCCAAAGTATAAATTAGCACTTGACCAAAAAGAAATAAATAAATGAATAAATAAGTAAACACTTTGTAAATGTAGTATGAGAAATGATTTAGAAAATAGGAAACAAAAACCATACACAAATATAAAAATAAAGAGTTCAACAGACTTAAAATATTCTATAAAAAATAGGAAGACCATAAATTGGCTGACTAGAATTCTTTTATTAGAAGCAGAAATTAGAATATAATTCCCATTTTCTATTTATCAAATAACATCATACACACACACACACATATATATAAGATATATATGCATACACCTTGCATTTGCATTACTTGCATCTATCAAATCATAGAATTTTTTAAATATAAGTGATAAAATTAAGAACTTCCATCCTATTGATATACTTATAACACCTGAAAAAAAGAGAAAAACGAAGCTGTGAATAATCAATGCCCATTAAGGAAATAAAAACCTTCTTAAAGTAAATGGAAGTTAGGAAAAACAATTTATGATCCCCGTTTTTAGACAGTCTAACTAAGAACAATAAAATCATGAGTTAGTAAACACCAGTGAGTATGTGCCATGAGTGGCGTGCTAAGTGATACGCACATTTCTGAAGACAATTTGGCATTGCTCCCTAGTGTTATCAGGTGAACTTTATGACTTCAGTCTATTGTAGGAAAATGCTCACATATGTACATATATATATGAAAGATGTTCAAATATTTCTGCTTTTCTTTGCTGTGATATGAGCAAGACATCTATAAATAATAAATTAAGAATATCAGATCATCTAATATTAAAAGTGGATAAATTATATTAATGTGGTCCTTTATTAGGACATCTATTTAAAATGTTTGTGTTATTATATTTCAAATTTGTAAGAATATCACATCTGATATGATCTGATCAATATAGGTGATAAACATGCATAGATCAAAAGTCTTAGAAATAGGATAATCATGGCTAAAACAACTCCACCAGGAAAAACAAGTTTCACAGAAATATTCATGAATGTAAACAAATAACGAAATGCTCTATCACCCTAAATAATTGACCTAAATATTTCATGCGGATTTTGAAACTGTAAGGAAGTTATAGTAATCGCAACACATTTGAAATCTCAGTGGATAAGTCCTAATCCAGAGAAGAAAATTAGAACAAATTTATGGAAAATATGTTATAAACAGGACAAAGAGCCAGGATAGAAGCTGTCACATCTCATTAGGAGGATGAACCTCGCTTTCTTCTTTCACTTACATTGACTCAGTTCCACAGCACAACACATGATGAGCAGGTTGAATTATTTGTCCATATCCTACAGGATGCTCAACAAGGATTGAATCTGTTGTTTCCTGGGGTGACAGTATCTCCCCCTGGCTCAGCAGGCCTACTTTAACACATTTTCTCCTATATTCTCTGTGAGGGTGAGCTTCCACATTTATTTCTGAGTTGAGCTCACCCAGTGTGAGGGGAGAATAGGGAATGAGAACTCACTGGATATTACATAATCTCTGGGCGTTCTTGTACTCTGTCTCCATCTCAGTAGGAGATCTGTATGTAGGCACATTACTAATTATCTATTAATCTAAGTATATCAACCGTTTTTATCTTCATTCTAATTATTCCTAAGGTACCTGAGATTCTGTTTGTTGAATATTAGATGATAAACATTAAAATTGGAGAAGCAGAAAGCCTTAGAAAATGAATAGAATACTCATAAAAATTCCCTAAAAACAGGTAAAATTTTATGACACTGTAAGACTAGCTATGCATATAAAATAAATATAAAAGTAAAGTAAGACAGATCTTGGAATGTTTTGGGCTAAATTACATTCATCTCAAGAGTCTTTAGGTTCTAATCATCTACTTTTAAAAATGCTGATACTACATTATAAATTTATTATTTTAAAACAAATCCAAATAGATTAAAAATTGCAAAATGTTTTTAAAAAGAAATTACCAGTCCTGATATACCAAACAATGCTGGATAAAGGAGGGTACCAGTCAAAGAAAGATATCTATGTACTCAACATTTTAAACTAATGAGAAGAATAGACTCAAAAAAGGTACAAGATGAATTTAACGTGGATTTCTAACAAATAATATACATTAACATGTCTTTAATATAAAACCTCTAATACAAATATCAAACAATAAAATTACATCAACAATATTTGCAGAGAATAAAAGGGACAATATTACTTAATGTTGAAAGTTATGGTAAAAATGGAAGCACCAAAGCACAAGTTTGAATCAAAACAGTAGTCTTAAGAAGAATTGAATTTTAGTTATTCAGAGAGGTATAAATTACAGAAGAGAAATTGGTACAGTCAAATGTTGCTGGTATAAGAAATGCTCTGTTCATTTCTTTGGTATCCTTCACAGTACTCTGAGAAGACTTCTATTTCAGGTTCTCATTCACTTCTCTGCTGCATTTTTTTTATTTTTTTTTTATTTTTATTGTTAAAAGAAAAATTTACATTTACTCCCCTTGTTCCCGGCCCTCCCGCTCCCCCACTACCCCACTGCCCTCCCCCTGCTTCC
>JAQHUG010000365.1:467113-502842 GCA_028555095.1 Dicrostonyx torquatus
TTATTCTCTATGGATGCACATCTTCCTAGACCGAGATGGAGGGGGGAGGGCCTTGGGCTTCCCATAGGGCAGGATACCCTGCCCCATCTTAAGGAAGCAGGGGGAGGGTGGTGGGGTAGTGGGGGAGCGGGAGGACCGGGAACAAGGGGAGTAAATGTAAATTTTTCTTTTAACAAGAACAAAAAAAAATTAATAACAGCAAGCTTCTTTTCCAATTTTACTAAGGAAAAAATGCAGTCTTTTTATTTTCTTCAGTATTAATGTTGTCAATTTGTGCTTTTATTATGAACAGATATTTGATCTTTAATATAAATCTATGGTTTAAATTATGATGTATTCAACATGTGTATATTGTTTTATTGTAGGAAGACTTTATAAAAAATACTTTAGTCCATGAACTCCTTAAGAAAATTAGGACAATTAATCTTTTCAGAGACTATCAGATGTCACAAGAAAATGAAATGAGTGATCAGTGACTGGTTTCAGTTCCAACGCTAAATATCAACTGGTGTTTTGATTCATGTATCCCTTACCTGCAATTATGAGAAAAGAAAAGGGCTAATCAAAGTCACCATTGACCAGAGAATGAATATATATATTTCATTTGTGTTTGTGTTTAAGACAATAATTAGGATCAAAATAAAGTCAATCATGATAGAATGACAAGTAATAAGACAAAGATTCATGCCATTGTTAGAGTAATGTGATTAGCTGGGATAAGTAATACTACTCCTCATGACTGACAGTGTCAAATATATGGAAGAAAACAGTACATACTAGAGAAATGCTGCAATTCTGCTCCAGAAGTTAGGATTATTTTTTCCAAAAATAATATTGTCCATGCCCAGCCCTATTAGGGTTTTTCTTAACAGATATTATTTTTTATAAATTCTATACTCTTTAACATATTAATCCCATTTTTGCTTATTATACATAGGAGTGGAGACTGTGGCTTTCTTGATGAGTTTTTGTCTGTAAGTACTACAGAGGATTGAGGAGTGTCTCTAGCTGTGCAAAACTATTATTTGATATGCCTCAGAATTGTTTTGTACACTGTACTGTTATCTACTGGCCCCAATTGGAAAAAGTGTCCTGGACAGACTGACGTTTGATGAGCAGGACTGCAGCAGTGATTATAAATCATGTTAGGATATGGTGAACCTGTCTTTTGTGCTTTACCGGCACAAGAGGTAATTCATGGATTTGGGGAATGCATGAACACAGAGAAGCTGTGCTACTGTCTGAGCAGAGAGGCTACTGCAACACAACGTCAACAAGAATTTCTAAATTAAAAATAAAGAAAACGGGACATTAAGATTATAGTAGGTAAAAATAATTAAATCTCTAGCAACAGGATTATAAAACATGAGATGCATGGTAATATTAGGAGTAGCATGATTTAAGTGGGATTAAAGCAGAATACATGAAAATAGATTTAAAAATGGGTTTTAGGAAGTCAACCAAAAGTAAGGATGTGCGTGAAATATATGGACCCTGATTGTTCTATAAACTATATATCATATATATGTATAAAAGTATATAACATGTAGAACCATATTAAACTATATACATTAAACCATAAACACACATATATAGAGAGAGCTTATAAAATAATAGTGATCCATATATAATTTACATATACATTTAGTTTTGATTGAGTTCCTAAATAAATATTTAATAATATTTGTAAGTAATTAATGTTAATATTAATTATATACATTAAATATTTTAAGGAGGTACTTTGTATGAATGTACAAAGCTGCTCCCAGAATCCATAGGTTTTCTCCTTTTTTTTAAATCTCAGTGCCAGGTATAGTATCTCACCCTATGAATTGATAGTTCAAGCTCTCATTGGCTCCTATATTTCGGAAGTCATTATATACATTGGATACAGGGCACAGAAACGAAGTTGGAATGAAATGGAAGCTGCTCAGAGAAAAATGTCAAAGATCTCACTTAGCTGTAAACCACGAAAGCTATACTATTAACCTACCAAGCAAAATGAGCCTACCCTGCTTTGAATAAAAATGTCCCGCATAGATGCAGAGCCCGTAGCACTATTAGGAAGTGGGGTCTTATTGGAATATGTGGTGCTTTGTTGGAGGAGGTATGTTTTAGTAGGCTGTGGGCTTTGAGGTCTCAGAAGTACAAACATGACAGCATCACTGTTCACTTCCTACTGCCTGCCAAACTGGACATAGATCTCTCAACTCCTCCTCCAGCACTGTGTCTTGCCGTGCCACCATGGATCCCGCTATGATGATAATGGACTAAACCTCTGAAACTGTAAGCCAGCTACAATTAAATGTTTTCCTTCACAACATTTGGCATGGTCATGGTGTCACTTCAGAAGAGAAACTCTAACTAAGAGAGTAACTAATGATAATTGTTTGGGGAATAACCAACTGCTTTCTTATTGAATCTGAGGTCTCTTCCACAGGAAGGGAATGCATGATTGTTATTTTAAACATAGTCAAAGCCAACGGCTGGAAGGTCATACGACCTAGGGGAGAATGCATGTCTGATGTGTGCCTGTTTTTTTAAATAAATATGTAGTCAAGCTGCTGTCAAAATATTTATGTTTATATCCATAGATCAATGTTGCTCACATCCTGGAGCAGAGAAGTTTGTTTTTACAGTGAGTGAGTGATGGTTCACACTGAGCTTCATAACTAAAGTACAGAGAATAAGTGAATGTGGGGTCCTGAGCCCTAGGCAGGGTATCTGTGTCACCCCAACCCAGGTCCAATGACCACTGAAGGAAAGTGGAAAAACCATGAAAGCTGAAGTGTGGATATGAACACATTGAAGCACTGTCCTCTGGATTGGACCTAAAACCTTCAGTCATAAACCACAATTCCTTGTACAAGACCGACACAAAAGAGCTAGAAGAGTGAGGTGGCAGCAGTCACAGAAGGATAAGGAGGAACTGGATTGAATAAAATTCTGTAAATGATAGATAGATATACAGATATAGATATACTGACCTGAAAAAGTTTAGAACTTGCAAACAGAAAGAAAAATAATCTGCACAGCCAATAAATATGGTCATCCAGACCTCAAAGAGGGACTAAAAATCTTAATCTAAGAAATATTAAATGCTTCCTAAACCATAGGAATGACTGTAAAAACATAATCAACAACTCCAAAGAGGCACCTTAAATGTTTCCTCTTAATGGTATAACCTGATGGTGAGTGTTTAGATAGAAACAGGATGACATCATATGTTCATCATCTTTGATCCTGTTGAATAACTCTGTCACATCAGCCATAGGGGAGAGGAGTGTTTGGACTCAGATTTGTCCTTAGAAAAGGATCTTGTTCTATGCTTTGTAAAATTTCAGTTCACCAATACTGCTAAGTTTATACTCCCTTTTATTATTAAATAGTAGAAAATGATAACAATAAAGTTATGAGAGACCAAAACATAATAAATAGCACATACCATTCTTCCATAAGGAGTGCTATACCATAATGAACTTGACCCGCCTTTTGTAAGTATTTTTTTTTATCATAACCAAAAGCCCACTTGACATTTTTGAAAAAAGAGATTGCATCTGTACACTGTACTACTGGATTCCGATTTTATAACCATGCAAACTTTCTAAGGTTCAACTTTACTGTCCTCACATCAAGATAAAATGTCCTTGCTTACCCAATATTACAAACCTATCACTCTTCAGTAATCTCCAGACTTCACAAAGATATTTGTCAAATGAAAGCTGTTGGAGATCAATGATTAAAAGCGTGCTACAGAAAATAATCATGTGACTTATTGTTTAATTGCCAGTCAAAGCCCAAAAACCCACCACAGTAAACATACTTTTGATGTTAACGTAGCTCCGCTTGAAGTCCTTGCATAATATACTTCAAGACTATGTAATATTATGATACCATGAGAATTGTCCCCTCTCTCCTTATGCTCCCCTCTAGTTTGTACTGGCATGTGTTCTATGAGCAACTACAAGCCATGATTAGCATGTGTATACATCCAAAGGCACAGGGGAGGTTGGTCAATGTTAGTCAGTAGCACTGTCCAATATAAGCAACAGAAATAGCACACGCACACACACACACACACACACACACAGACACTGAGATTCTGCTGGAGAAGCAGAGATTATTCATTTAAGTTAATGTATTCAGTGCATGAATAATTCATAAAACATCAGCAAAGTAACCAGAAATTAAGGCGAAGAGATAATACCTAAGGAGGAAGTTTCATGTCAACTACATGTGGCAAGTATTCTACTCAGGTATGAAACTGTAGCAAAGATCTGCATGTCATACATATTATATAAAATAGGGATATGATGTTTCTTTTTATACTTGGCTCACTCAAGCTTCCATTATCTTATATAAGTTCAATATTTATTCATACTGACTATAACAAAAAAGACATTCTTTTTAGTTATTCTTAAATGTCAATGCATATCACAATGAAAGATAAATACCACAAATATTAAACAGAAAAAATTATCCAAAATAAAGGAATATAGTATTCAGTTCAAAGTATTTCCTCCTAATAAGAGTATATGACAGAGATCTTCTATTCCTTTCTCCTATTTTCATGAGAGGATTTACGTTTTAATCAAGAAAACCTGCTGCCTTCATTCTGTTCCTTCACTTAAATTTTCCTGTTCCAGAGAAAGCCAGTCGCCAGAGTGGTGATGTCCAGAAAATGGACCAAACACATGTTGCTTTGTGTTTTTTACTCAGTTGAGATCTGCCCTGTGGAAGATGGATTCAGACGTGTTTTATCCATTCTTCTGTGGTGAAGACCTGATAACGTCCATGTGTGCCAGAGCTGGGTAGATATACTAAGTTATAGATGAAGTTATTGAATCTGCATGCATAATGCTTGCCTTCCCATTCAGCCTCTTCCAATAATAAAACCATGACTTTGATCTCCATCTGCCTGGCACCTGTGCCTGTCTCAGAAGTTTCTGCATCCTAATAGAAATCTATTTGATTTTCTGAGTGGTGATGAGGGGTAGATAGAGATCTGCCTCTTTTCTGTATTTTAAGATTATCTACTCACAGGCATTCACTCACTGGATATAAAGTGAAACTCTGCTGTGTGTAAACAGAGCTCATGTTTGCGAGAACATCATTAAACACACATCATGTTGTGGATACAACAGTAGAGAGACAAAAATGAACAAAGATGTATGTTCCATTTACAAATTTTAGAATGTAAAATATAGTATTTCCATATATTGGTCATAAAAAATAGCAGCAAGAGAACCTACATTTCAGATATTCCACCACTTCAGACCAAGAATACAGTAGTTTTCATACAGCTAAACCTCAGTGATTTACTTTCCACTGACATAAAAATACATCTTTACAGGGTGAGGTGGTACACACCTTTAATCCCAGCACTTGGGAGGGAGAGGCAAGTAGATCTCTGTTAGTTTGAGGCCAGCTGGTCTACAGAGTGAGTTCCAGAACAGCCATGACTGTTTCAAAGAGAAACCCTGTCTTGAAAAACTAAAATGAAAAAAGCAAATTTTGTATCATTAGTTTGTTGCTAGGCGAGGAAGAGTAAGTTTCATCATTGAAGAAGACCCTGAAATGAAACCCAGCACCACTAGATGGTCCTACACTCATGTAACATGGGCACCATTAAGCAGACTTGTGAGTTTAAAATAAAACATCACATAAACTTGGTGAAAAATGATCAAAAGGAAGTGGAGGAATAAAACAGTGATGGATTTGATAAAAACATGTTGTGCAGCTTTAAAATTTTCAAAAAAATAAAATTCATAAGATTATTATTTTTGA
Organism: Dicrostonyx torquatus; assembly: GCA_028555095.1. Taxonomy (NCBI): domain Eukaryota; kingdom Metazoa; phylum Chordata; class Mammalia; order Rodentia; family Cricetidae; genus Dicrostonyx; species Dicrostonyx torquatus. The sequence continues at coordinate 472,901 of JAQHUG010000365.1, forward strand.
TAAGCAAATTCTGTCCACCTTGGAATTACATAAGAGATTGCAGAAATGTTGAAAATCTGCTTGTATTAATAAAGAATGAATTTAAGATTTTATTAAATAAAAACTATTACAGATTAAAATTTTAACTTGAACTATGGTTTGATGGTGGGAAAATACTTTTCCAGACTGACTGGGTCTTGTTACTTCTTGTGAAGTTCTTTTCAATGAAGAAGATAATACTAGATCCCTTCTTCCATAAGAAAAGAATCATTAATCTTATTCTGATCAAGTTCAATATTACCAGTTCAGAATAATAGCAATACTTTTCTCTTCTAAGAGGTTCTCAAATGTACATTATAACCATTAGCTACAATTTCTTATTAGTGTAATCAATACATAGCATTTCCAGGTTCAATGTACAAAATGTTCAAAACTGGAAAACAGTGCTTTGACACAATTATTGATATGTCTTCCACTAGCCATCAAAGACAGAAACATAGCACCATGATATTTCTGCGAGATTACAAATATGATGCTCTATCGTGAAAAAAGCAGTATTTCCCCCAAAATGGTCTCACTGTTGTAAGACTCTCTAGGTGGTGACTGCAATTTAAAATGAAAGGGCATATTCATTCAATGATTTTGTAAATTAGGTAGTGCAGAAACACAGAGGGAAGAATTATTTGTCAACAGGAGAAAGACACAGAGTTCCTGAAAATAAACTGTAGCAGTAATATTTCACCTGCAAGGCTTCACATCCTTCTATGGCATCCTGAGGCTCATAGCCACTGCCATATCTTGACTTATTTCATACCCCTCTGTGTACACTGAGAATATTACTCTAGGTTATTGTGGGGTCTCAATTTCAGTACTGAACCAAAAATAAGATCCAAGTAGATTCATTACAGATAATAATAATTTTCATCTTAAAATTCCCATGGTAAGTGGATCAAAAATGAAGCACATATGAAGAACCTAAATAAGACCCTAATATTGTGCAACCTCCCTCCCAAAATAATACAACGGAAGGAACATTTGTGATATGACAGAATAAGAGAAGGAGCAACATGGGAGCTAAAGGTTTATGTAGAGATGGAGGACTGGTGTGAGAAAAATTAGGGGTTTTTCCAAAACTGAGGATGTATGAAGACCCCTTCTGAAATACCACTAATTCATAAAGCTAATTAAGGCACAGTTTAAGTGGGTAAAAAGAGTTTAAACAGAGATATTACTCATGGACAAACAATACTGTTTCAAAAAGACATGGATTCTTAAATGATAGTCTCAGTCCCAGGCGCAAATTATTGACTCTGGAGGCCCTAGAGGCACCCAACAGGGACAGATTGTTGCCACTGTCTTTTGTTGTTCACCATAATAGGGTAAAACCTATTAGGAACTACACCAAAAATGTTGGTCGTGGGACACAGAGAAATCAGTCTTGAACTTACCAGGAAGCTCTCTTCATTCTGACTAGCTTTCATAGTGCTGCAAAGCACCAGGTGATATGGAGAAGAAAAGGCATAAATTACCTGTTATATAGAGCTTGACACTACATGCTAAAGCAATGGCCTGCCAGGCAAGGTATGTCTACTGACACAACAGTGGCATGACCCTTTCTGGGGTTACCAACCACTGATTTGACCAGACTTGAGGCTTCCTCTAGATGACTGAATTCATACCTGGTACTATAAGCAAAGTCAAAACCCATGGGTGTGGAAGAAATAAGTCCCAAGGAAAAGTCTATCGATGTTGCTTTGTTATATATCCGTATTGTCAAAATTCATTCTAAATATGCATTCTTATATCTATAAATGTGTGTTGTTCTCAGCCTTAGTGATGTTTCTTATTGCAGAGATTAGTGGCTAATTCACAAACTTCTTTTTAAAAGGCTAGGAATAAGTGACTATGAATACTCACCCATTTCAGAACACCGCTATCAAAATCCTCCTCAACTATGATCCAGGAAATACCAAGGAAAGGCAAGTAAAATCATGTGAACTTTAGAGTATGGGGAGAATTCTTCTAAAGACTGGTCTCCAGACACAACAGAGATATTAATACATAAACTCACAAAGACTGTTGCCAACTGGAAAGACCTCCATGAGATCATTAGCTTAAACTTTCAACATGGAGGAGGAGAGGGCTTCCCACATTCATCCCCTATCTGAGAAGCTACTGGAAGTTGATGTCTGCTAAGGGAAAAGAGGGCAAGGTCGACAGGAGGTACCCCAATGATGAGTCCACATAAAAGTGCAAATGTATACCACTAGTTGGACTTAGTGAGTTATTTTTTTAAAGTCTTGAATTTGGTAGGAACTGTGAGATATGTTAAGAGAGACACAGAAATCTGGAGGTAAGGTGTTGGGCAAGAATATGAATAAAATATATTTTATAAAATTTTCAAAAATATTTTAAAATAATTTTAAAGAAACTTCACAAAAAATAAGTCAGAAATAACATCTGCCTTACCAAATTCAGGATTCTAAGAAATCTAAATAAAGGGGTCTTACTATAAATTCAACATTTTAAAATTATTTTGAAATAAAAATATAAATTACATACTTTCTTACTCTGCTTTCCTCTCTCCATCCTCTTTCATGTACCACTTACCTTTTTTTTCTCAGTCTTAAAATTATGGCTTCTTTTTCTTTAGTTGTTATTATTACATACAGTTAAGGAATTAGTGAGTGAGGATAGATATACATATGTGTTTTTTCTGTGTGTGTATGTGTATTAATGTGATAATATAAGTCCACAAATACAACCTATATGGTTCTTGTACTGTTATTCATATGTATATAATTTTAGGGTTGACCCCTTGCTATTTTATATCCAAATAAAGGATTAACCCTAGGAAGGACCACTGACCTGTTCTCAGATTCCTTTGTTGCCTGTAATTTTTTGTTCATGGGTAAGGCTCTGTGGAATTTCCCACTTCTGTAACAACATATATACTGATGTTGTACTTCTTCAGGTCTCATTTGATAGTTCCAGAGGATGTTATGGAAGTTTGTAATCGAGGGAAACATCCAACCAGTAGTCCTACCCAGCAGCAATGCCTTTGAACCACAAGGAAGACAAGTAAGGCACAATATCTTAAGACTGTGGTAGTGGTGTTCATATCTGAGTGGAAACCAATAGCTCTCTAAATGGAATTGAGGACCACTTAACACGACAGTAATTATACCTGGAACTGAAAACCTAACCAGTCACCCAGAGCTAATGGGCTTACGGACCTTGAAGGAGAACTTACGAATGCCATATTACTAAACCAGCTTAATTCCTAACTGCATTTTAAATATCTATCATTATATGCACAGATAACGGGAACTCTTACTCCTTATCAGAGAATCTTCTCTTTGAAACATAGAAAACTCTTACAGAAAACTACAAACCATCGAAATACAGAGAACAAGTGGTCATGGGGTACCCAGGTCCAACTGGTATACCTGTGGCACAAGTCCTGTGCCCTAGGTTCAGGGAATATTGACAAAGAGGGGGCAGAAACGCTCTTAAGAACCAAAAGACCAGGAAAACTGCTGTGAGACTATATCTCCCAAAATGATAGAGAAGTTTCACCCAACAAATTCAATTTGTGGTCCTTGATAGCAATTATTTTACTTTTCAAAAGCACTCATTAGATGGTACAACACAGTTAAGAGTCTGAGCTCTCGGTGAAAAGCTCAGTTTCATGCTCCCCCATGACCTTATGTCACCTGGTCTCCTTCCAAGTAAATAACCAACATTCTCAAGGGAAGTTAGTAGTAGCCCATTCAATATGAAAGCTACAATCTTATGTAGAATACTTACTGAAATTTCATAAACTTATGTCACTTTGGAAACATTTAATGTCTAGAAGGTAAAGGATAACATTCAGAAATGTCATAATGGTTTATGAAATTATAACTTTTTACAGAATTTTTTAAAAGTCTTCTACAATATTATTTTCTTTTCTGATGAATTGAGAATATACACACGTACACCATATATACACAATCTGTTCTGTGCTGAGTCTGTGGACCAGCAATCATCCTGAATGGTTTGTCTATGTACTTCTGCTTAATATGGTTTGCTTAAATTTAAGATTTTACCTGAAGCTAATTCTTATTGTTAAATTTCCTATCATAGACTAGCTTTCAAAATTTGGATTATTATGTGGAATTTTTTTCTACCTTCAATCATACCATTCAAATAAAACTTGAGTTAAAATGAGTGGTTTAGTAGTAATTTGTATTTTAAATATTATACTTAAGCTATTTGAGGATGAATTCAGAAAAATAAAATACATAAATTTTGTTTATATCTTTTGCTTTCTTTTATGAGTTAGATGGAGTTAGAGTTAGCTCTGTCTGGTTTTAAAGTTGCTATATTGTTGAGCCTGACTTTGCCTGATCCTTTTGTCTCCACCTACCAAGGACTAGTATTGCAAAGGTATACCACCATTCACAGCAAAGACTGAGATTTCAAATAGGGAAGCTGAAACTGCTATGAACCTAGTTAGTTGTGTAAATGCTTGTAGAAAAGACAGGAGGCTCAGAAAAAGATGCTGTACACATAATTCTATGTGTTTACAAATTAAGTAGGTCAAGAAGGAAGGTATATGACACCAGTGGATTTTCTCTGAATATTTTCCAGTTAAACAAAAAAAATCACAACTTTTGATGTTCGGCGTGTGCTCACAAACTGAAATGTTTAATAGTAATAAATAACAATGTCTACAAAATCTACAGTCTTTGTTTCAGAGCACAATAAACGAATAGTTATGTGCAGAGCAAATGTACTGGGTGCCACCTTCAGATGCATAAAACACAGAGACATACTTAGCTAGAGAGTGTGTGACTTCCAGAATCACACCAGTCAAGAAGATTCGTAAGCATACATAAATAAAGAAGAAAAGTAATAAGGCTGAAAAAAAAAATCTTCCAAAGTGCTCACCAAGGAAACAAAGGCATGGTCATTGTAGGAGACACCAGTAAGAGAGGACATTGAAATCCATAATTTCCTTACAATAATGATGATGATGATGAAAGTATAATCAGTTTAGTCACATTAAATACTGACCATAAAGTTTTCAGCAAATCAACATCAGCTACCATTTCTATTTTGGGCGCATGGGAGTTGGGAGCTAACCACATTCACAATGTTTGTCAGTGAGAGAGGAAGCAAGGAAGACTTCACTCCTTCACTCTCTCACATACATTTTCCCCAGAGCAGACACTGAAGCAGACAATCCGAGGAACGTTGACTTCTCTAGCCTTTTCCAATTCACATTTTTCCAGTCTCCAGGCAATATTCACATACAGGATGTGTTGTTATTTTTCTTAGAAAAGAATATTCCCCACCCTTGTTTTTCCGTCTAATTTTATTCTGATTTTTAATTTATGCCATCTTGTTGTATTTATGTATCCTAACTAGCTTTACAATCCTTGTAGAGTGAGGCGAGGCCAAAACAAAAGCATTTAGAAAAGAGCCATGACATCTCCAGACACATTTGCAGTTCAAACTTTAAATGTCAAAGCCTTTGATCCCCAAGCCTGTTTATCACCCTTGCGTTAAAATACCTAGACAACAAGGCTTCTTTAACAGATAACAGGTCTCTACCTTTCTGAAGCTTCTGTTTGTTTTCCTGAGAAAAGAAAATATCACATATTATACAATTTTCAACATCAGGCATTTGACAAAAAGTGATTTTTATTTTCTTCTTTAAAAAACTAAGTAGCTACGTTAAAATTAATATTGAAGTCAAATGTTGGTCAAAAACATGGTAAGTCTTGCTGGCAATAATCTAGCAGAAGTGTGGTGGTTTGAAGGAGAAATGCCAGCTCAGCTCTAGGCTCTGGTATCTGAATGTCTGAATCCCAGCTGGTGGTGATTTTTGAGATGGTGTTGCCCCCTGGATGGAGGAAGTCTGTCACTGGGGAAGGATTTAGATTACAAAGCTTGACCCTACTTCCAGCTTCCTCCCCCTGCTGTGTGCTTGTGTTTGAAGAGGTGAGATCCCAGTTTTCTGTTCCCATTGCCATGTCTGTCACTTGTCTCTATGCCCCCACTCTATGATGGACTCTACTGTCTGGACTCTTAAGACTAAATAAACTCTTCCTTCTATGCACTGCTCCTCTTACGATGTTTCATCAAGGTAACAGAAAAGTAACCAATACAAGAAGTAAAACCAGGATGTGAAAAAATCAACTGCTATGGTAACATAAGACAGACAATTTATTATGCTATGAAGAGTATTCCCTATTAAACCTGCTAAGACCAAAAGAAATTGGCATGCCAACTTTTAAAGCTACATGTCATTTTTGTAAATATTACTTATTAGTTTGAAATTTAAAACACAAATTAGGTGTAAAATTGAAATATAATAACTATTTCAAAATACTGAATTTTCAAATATTTGATAATATTCAAAATGCCCTTCAGGGTGCAGTTTCCACAAATACTTCTAAACAGGAATAAATTCATAAAATTCAAAATGCAACCAAATATACTGAATAACTGCTTTGAAATAACAGCTTACTTTTTTTATATGTGAGAGTCAATGAAATCTCAGTGAAAGGAACTGTCTCAAGCAATAAGATGGATAGAAACTGAGTAAGACACCCAGCATCAACTTCTGGTCTCCACACACACATACATATAACATAGAGACACAGACAGACAGACAGACAGACAGACACACACACACACACACACACACACACACACACACTCACAGATGCACAGACAGAGGCTAACTGATAATCTCATTAATATTTTCCAGGGTTGATTCTAACATAAAATACATAGATTGGAGTTTAAGATAATTTAATTGATCTCTAAAAATATCTTTCACTGTTTAGGCTACTAATGCTGTTTTTATTTCCATCATGGACTATCAAATTAAACAAAAAAGGTGTGCATTGAGTCTATATACATATGTAAAAACAATCACAGAAAAAGAGGCCCTGAGTTTGAAAGAGAGCAAGGAAAAATGGATAGAAAGAGTAGAAAAGAGGTAAGGGGGAAAATGATGAAAATATGCTGTAATTTCAGAAAAAGTTAAAGTATAAATGAGGAAGGCAGGCATGTGACAACAAGGCCAAAGGCAAAGCCTGTTTCTGACAGAAGACTCGGATGGATAAGGTCTTCAGGAAAGGCAAGCTGATGATGCTCTCCATGAAACCCAGCTGTGAGATGGCAATTGTTAGGAGCAATCCATTTGTATCCACACAAGGGTTACCTTTACAGTCCGAATAAACCAGAATTTGCCTCATAAGCAATAGGATATGTATTTTCTAAAACATTATCAGTGGCTTTAAAAGAATAATGTGCTGAAATAACTAGCCATTATATTTAGTTTTACTTTAAAAATTAGCATTTTAACAATAGACGAATAATAGAATTCTGTGAAATTTTTAGTGTGATATTTCTGATCAAAACAAATCTTTCATTACCAGATAAACACCTGATGTGAGCTTGAACCTAAGGATTTCAGAAGCTTTTTCTGTAGTAGCCTGTGTTCACTGTGGAAGAAGTCGACAGGGTTAGGGGGATGGAAATAGGGACAAGAGAAGGGTCAAAGTTCAAAGAGAGATAAATATCAACAAACACAATAATGATAAATACTTGGCCAGCAGAAAGAGAAAAACTAAGCAAGCTTCTTGCTGTAACCAGTATATGTCACACCAGAAACTTTACCCTGGGGAAATCAGACAAGAAAAATTAAACAAAGGAAATCAAAACTGGAAAGAAGTGAACAACGTTACATAGAACATCAAAGCATAATGTACTTAAAATCGACAGAGAAAACTTTATCAAAATAAACTACTGTGCTCATCAAAATACCACTTAACAAAAGAAAACAGGCAAGCCACTGGAAGAAATTCTTTAGCTAATATTTCATATATTGTTTTGTAGCAAGTACTTACACACTTGCTATCTACACACAAAAGGGTTTTAAATAAGAATTAAAGTTAGTGAAGTTTCAGTACATAGAAATATGCATGAGTCAATGATAAATGCCCAGGCTTCCTGTCAGGAGCCTACAAAATACTAAGATATCAAGTTACAACAACATCAAAAGCATTAAGATGATTATGAAAATAGTTATGAATGAGGTGAAACTTAGATTTGAAAATACTATAGATCACTGAAAAGATTATATAAGATGCAAATGAATGAAAAAAAGCCAAAAAGTCTAATGTCCATGGATTGGAACTCTGATTAATTATACCTTTTATATATTTTTATCTAATATGTTAGTGTATATATCATATATAATAAACTCTTTACAATAATAGTAAACTTATTCCTAAATTAATAAAGAAAACCCAAAGCAACACAGAAAAGAGAACAAAATTAGACATTAAGATTTCCTGATTTTAAAACTTAGTATAGAGCTACAAATTTCACACAGTTCACTTCTAGCGTAGATATACATACATGCTGGTAAAATAAAATTGAAAATATAGAAGAAGCCAGGTTTGAAATTCTTGATCAAAAAGTCACAAAAATGAACAGACGAGAAAAGAAGAGTTTTGTTTACACAGAGATAGAAGCATTTCATCCATACCAAGAAGAATGAACTAGGGATCCTACCATGGGAAATATGCAAATCTTAATTCCCAACAAATCATTAATCTAAACATAAATACTAAAAGGACAAAAATCTTAAAAGAGTATACAGAGATAAGTTTAGGTGAGTCAGGATTAGGTATAATTTCTTAGTTATGGCATCACGAATACGTATGATATAAAGCAAGTGTATAAATTACATTTTGACAGACTTCAGTTTCCTTTTTGCTTAAAGAACATGGATAATGCAATGGAGAGATGACAAACATATTTGAGGAATTGTAAAAAATCTAATTTTTGGTAACAGATTTGTATCTAGAATGTGTCCAGAATTCTTAAAATTCAACAATAAAAAAGCCAAAGTAATTTAACTAATTTTCAAGGAAACATTTAATTTAAGTAATACTTTTTCCCAAGAAAATAAAAAGACACTTTATTCATATCTGACATGCTGCATGAAGAACTGTGAATCGTGGAAATGGAAACTAAAGTCCAGTGAAGGATCGCTCACCACATGAAGATGGCTAAGATGAAAAGCTTGAGAATAACTAGAACCCAACAATATCTCTGGTGAGATCAGAAAACTTTTCTTTCCTACAAGATGTGCTGTGGCAAAGATGGTTTAGAAGTTATGGGAATGACCAATCAATGACTGGCCCTACTTGAGATGTCATGGATTGGCTCCCAGAACTGGATTGGCTCCCGGGACCAGATTGGCTCCTGGCTTCTGCTCCTGTGGAGCTTGCTACTTCAGTCCTAGGTAGCTGGTTCCATTCCCCTCCTGTGGAATTTATTACCTCAATCCTGCTCCGGCCCAAGGTGGAGTTCCTATATACTGATTATATATCAAGAGTCTGTTGCTTTGATGAATTGTTGATGAGCACATACCATCCAAGGGACTGTACACAATACTGGTAAAATGGAGGAGAGAAAGCTTGAGGAAAATAAAGAAGGAAACTAAAGTTTCTTCAGTTTTATCTGAACTATCTGGGTAGCAGTTGTTGTTTATAAATATAAATGAAATGAGAGGATCAAGTGTTTTGGGCAAGCAGCCTGTTAGAGTCATGGCTTTATTTTTACCTGTAAATTATGATGATAATTGAGCCTGAATGACTGAAAATAGAAATGGCATCCTTAAAATCATAGAAAAGAATTTGTGGTAGCCACAGAAGTGAAGGAATAGATGAAGTTAACAGAGAGCCATAAAAACATTGGTAGGAGTTGTAAAATATCCATTAAACAGTAATAAAACTATATAAAATTTCTTGAGTTCATATTATGTGTGAGGCAGGCACTGACTGAGTATTTTATATGTATTGTCTCATTTAATCCTCAAGACATCTAATTAGGGAAGTATAATTATATATCTGTATATTACATATGCAAATTAGAGCTTAAGTAATTTGACCTTTTACCACAAAGACATAATTCAAACCCATTTCTTTCTGTCTCCATCCATTTATCCAAGACTCCAATGTTGTTAGGTTATTTTGAAATCTACATTGTTAAAGGAAATAAGGCTGCTAGTATTAAAGTTAAAACCATGTGGAGGCCCAAAGAGTTTGACGTGACTTTTCTAGATCTCACATATTACCAGCGACAATGCGAGGATTACCATCTGGGATTCAGAATTTCAGAAGAAAACATGCAATAGACGGGCCTTCTGAAAAGTTGCTTGACTGGCAGTCTTCTTTCTGCTCATTATACAACTTCCAGCAGCTGCTTAACTATAGAATTTTTGTGCTACATCCACCTCATTTGTTTTCAAGTAGGTAGTAAAACCGCTATAAACACAGCCCTGGGTCATCAGGTGTCTGCATCTAGTAAGCCAGTAAACAAACTAAATTTTTTTTGAAGTCAGTATTTTAATTTTATTTCTTTGTTCACAGCTGAAGTTGGAGAGAGAGTGCAATTGACTTTTATCATACCCCTGGGAACACGTGGTATTACTCAACAAACTAAATTCTTACATAGTCATCATAAAACAGCTATACTTTAAGAAGAAGGTAGAAGAAACAAATAAGTGGATAAACATGAACCAAAGGAACAAACATACTAGAGCATCCGTGAGCTCGATTCATCCTTCTAAGTTATGTTAGAAACATCATCAGTACTTGGAAGAAACAAACGTTTTTGAGAAGTAAGACCAAGGATTAAAAGCAAGACAAGGCAGAAAAAGGATTAAGTCAAGTAAGGGGAAAAGCTAAGACAAGACATATAATTTTAATCTTTGGAAGTTGCAGTCGATACAGGGCTGACTGTGTCAACCTCCTGGTTATTTATGCCAGAGAATGCTCATATTCTATCATTAAATTGTATCTCAGCTGGTGGCTTTATTGAAATAGAGTCTTATTATGTAACTCAGCTGGCCCTTAATTCACAGCTAGCAGAGTTATCCTGAGACTTGTAATTTCTATACATTTAAATCCTGAATTCTAGGATTACAGCAATGGACCACCATGTACTGATGAAATTCTGACCTTTGCATTAGCAATATTCATGTACCTATCCATATGCATATTTTCAAAGTATTCTACAACCACCTTTTACATTAGCCATTGAGTGATATAAAGATTTATGTTACTTCTGCATCACTGTATTTAGTAATAATGCATTATTTTTGGAGTGTTTCTTATTTTTTTATTTGCCACCGGAAAATTCCAAGATATTCTCATTAGTATTATCATAGACATTACAAAAGGTTCAGATTAATTTTAAACAAGCTATTCAAGAGGTCAAATATTATGTCAGCATGAAGACTAAGAAGGTTAAAGAAATGGCTTTGTTTTAATCTATGAAGATTTAATCATAATTTGATTTTCATGCTTTGGGTCACTCATATGATCCCAGCTGCCCACATCTAAAATATGTGTTGGTTTCATTGAACTTTGGTCCTTCTTTTCAAATGGTTTATCTCCAATGATTATTATTTCAAAGTATTTCAAAGCCACCTGTTAATAACCATGTTTAAACCAGCTGAGCTAACCCTAATTGAAGGCTAATGTTTCTGAGTGTATGAGATTGACTAATGGATAGTGTATATAATTTAATGTGAAACAAATGTAGCTTTAAATTTCTTAGTTATAATAAAAGGTAGGAAATGACAAGTAAAACACAGCTTTGCATATGGATGGCAATAGCTCGTTGTAAATATGTTTTATCAAGCTACAGAGAAACCGTGTCTCGAAAAACCAAAATGCGTAAATAAATAAATTCTAGATGATTTCCCTCAATGGGTTTTATTTATCAAGTAAGCTAGGGAGAGTCTATATTCTGAAAAGTGAAGGAGGAATAACATAGAGAATCAAATGTGTGACAACTAAAAAGGGCAGAGAGGCAGAAAGACAACGCAAGGCAAAGCATGAAACAGTCTACAGCTCCAACCCAGCTTTTGGGGGACAGATCACAAACAACATTCACCACGTTATCCAGGGGGCTTTGTTCACAGTGGACTGACTGGCAGTTATGCATACTGTGAGAACCTGCCTCATCACGCCCATCCTGGCTACTGACTTTCCTCCTCCGCAAGCAAGATGACAATGCAGAGGAAACCCGATGTACCTCACACTGTGATATGTAATGTTATAGCCAGATGCCGAGCGCATGCCTAATGTGAGAGTGAGCAGCACAAATGACCTAAAAACAAGATGCAATCACCAGTCACGGAGCCTGGTGACACCCTTTCAAATCACAAGGGATAGTCCTGAAAAGGCAATCATCAGCCACAGATTATAGGGAGAAGTTAAAAGAACCAAGATTCTAGGCCATGGGGTGACTGAACTATCCTGCTCTCTCTGGAATGTATAAGCCCCATAGCCTTGTTGAATAATGAGGGAGCTGGGAGCTAAGTTTGTGACGAATAGCTTGCCCATCCTCTATGGCTATCTCTATGCCACAGGCATTTACTGTTAGGCAGGGCTGGGAGCTGAGCAAAAACCTAGGGAGTGTCTCTATTTCCACAGTCCCATTAATCTTGTACTTGATGTACAAGGTCTTCATCAGCCTGGGCTTTGGCCTACATATGGGCTCAGTCCTTGTATTAGGGCATCTGGAAATGTAGTCTTTAGTTATTAGGTTTGGGTGAGAGCTTAAGAATGGAATCTTCAAATCCCTCACTGGCTCATTCATGTTCTCTCGACTCCCTTAAAGATAATCTGAACCTGGAACCAATCTGAGCATGGACTGTAGTTTCCAAAACTGTGAGAAACACAACTCAGCTCTTTAACTCATTCATCCAGCTTAAGGTAAAAATTTAGTACCCCTAGTATGCACATGATGTCAGACTTCAAAAAGTTTCAGATTTTGGAACACTTTGGAGTTTGGATTTTTGAATTCGCATGCTGGACCAACAGAGGCTTCATAAACATTCAGAAGTCTCCACTTCTCCTAGATCTAAACCTTGTGCTCCCATGTATTTTGGATACATAATATGCAGCTGGTGTTCTGTTACGGAGACTCAAATTGGCTAACTATAGAAATGTACAAACGTTGGATGTTACTTAAAACTATATACCACATTCAAAGGAGATACCTATTTTAAGAAAATAGATTCCAAACAGGCAAGAATGTTCTAACAAACGGCGAAGGTAATGGAAGTGGGATGTGGAATATGTACCACAGCAGCTAGAGAGATTGCAAATGCAGACTGCTGAGTCCATGCATGTCAGTGGCTGACTGAACAGGTCAAGGGTGAGACCTGAAAGGTTTACTCTAGACAATAGTTCTCAAATGATATTATTCTCAATACAAAATGACTAGTGAAGATTACAGAAATATCTAAATCACAAGTTCAAAGATTTCCTTTCAACAAGTACATATTATACAGAATGCTAAACTGAATTTCTCTAAAATTGTAACTTGAATAGTGGCATGGTTTTGAAGATCATCTTTATAAGTTTTACATTTGTTTACCGCACCCCCTGTGTGTGTGTGTGTTTGTGTGTGTGAGTGTGTGTGAGTACTTGTGGGTGCTGGTTCCCTCAAAGAGATTTTTTTAAATTTACATAAATTATTTCAGTAATTCCTATGTTTGGCTTTTAACTAACTGAAATGATAATTATGAGAAAAGTTGTACTACTTTAGTTAGATAAAATATAAAACTCTAAAGAAAATATTATTTTGTAAAACTTTGTTTCAAAACTTTTTTACTCTAACTATTGTAAGTAATATATAAATTGTAACAAATATAAGTATACTATAAATATTTCTTACTATAAATATACTGCTGAAAGGCAAGTTATCATTTCTAATATGCACTAGTTTTCAGATAATAATTTGTCATTCTGGCTACTGAGAAGAGAAATTCGAATTTAAGTACTCTATATCCATCTACCAGATCTCTTGTGCTTAGGCAGCAAAGTAAGGTCAAGGTAAACTTGGCAGCTTAGTGAATTCTGCCTCCCTCACAAACAGGAAGAAGAAGAGAGGTTATAATGGAATAGTAGGGGGCTTATGTGGCATAGGTAAGGCCCTGGGTTCAACCCCAGTACAACAAGAAAATTAAAAAAAAATAAAAACCTCAGTAATGTAGTAACATCTTTACTGTATTGAGAGTAATTAAATAACTATTGTGAATATTATCAAATTAATTACATAAGTGCATATAACTTACATAATCTGTATAATTATATAGAGTTATCACAAATAGTAATGAAAAATACCTACTTAATAATGCTTTCTTTTTCTCCTCAGTGCAATTAAATAAGATTAGACTTAGGTTTGCACAGAAGGACCGCCACTAGAATGACATCATTTACACACATATTAGGTTTAGGAAAGATGATGAATGTTGAAAGAGCAGTTTTCAGTGTGCATTAAAGACATGCCCTGGTCTCTCCAGCTCTCCCTTTCTTCAACAAAATAGTTTGCTAAGAAATGTGCAGTTTATTGTTAGCTGCTAGGAGAGCACTGAGCATTTTTACTCTGGTAGAAGACCACACATTCAAGAATATTTGGACAGCTCTAATCGGCCTTGATTTATGTTTTGTTTCTGTTAGAACACAAAGATGAGTGAGCGAAGAAGGGGCTATGAACTTAGGAAGAGTTGGGCGATGACTATAACCAAAATTCTCAAAGAACTAATGGGATTTAGTTGCAACAGAAGTGGAGCAATTAGGTTTATACATTGTTTCTGCTTCTATTTATACAATTCATTGGCTTCTTTTTTTTTCTATGAAAATATCCAAATGCCAGCATCTCTATTCACCTCAGAAAGCCTAAGAGCATACTCACAAACAAACAACAAGCCTGGTCCAGTGGAGTGGACTAAAGGCCTTTTCCTCCAGTCAATGTATTTGTAGATAATAAACATTTTTGTCTCCGCTCAAGGCACATGAAAAATAGATTATAAAGTTTTATAGCAATAGTCAAATGTACAGGGTATTTGGACAAGAAACTCTTATGAAGAAATAAAATAACAGCTTCATGTTCACTTCTTATTCTGTTTCTTAGTCAGGATCTCTTAAAAGTATTATAAATGTATTCCATTTAATCTCAGATACATAATAAAAGGTAAATCACTATTGTGTCATAATCTTAAATAGTTAAGTCTAAAAATAGACTGCATATGTTTAAATTATAATAGTAAGAAAATGAAATTAAATGAACTTGCTGCATGTGAGGACACTGTGTGAACTTGAATTCAAAACAATACACCAATGTCAAAGAAAGAATTACCATCTTTGTCTCACAGATATTTCTATGTCATGTAATAATTTTTTCATTAAAAAGATGTATTTAACTTGCTGATTCACTTTGTGTAAATATGTAGGCTTCCCTTATATGCTAAAAAGAAACAAAATTTCATAGAGCAAAAACTGAAAGAAAATAAATCAGTGGAATAACACAATGTTAAGTAACAGTTCTGAGGACATCAAAGGAAAACAGAGCTTATAAAAAAAAAGTGAAGAAAGACAAAGGGCAAACAATTTTAAATATTTGCAGATGGCTAAGAGTAAGGAGGAAAAGGTGAGCATCAGTGCAGTAAGGTATTCAATAAAGAAGAAAGAGGCCCGGAAGAACACAGGCCAGGAAAAGGAGACAGAGGACAAGGCACAGGTGCGTGCTCACTGGACAACACTGCGGGGGTCATGACGGCAACTGACCATCTTTCCAGTGTATAGGGTCATATTTACATTTCAGTAACAAATGAACTCCTGTTAGATTGTAACTTTGAACAAGTAACTTACAGTTGTCCATCCCACGCTGTATCTCCCAATTTTCCAATTTCCATAGAGAAGTAATATTTGATTTACTTAACTTGAATTCTTAACTGATGAAACCTGCTACTTTACATGTAATCTGAATCTGATCCCAAAACTAATTTCTTAAATGGTGGGCTTGCTTTATAGTAAAGTAAAAGATGTAGCATACTGGGAAGTTGAAACAAAGAAATTCACTTTTAAATAATGAATACCATTATTAGTGTCGCCAAATGGTACAGGAATTTTCATGTCATATAATTTGTGACAGTAATGGATGAGAATGGTTTATACTAGGAAGAAACAAGGTGCTTAGCTGTCCTGCAGCTTTTTACTGACCTGCCTCAGGTATAAATAACTCTACTTTCCCATGAAATAGAAAATATTATCACATAGGTAACAAACATACTGATTAAGACATGCACTTTGTTTTGTCAGCATTAAACCGGGAGATGCTTACCATTTTACAAAATGATATAAATGAATCAACAGTAATAATATTTTAGGAATCTGAGGCTGCAATGCATTAGTCCTTGTATGTAACTATTATCCTCAGTGTGATCCAAAGTACACAAACAAACATCTACTATATAAATACCTGAGCATTTTTGTCAAGAAATATTGGCTATAAATGATTGTAGAGTATTATATGCCTTCATTTCATAATATAAATAAGACAGCATAAAGCACATGTTAAGAATAATAACATTTATAATACCCAAAACCTTTAAGGACCACTGTTCTGAACAGGAGGAACTGGAGTATAAGAACCTACTAGGATCATGAATCAGGAATAAACGTTAACTGAATGAAAGAGAAGTGCAAAGCAACAGCACTGCTACTCCCCAGCTCCTAGCCTTCCACTTGGTCCTGGTTAGTGCTGTGACGGCTTGCTAATTCTTTCACTACAGAGAAATCAAGAGTATGCACATACTGATAACTTCAAGTTTACACTGCTTCTTCTTTGAGTTATAGTCTCTTTTCCACACGTTTAGATTCAAAGCAACAACAAGCTGTAATCTAGTAGTAAATACTAAATTCATAAACCTTGCATAATATTTTACTTATTGAAGGAATACTTATTGGAATGCAAATGATCATTATGTCTCCATAACTAGCCTTCTAAAGTAAGTCAATTCTATAATACAAAAGAAATTGGTGTGCAGTAACATTGGATATCAGTTTGCGTGTATCTTGCATATACACATGACCGTAACACAAAAATCAGAAATTGTGCTACAGGTATTTAAGTTAAAAAAATCATGTTCACAATATCTCCCCTTACATAATGTTTAAAGACACTTTATGTATAATTATGAAAACACTGTAGCAATGAATTTGCCTTCAATATGAAAGGAGGGGGTCTGATTAAAAACTAATGGAATTCTGGAATTATAATATTATTCAATAATAAAGTAATGGTGTATCACAGCATTAAAAAGTCATGGAAGACTCTGAGATGCATAATGACGATAAGCCAGTATGAAAGGGAAGATACCATGTCACTCTCACAAAGGCAAAGGTATAAGACATAAGTTCAATGGTTGCTGGGTACTCGATGGGGAAATAGGTAGGTGGGGTCAGTGGAATGTTTAGGACGGTAAGACCACTCTCCATATGACACTGAAATAGTGAACACATAACAGTATATATTTCTGAATCCCACAGTAGTATATAAGATAAAGAATGAACACTAATATAAACTCTGGATCATACTTAATAATAATATTGCATTATTGGTTCATCTTGGTGGTAAATATGCTACATGTAGTGGTTTGAGTGAGAATGTCCCCCAGAGGCTCAGATATTTGAACACTTGGTCTTTATTTTGTGGCACTATTGAGGCATGGAAACAGGTAGTTTGTCCTTGTGGCTGGAAAGAATTCACTGCACACTGTGGGTAGTCTTTGAGGGTACACAAACTCAGTCCAACTTCATTTCACTTTCTGCTATCTGCTTTAAGATTGTGGTTGAAGATGTAATCTCTCATATTCCTGATCCAACGACCATACCTGCTGTTTGTTGCCTACCATGATGACTTATTGTCCCTCTGAAACCAGAAGCCAAAATAAACTCTTATTTCAATAATTTGGTTTTGCTCATTTTTATTCCTTTTTATCACATCAATAGAAAAGCAATTGATATAATACACTAATATGGGATGTCAATAATAGGAGAAATTATGTTTAGTAGAAAATAATTGATATTTTGTATATTTAATAGCCATATTTTATATAAACCTAACACTATTCTTAAAATGCTTATTAATAAAATCAAAACATATTACAAATTTGTATGTTTTTAATCCTCCAGTGGAAATACTGTATGGGCAGACAGACATTATATTCAGGTATGCATTAATTGTAAAACTGTAAAGATTTTTCTCTTCATCCTTATTATTAAATCAATCTCCTATGCTGTTCTTGAAGTCTGAATGGAGGAGCTGAATATGATCAAAAATGTTGTATGAAATTCTCAAAAATGTAATTAAAGCATGATTTTTACATTGGCATGATCAGTACTTGGTGCTACTAAATTGTTTGAATGGAAGACTGAATGTTTTAAGCATTCACTAACATGACAGTAACAAATCTTAAAATAAAAATAAAGAAATTTGTTTGTGTGGGAAAATAGAGTGAACAAGCACATAAATACTCAGTACATGTGTGCTTTTGTACACACATGTGTCTAGCAGAGCATGACCTCAGGGATTTGTCTGTCTCTCTCCACTTACTGACTTGAGAACAAGTTTCTTATTGAACCAAGAGCTCACTATTTGGAGTAAGTCAAGGAGCTCTCAAGATGCTATTGCTTCTGCTCCCCAATGTTTCAGCTCCAAACAAACACACACGGTGCCCAGATTTTCACGTGGATGCCATGTATTCAAACTCAGACTCTCCTCATGCTTACAGGGAGAGTGATCTTACCCACTATTTCTAAACTATTTCTTAAATAATTTAACTAGAAGTTTTTATAGTGGACAGGGGAAGATATTCAACAACTAATTCCAATTCAAATATTTCTTTTGCTGTATAGGCAGCACTACATCTCACAACTGAACATGACACATCTAGACTCAACACAACATTTTGTTTCACACTCTTGTGAATACAAGACTAGTTCAAGTTACAACACCGAAAGCCTTTCCTAAACCCCAGCATTATAAGGGTGTATCACTAATTAACTATTTTCTATTATATAATAGACTAACAGAAAAGAAAACAATGTTGGTACCTTTTGCTGAATAAGGTTGTTTAGAATACTTATATGACACACAACACCAGAAATTTTAACAAATGTAGATATGCTAATTTAAATCTGTCTCCCAAAATGCAGTGTTTAAAGTTTCAGCTATATTATTTCAGTTAGCAGAAATATCACTGTATCTTCTTTACAGGAAGGATAAGAGTGCTAATTCAATACAAGTCCTGACATATCAAACAAAAAGCTGCCCTTTGGCATATTCTCTATTAAAGAAAGCTCTCTTAAGACCATATTAAATTGCTAAAATTGCTTAATATGCTAATTGCATAAATGGTAATTGAATATATAACGGTGATATATAATTCATTTATATTTCTCTACACATTTAACTGGCAGCTATTATAATGAGTAATGTTATGTTTCCAAAGATGTACATCTAAATCTTAATATGAGAACAAATTGCTAAAGTACAAGAGTCAGCAGAGGCTAAACAAGAGCATCATCTGATACTGTATCAATTAAAACATTGACGCTAAAGTACAATGTTGAAAACACACTCTCATAATATGAAGCTATTTTATAAATAACTTCTCAAGGGATTACAAGTGTGTTCTTCTTTGCAAACCCCCAGCACAACAGCCTGAACTTTTGTGATACAGACCTCTTCATCCACCCCAGATTCTGAGAATCCCTGCAGGCAACCAACAACTGATGTATCTGTGAAATGTGCTCTTTGAACTGTACAAAAGCCTTCAGCCTTCCCTGCATTCTGCAGAGAAAAACTGCCAAGTGCAATTCTTCCTCAGATTTAACATAACACAAAGTGTTACTCTTCCCCACCCCCAATGCACCCACAAATTCTCTCTTGCCAGAGATGGTCTACTCCGTGCATTTATAAATATAAAAAGGAACCATTTTCTGATCAGTATTAAGCGTTTTTCAGTTGTCTAATTGTTCAAATGAACATAATATAAAATTCAACAGGCACCATATTTTCTTTCGTTTGTATGTTTTAAGAATTCTGTTTCTACAGACAGATTTGAGAATTGAATGGTATTGGCCTTTTTAATTATATGACTACAATCTTCAGCTTGAATTTTTTCTTACAAAAAGAACAAGTACAATAGTTGTTTATACTTAATGCATTTATCCCAGAAAACTCATTAGACCGTGTAAGAATATGTCCTTCTTAATGTGAATAACTTTTAATTGTCAAAATAAATGAAAAAAAGGCTAAATAAGTTCTATGATAGAGTTACATAAATATTTAAACTCAACTACTAACTAAATGTTAGAACAAAACATACATCTTGTCTAGAGGCTACAAAAACTGCTTCTTTTTATTACCACTAAGTATGTCCTTGGCATCTTGTATACCTGCATATTTCCTCTTCTTTAATAATAAAAGATATTTGATTACCAAAATGTAAGCTTCAGCTTTCAATGATTTCAACAGTTGGTTGGTAAAAGTACTTACCAGATACCTTAGTCTATTTGAGTTTTTGCTGGTAAAATTTAATTATAAAAGAAAAGACACCATAAATAAGTTTATGTGATACATAACTGTCAAGCAAACTAGACTTACAGAATACCTAAGAAAATATAAGGCAAGAAAGTAATAGACTCAGAGAAAGTAAGTAAACAAAATAAAACAACAAAAGTGCATTATACAGCCTTATTAGTTGGGATTTTTTCATTTTGCATGCTATTTATACTAAAGGATGGTTTTATATCATGTCTGAGCATCATAGGCATCTTAGATTATTACAAGGCAAGGCTGATTCTGATTTAGAAGCTGAGCCGTTCTATATACAGGAATTTCTTTCATCTTTCTATCAAATCCTTATCTCCTAAGTCAGTCAAGTCAGTTCTTATCACTGATTCCATACAAACCTGCTTTATTAATTAACGCACATGATACTTTTATCTTCTCTTGGGTGCATTTACTAAACAATGACCAAGTCCAGCAGAGGACAGTCAGTGATTCAGTTTAAAATCAGACATCTGAGGTTTCAAGTTCTGGCTCTGTGACTCAACAACACAGTGAGTCACTGAGTTTTATCTATGTGGTCTGCACAATGTTCAGGGGAGATAAAGAAAGTAGTCATCAACAGGCAAAAGTACAGGAAAAAAAATACATAAGTGTTCCAACTCAGATAAACATGTTCCGGACTATTAACAGTATCTCTATCTCCTTCAAGTAAGCTGCAATAATAATGTTTTATATTCTATTTTTATTACCCAAATCTACTATAGTGTGGCCATGGTTTTAGTTACGCATTATTTTTTAATTAAATACAGTAAACATTTACTTAATTATTATCTCCTAAAAGGCATCAGCATCCCTGACATCAAACTCAATTACACAGCTACAGTAATAAAAACAACTTGATATTGGCATAAAAACAGAGAGGTTGACCAATGGAATCGAATCAAAGACCGGGATATTAATCCACACACCTATTAACACCTGATTTTTGACCAAAAAAAAAGCCCAAATTATAAAATGGAAAAAAGAAAGCATCTTCAACAAATGGTGCTGGCATAACTCAATGTCAACATGTAGAAGAATGAAAATAGATCCATATCTATTCCCATGCACAAAACTCAAGTACAAATGAATTAAATACCTTAATATGAATCTGACAACACTGAACCTGATAGAAAAGAAGTGGGAAGTAGCCTTCAATGCATGGACACAGGAGACCACTTCCTAAATATAACCCCATTAGCACACACTTTGAGAGCAACAAAAAATAAATGGGACCTCCTGAAACTGAGAAGCTTCTGTAAAGCAAAGGATACAGTCAATAAGACAAAAAAAAGCAGTCTACTGAATGGGAAAATATCTTCACCATCCCCTACATCAGACAAAGGAATGATCTTCAAAATATATAAAGAACTCAAGAAATGAGCATCAACATTCCAAATAACCAAATTTTAAAAATGGTGTACAGGCGTCTGCTGAGTCACCCGGACCAGTAAGTCCCTTCCAGCCCGGCCAGTCAGGGACCCGGGGAGTGCTCTGGCCCCTTTTCCTTATTCAACCTAACTTTCCCCAAAGCAACCCTTCCTTCAGCGGGCTGGGTTCTAGGAGAGAAGCAGTTAGAGAGACAGAGGGTGCGAGAGTGCCTTTGTTCAGCAGAGCCGGCAAGCCGGCCCTTTTGGCTCAGCCTACAAGCAGATTTACCCAGCCCCTTCTGAGTCACCCGGACCACCTACAAGCAGATTTACCCAGCCCCTTCTGAGTCACCCGGACCGCCTCCAGGCAAATTTAGCCAGTGCCTGCTGAGACAGACAGACTGATTTAGCCAATGCCCGCTGAACCATCTGGACCGCCTTCAAGAAGATTCAGCCAGTACCGGCTGAGCCATACAGACCAAGCCTGCTGATGCATCTGTACCACCTACAAACTGACTTATCAAGCACCTGCTGATCCATCTAGATGGCAGATGGCCCTGAGACAGTGCCTGCAGAGCCATCCAGTCTGCAAGTGACCCCTATCAAGGAGCAGTTGATCCTTCTAGAGAGGAAAGAGATGGGCAGGCGCCAATCCAGAAATTCTTCCAACAACCTGACAGGCAACATGAGAACACCAGAGCCCAGCAATTATGCAACATAAAGATCTGAGCAACTCAATCCAGAAGAAGTAGAAAAAATTGACCTTAAAAGTTATATTATGAAAGCAACAGAGTCCATTAAAGAGGAGGTAAAAAACTCCTTTAAAGAAAGAGATGAGAAGACTAACAAAGAGTTAGAAGAAATGAATAAATATCTCAAGGATACCCTAGAAAACCAAGGAAAATCAATCAAACAGGTGCAGGAAACAGTTCAAGACTTGAAAACTGAAATGGAGACAATGAAGAAAACACAAACCGAGATATGGCTGGATAAGGAAAAGCTGGATAAACGAACGGGAACTACAGAGACAAGTTTAACAAACAGAATTCAAGAGATGGAAGAAAGAATCTCAGACGCTGAAGATACAATAGAGAAAATAAACTCATTGATCAAAAAAAAAAAAAAACAACAAATCCAACAAATTTGTAACACAAAACATTCAGGAAATCTGGGACACCATGAAAAAACCAAACCTAAGAATAATAGGGGTAGAAAAAGGAGAAGAACTCCAGCTCAAAGGCACATAAAATATATTCAACAAAATTATAGAAGAAAACTTTCCCAACCTAAGGAAGGATATTCCTATGATGGTTCAAGAAGCATAAAGAAAACCAAATAGGCTGCATCATAAAAAAGTCCCCTCACCATATAATAATCAAAACACAAAACATACAGAATAAAGAAAGAATATTAAGAGCCGCAAAGGAAAAGGCCAAGTAACATATAAAGGAAATCCTATCAGAATTACACCTGACTTCTCTATGGAAACCATGAAAGCAAGAAGTGCATGGATAGATGTGCTGCAGACACTAAGAGACCATGGATGCAAGCCCAGACTACTATACCCAGCAAAGCTTTCTTTCACCATCGATGGAGAAAACAAAATATTCCAGGATAAAAACAAATTTAAGCAATGCATAGCCACAAACCCAGCATTACAGAAAGTACTAGAAGGTAAACCTCAATGAAAGGAAGCAAACAACACCCATAATAACAAAGACATCTAACAACCCTCCATTAGCAAAACTCAAAGTAGTAAAACACACAAACCCTACAACCAAGAAAGAAAATAACCGGAATTAACAACCACTGGTCATTATTATCGCTTAATATCAATGCTCTCAACTCACCTATAAAAAGGCACAGGTTAAGAGAATGGATACGAAAACAGGATCCAACATTTTGTTGTTTACAAGAAACACACCTCAATCACAAAGACAGATATTATCTCAGAATAAAGGATTGGGAAAAGATTTTTCAATCAAACAGTCCTAAGAAACAAGCAGGAGTGGCTATGATAATATCTAACAAAATTGACTTCAAACTAAAAGCAATCAGAAGAGATGGAGATGCACACTTCATACTCATAACAGGAAAAATTTATGAAGAGGAAGTCTCAATACTGAATATCTACGCCCCTAATAAAAAAGCTCCCACACATGTAAATGAAACTTTACGTGATCTCAAAGCACACATCAAACCCCACACAATAATTGTAGGAGATCTCTACACTCCTCTTTCACCAATGGACAGATCATCCAGACTGAATCTCAACAAAGAAATACGGGTTCTAACAGATGTAATGAATCAAACGGACTTAATTGACATCTATAGAACACTCCACCCATACAGGAAAGAATATACCTTCTACTCAGCATCTCATGGAACTTTCTCAAAAATCGATCACATACTTGGTAACAAAGCAAATATCCACAGTTACAAAAAAAAATTGGAATAACCACCTGTGTTTTGTCGGATCACCATGGAGTAAAGTTAGAATTTAACAATTCCACCCCTAGAAAGCCTACAAATCATGGAAACTGAACAGTCAACTTCTGAACCACTCCTGGGTCAAGGAAGAAATAAAGAAAGAAATTAAAGTCTTCCTTGAATTCAACGAAAATAAAGAAACAACATATCTGAACATGGGACACTTTGAAAGCAGTGCTAAGAGGAAAGTTCATAGCACTTAGTGCCCACATAAAGAAAACGGAGAAAGCACACATTAGTGAATTAAAAGCGCACCTGAGAGATCTAGAAAAAAAAATAAGCAGACTCACCCAGGAGGAGTAGAAGTCTGGAAATAATCAAACTGAGGGCTGAAATCAACAAAATAGAGACACAGAAAACAATCCAAAGACTCAATGAAATGAAGGGATGGTTTCTTGAGAAAATCAACAAGATTGACAAACCCTGATCCAAACTAATCAAAAGGCAAAGAGAGAAGATTCAAATCAACAAGATCAGAAACGAAAAGGGGGACATAACCACAGACAATGAGGAAATTCAGAGCATCATTAGGTCTTACTACAAAAGCCTGTATGCCACAAAGTTGGAAAATGTAAAGGAAATGGACAGTTTTTTAGATAAATACCATATACCGAAATTAAATCAAGAACAAGTGAACATTGATTTTTATGAGTGGCAGGAGACTTGTCTCTAGAGGGGATCCCAGGTGTTGACAGGGAGGTCCCCAACTAGGTTCTTGGGAGGCAGAGGAGAGGGTGCCTGAAATGACTTTTCCCCATAGTTACATTGATGAATATCTTGATCGTAACCATAGAAATTTCGCATGATGGATGGAGATAGAGCCAGAGACCCACATTCACATCAAAGCAAGGGACTGTGCTACCAAGGTCCAGTGGAAGAGCAGAAGGAGGGAGAAGATGAGCAAGGAAGTCAGGACCATGAGGGACTGGCCCACCAACTGAGACAGTGCGTTTGATCTATTGGGAGCTCATCAAATCCAGCTGGACCAGGACTGAAGGAGCTTATGACCAAACCGGACTCTGAATGTGGCTGCCAATGGGGACTGACTGAGAAGCCAATGATAATGGCACAGGGACCTATCTCTTCTGCATGTATTGGCCTTTTGGAAACCTATTCTATATGGATGCACACCTTCTTAGGCCGAGATGGAGGGGTGAGGGCCTTGGGCTTTCCACAGGGCAGGGTATCCTGCCCCATCTCAAGGAAGCAGGGGAAGGGCAGTGGGGTAGTGGGGGAGTGGGAGGGCCTGGGACAAGGGGAGTAAATGTAAATTTTTCTTTTAACAATTAAAAAAAGGAAAAAAAGATCTAGGGAGAAAAGAAAAAATATTTTTTCAATGGTTTCTAAACTTCAACATTGGCCATTATAAATAACAATGTGGCATCTAAAAGCTAGGTTTTTTGTTGAGAATGCTAAGCTCAACTCTAGTCCATCACCTGTTAATTACTTCTTGATTATTTGTTTGTTTTCTCATTTTCAATGTAGAAATAATGAAGTGCAAAAAAGAGAAAGAAATAAAGAAGTGTCTGCTCCATAGGCTTTGTGGAAATTAAACAGTGCAGTTAAAAAAAATTGTAGATCAATAGTCATCTATGTTTGTCATATTTATAGTTGGATTAATCAGGTTCTTTAGATACATAGAGATCATATTCTGTATAAATAGTCTTCAACCTTTTCAAAGAGCTGTAGAAAGTGGTATTTAAACTAACCTAGAATTCTGTGGTAAAGAGACAGAAACGCTCCTGGCTATACCGATCTATTCCCGAGAGATTGTTGAGCACCAAAAACACTCCACTTGGAGCTTGTCTTCTTCTTGGCAAAACCAACCTCTGGGCAATGAACTGCCCATATCTCAACTACTGAAAAAATACATAGTATCCAGAAATGGATAAGCAGAACTGTCAAATCCTGCCAAGACAGGGTAAGATGGTTTTGAAAAATTTCTTGCCTTTAAAAATAATCTGTCAGTTATTTTAGGCCTTAGCCAAAGTTGGTTGCTTCAACGCCGCAAACGTGACTTTGGGTGATTGCCCAGGTAGCCAGTTGTCTCTGTGATTTGTTGCATATTTTGGAAGTTGTTTGATTGCACTTCCTAATTACTCAGGTAATCTCAGATCTTTGATTGGGTTGAAGACAAGATAAATGTAGTTAGTTACTTTCTTCTCATGACTTGACCAAGTTATTTATTATATAAGACTTAAGCTAGTTAAGAATAGGATATTCTATTTTTACAATATATAATTTTGATATAGGTTTAGAACTTTCTTACTTAAACAAAAGGGCAGGGTGCTGCAGGAGCTCTCTCTCTCTGCCTTCAGCCAATGGCTTCTGAGATACCAGCCCACTGGGGCATGGTTTCATTTTTAAAAAGTGGCGACAGCTCTCTGCTCACTCTCTTCCTTCCGGCTTCCATTCTGACTGCTAGACTTTGTTTCCTGTTTGCGACCAGAGGACTGTGGTTCAGGCATTGATCTGTAAGTTTTATCCCCTCCAATAAAATACCCCTTTTTAATAAAAAACAATGGTGTACATATCTAAACAGAGAATTCTCAATTCTCAGTTGAAGAATATCAAATGGCCAAAAGACATTTAAAGATATGTTCAACCTTCTTAGCCATCAGGAAAATGCAAATAAAAACAACTCTAAAATGTAAGATGGTAATCTTACATCTGTCAAAATGGCTACGATCAAAAACATCAATGATAGCTTATTGCTGGAGAGGATATGGAGTAAGGGGAACACTTATCCATTGCTGTTGGAAATGCAAAATTGTTCAACCACTTTGGAAATAAGTATGGCTGTTTCTCAGAAAATTGGGATCTAGCAATACCACTCTTGGGCATATAACCAAAAGATTCTCGATCACACTACAAAGACATTTGTTCAACTATGTTCATAGAAGTATTATTTGCAATATCCAGAACCTGGAAACAACCTAGAAGTCGCTGAACCAAAGAATGTATAAGGAAAATGTGGCACATTTACACATTAGAGTACTACTCCGTGGTAAAAAACCAAAGACATCTTGAAATTTGCATGCAAATGGATAAAACTAGAAAAAAATAAACCACCCTGAATGAGGTAACCCAGACTCAGAAAGATGATCATGGTATGTACTCACTCATAAGTGGATACTAGCTGCAAAGCAAAGATTATTGAGCCTATAGTTCATGCTTCTAGAGAATCTAAGTAACAAGTTGAACCCTAAGAAAAACATGTGTATATCCACATGGAAATGGAAAATAGACAAGATCTCCTGACAAAATTGGGAGCATTAGGATAGGAGGAGTAAGGAGGGCAGAAGAGGAAGAGGAGGGGAGGGGAAGGAGAACTTGAGAGAATGGAATAGTCAGTATGAAGGAAGAACAGAGATGGGAGCAAGGAAAGAGATAGTTTGTTTGAAGGAGTCATTATGGGGCTATTAAAAAACCAGGCTCTAGAGAATTTCCCAGGAATCTTCAAGGATGACCCCAGCTAAGACCCTAAGCAATAGAGAAGAGGGTACCCAAAGTGGCCTTGCCCTGTACTCAGACTGATGAATATCTTAGACATCAACATAGAACCTTCATCCAGCAACTGATGGAAACAGAAGCAGAGACCCACATCGGAGCACTAAACTGAGCTCCCAAAGTCCAGTTAAAGATTGGGAGGAATGAGAATATGAGCAAAGAGGGCAAGGCCATGATGGGTACCCTCACTGAAACAGTTTACCTGCGCTAATGTGAGGTCACCAACACTAGCCAGACTGGGAAGGATCAAGCATAAGACCAAACTAGTCCCTCTGAAAGTGGTTGACAATTGCATGGCTGGGGCAAACTGAGGGACCCCTAGCAGTAGCACCAGGATTTATCACTACTACTTGTACTGACTTTTTGGGAACCTATTTTCTTTGGATGAATACCTTGCCCAGCCTAGACATAGTAGGGAAGGCCTTACCATCTCTGAGGAGTGGATGGGGGTGGGGTGTAGGGGAAAGTCAGGGGAATGGGAAGAGGGAGTGGGAACTTAGATTCATATGTATAATGAAAAAATATAGTTTTCTTTTTTAAAAAAATAAAAACCATAATCTCCTAAAATACATAAAACAAAGTCAAAATATGAGAATTTCTCACATGTAATACAGTCTTCACATTGCTTCCTACATTGATCCTAAGAATTGAAGACCAAGGCAAGAGTAGTCTCAATTCACCTTGAGTTGAATTTCACTAGATAATTTCTTTTTCTAAAAATGAACATCAAATTATTTTCAGTAAATATTTTATTAAATTCATATTGTATTAGTATCATTCCTGCATTGGAGTCATAGTGTCAAATGAGACATAGCAAAAGTTCACAATTACAAAAGTTGGGAAATAAGATGATCCCTCATGAAGTTAATTTGTTTAAGTGGAAAATGAGTTACTGTTTTTAGATACATATCTACATTAAAACATCATAGTTATTGCCATTCATCTCCATAAAGAAAATTTCTAAATTAATTTTTTTGAATTTTCTCAAATTATGATCTATATAGATTAAGGAGTAATAAAAATAGCAAATGCAATCATAGATTATTTAAATCATAAGAAAATATTATCAAAAGGTACAAAGGCCACAAAAACATTTTTATCTGAACAAGTAAGCCAAAATTTCTTGTTAATGAAGAGTTAAGTATAAAGGGTTAGAAAAGCAGAAAGCTGGCTTTAATAGGTTAAAAACTATCGATGTGATGCTTACAATACAGTGTGTACTTCTGAGGTAATTAAATCAAAATTGTGGTTGATGGCTGTTTGGACTGTACAGTGACTTCAATTCCAGCTCTTGGAAAAAATGTGTTTGAGACAGATAGAGAAAGGAAAGGGAAGAAATAAAAAGAAAGGGGGAGGAGAGAAAAAATATACTCAGAATTATTGTAGAAAATCAAAATGGAATGAAGAGTTAAAAATTGACTCTCATTTGTTAATTTAATATATACTTATTTGTGGAATATGATAGTAATGATGGCCAAAATATAGTGTGTAGCAATATACATTTCATGTATGAACAGAGACAAGAGGGGTTGACTAGATCAAGACTAATTAAGAATCCTTAGAAAAAAGAGCAATGGAAGAAAATGAAAATTATATTTAAAAATGGTAACCAACTAATTAGATTACTTTCTTTGAAAAAATGCTGCAAATTGAAGAATATAGAGTAAAGGTCTTCCTTTGGTCATGGTAGCGTCACTGACTTCTGTTCTTCTAACTAATACAAAAGTCACATATCCTAGTGCTCTCCTTAGCTATTATTTTTAAAAAGACATTCTATTCTCATATAGAATATGATCAAATCACCAAGTTCTGAATGATTTCACTGTTTTGCATAGAATCAGATCTTCAATACGAACAGTAGAGAATGCACGAATCTGATTGTTTAAATTGTCCAAATTACTTCTGAGTAGTGCCACTATTAGCAGGAGTCATTCTAAGATTTGCAAGAGACTTGTCTCTAGAGGGGATCCCAGATATTCACAGGGATCTCCCAGCTAGGTACCTGGGCAGCAGAGGAGTGGGTGCCTGAACTGAACTTGCCCCATAGTTACTTTGTTGAATATCTTAATCGTCATTATAGAAATTTCGCATGATGGATGGAGA
>JAQHUG010000365.1:503237-523237 GCA_028555095.1 Dicrostonyx torquatus
GCCCCATCTTAAGGAAGCAGGGGGAGGGTGTTGGGGTAGTGGGGGAGCGGGAGGGCCGGGAACAAGGGGAGTAAATGTAAATTTTTCTTTTAACAATAATAAAAAAAGTTAAAAAAATTAGAAAAAGAAAAAGGATTAAAAGTATGCAATAGCTACATTGTAAAGAGAAATTGAAGACCCAGGTAAAGAATCTTCAAAGATTGATGAGCTGACATAATAGACACTAGAATGATCAGTTCCAAAGCAATATAGTGATAGAAGTGCAAATTATTAAACAAGTTTGTTTGATGTCCATTGCAGGGGCTGTCATAAGTGTCATCTCTTCAGCTAAATCTCAGCAAGCCCCACCTTACCAAACTTTGCCCAATATAGAAGCAACATCATATAATGTACACATTCCTTGCAGACATTTGGAGGAAGGAACTTGTTGTTCGAATTCTAATTGGTCTTCATAATAAAAACCCAGAGTCAGATATTAGGGGGTGAAAGCTGAAAGATCAAAGAAGCATAGCAGCCAGCCACTAGTTCTTAACCTCTACTAAATCCTCAGACTGAGGGTGATTTTCTCCCTATGAATCCTTAGTCTAAGTCCTGAGCTCCTGTCTCCTCCTGTTTTATATTCCTCTCTCTGCCCAGCCATATCACTTTCCATCTAAACCTCCCTAGTGCTGGGATTAAAAGTATGAGCCACCACCATGTCATTCTGTTTCTCTTTTATACTGATTCAATCTCGTGTAGCTCAGGGTAGCCTTGAACTCACAGAGATTTATCTGCCTCTGCCTCCTGAGCACTGGGATTAAAATTGTGTACCACACTGACTGTCCTCTATGACTAATTAGTGTGACTAGCTTCACACTTTGAACTTCAGATAAGTTTTAGCTGTTAAAGCACAAACCAAATATCATAAGCAGAAAACTTGGAAGAAGGCTGATTGCAGGATTTCTTTCTGTGACTGGCTCACCTACCTTCTGGATAACATCTAGGCTCAACTGCTGTGGATAGCACTTCCCAGAATGGTTTAGGCCCTCCTATGTCAATTAAAAATTAGAAAATGATCCATATACCTAACGACAGATTAATATGATGGAGGCAATTTTAAAATAGTGTTTCCTCTTCCCAAGACTTTAGCCGGTTTTAGGTTGACAAATAAAGACTAACCAGCACAGCATTCATGACCCATAATGCAAAAACTTTTACTCAGGATTGTTCCTAATATGTAAAATGCATGCATGATAATTTTCAGAGCAGTATTAGTCCTAAACAGCAAGAGGCAGGAGAAAAAGGCGAGTTACCAAGGATAGAAGGAATAAAAATAAATGGTGGTATATTCACACAATTGTAGTGACACCAGAGGGCATATAGTTTACTTACTACACATGACACCAAGGAGGAAACACAAAAACTAATCCTGAAAAGAAAAAGCCAGTCCCCTCCTGTCCCCCCAAACAAGCTAATCAGGTGATAAATCAGAGTTGGTTTAGGTTGCATAAGAAATGAGTGAAAGCGACTAGCTGACCACAAAGCGATGGGTGGAGGGAAGATGTCTAGCTGGTTGAAGTTCTAGTTCATGAGTTGTATACAGTCTACACAAGTTCATTCATCCCATGAAAAATGATCAAACCACACATTTACAATTAGAGTAGTCTGCCACATGTGAGTATAATGGAATTTAGCTACTGGAATGTTTACTTTAAAATAACTAAAAGTCTTAAACTCGTATGTTTCAACATACATACCAAAAATATTATTTTAGAGGTATGTTAGATAGAATTTTATCTTCTGTAAGTAAATAGTAAGTAATTGTAGATGGAGAAAAGAGCCAAACTATGGTAACATAGTTCTGCATGTATGTGTGGCTGTTTTTAAAAAAATGTGATCCAAAATAATAAATCAAAACATTAACAACTTTCAGATCTGTGTATCTTAATGCTTCGTATGCTATTTTATTTTATTTTATTTTTAGACCATTTCAAAAAACAAATCTGAAAAAAAGCTTTAACTTTGGATTCTGGAATGAAGATTTTTAAAATTACTTTTTTGTGAAGAGCATTCAGAAGTAGTTTGCCAAGATCAGATAAACCTACCTGAAAGTCTTTACCCTAGGACTATTTTTCACGGTACGAAAAGGTACTACTATGCAAACGTCCATCCAAATGGAGAAAGCAACCAATAGCCCTACCAGGTATAATACCTGTGAAACACAACAATGACCAGCATGGCGCAACAATCCTAATTATTTCCTAGTGGCACTCATACTCTGACAGTCACTACCAGTTCTCTTAATAGACCTAAAATCCACACAAGAAGAAAACTATGCCTGGTATTGGAAACAGCCTACTCCTCAGACTAACCAAGTCATGGATCTTGGAGAAGAACCTACAACTGTAGGAGGGTCCATCTTCATTTCTGTTGCTTTCATTGGTTAATAAAGAAACTGCCTTGGCTTGTAAGATAGGTCAGCCCTTAGGTGGGCGGAGTAGACAGAATTGAAGTTCTGGAAAGAAAGGAAGTGAGAGAGCCGCCATGATCCTGTGCCCAAGATGGACGTACCTTAGAACCGTCCGGTAAGTCACCACCTCGTGGTGACATACAGACTTTTATAATGGGTTAGTTTAGGTGTGAGAGCTAGCCAAGAAAAGGCCAGTGATAATGGGCAAGGCAGTATTTAAATGAATACAGTTCTCATGTGGTTATTTCGGGTACAAGCAACCAGCAGCTGAGCAGGCTGGTGGCTGGCGGCTGGGAACCAGGTGCCTGGAAAACGGCCTCACTTCTCGGCGGCGGGACACAGCCGCCCCCATATACAACATACAACTGCCACATTGCTAAACTGGCATCATTCCTAACTACATTCTAGCAATGCCTTTTTAATAGCTTAAGCTACCTGCCATTCTGGGTTTGTATTTAAATACAGATTTTAGATCTTAATACACTTAATGCCTTTGGTAAAAATCTAAAACATAAAGATATGGAAAAATTTAGTTTCCTTATTTAAAGTAACAAATTGGGAGTCTTTACGTTCTACAATAATAAATTATTGAAGATCAAGTAATTTAAGTGGAAATGATAACTAGGTCATATATGTTGAAAGCATACATTTTCAAACCAGTCCATAATCTCTGACTGAAGACCTGTTTCTTCCCCTTTATGAACTACCAAAAGCAATAATGAAATTGAGGCATGTGAGTAATAGCTATTCAGACACAAATGACAGTATCACAGATTTAGATGGTGGACGTCCACAGAAAAGAACTCCGGGTTCCAAACATATTCTGTCCCTTGCTCGAGAGAGCACTGCAGCAGACACTTGCAAACAGACTCGGAGGATAACCAACCAGCCCATCAAACAGGCAGGGGGCTTTAGGTGGATTTTTGTGTCTCTCAAAAAAATCTTAATGATAAATTCTTGTCATTAAATTTTGAAAACATGCTGAAAATGCATGATTTTAACTATCTGCAAAAGGAAGAATGATTGGCAGAAACTAAGAGTTTAGTCTTTTAGGATGAATATAAACAGAGATTTAGGCCAGGGGGTTCCATTCTTCCATCTGGACATTCTAGTTTCTGCTAACAACACCTGCTTTAGTGTCTAAGAGCAAGGTTCAGGTAAGGCTTTCTCAGTATTTAGCAGTCACAAAAACACAAATTCAGAGAAAACAGACAAGTACACAAGCCTGAAGATATCAACTGTCCTATCCTAAACAGAAACATGCCATGTTTTGTTGGTACTCAAAGGAGATCTGCCCCCTTCTGAACTGAAAAGGAAGAAGAGTAGATTGGGGTTGGGGGGACAGAGTCATGGTTGGGAAGGGCCCGGGAGGAGAGGAGGGAGGAGAGACTGCGGCCTGGATGTAAAATCTAGATCATAGGAAGAGATTACGTAAAAAATTATATCGTGACTTGTGAAATTTCCATCATACAAATGTCTGACTCAGTTATAAAGAGATGCTCAGAGCGTTGTTTTATGAAACTGGAACCTTATTGAATGAACACTAAACCCAATGAACACCAGGCTTACTTTCAGAAAGATTCAGCTCCTAACTTGCATGTCTGTCTTGTCAAAACCGACACCTCTCTTTCTAGGCTTTTAATGAATACATTCCTTTGTCTTTCATATTCC
Source organism: Dicrostonyx torquatus (assembly GCA_028555095.1). NCBI lineage: Eukaryota > Metazoa > Chordata > Mammalia > Rodentia > Cricetidae > Dicrostonyx > Dicrostonyx torquatus. Next base: position 507,358 of record JAQHUG010000365.1, read on the forward strand.
TATACATCTTCTTGAGGCAAAAGGTTTCGAAGTCTAATCAATACGTAGTAATCCATTATTTCCTGAATTAAACACTTGGGAAAAAATAATACTATTCTTCTCTTGTCCGGTGGGAATTTGTAAAATAAATATTAATGTCAAATCTTTTATAAGGATGTAAGAACAGTACACACAGGTTTATAAAATGCTACATAAAAACAAGAGCACCAAGAAATAAGTTTTTAAAAATTTCCATGTGGTGATATAATCAATATTTTCCAAATTCCAGAATTTTATCATTTCCAGAAGAAATCTCTGCTTCATAGCTTTAAAAGTACCATGACTCCATAAAACATTACATCTATTTTTGAGAAAGACATACAAAGTGCACATATGTATATTATAATTGCATACATATTCTAAACATATACATTTATTTGTGCGCAAACACTTAAAAGAAATGACAGGAAGAAAGAGGCAATATAGGAAATGGATGACTGTTCTACGCAGGCATGCTTTATATTTGATCATTTAACACTGACATAATCCTATAAGAAATTTTTCACATGCAGACTCACCCATAATTAATAAATATTGTAAGTGACAGAGCAAACACTTGATCCCAGGTCTGACAACTCCAAGTGGAGCTTTCTCTTCCACAGGGAGCTAAGCGAAGTTTGAGTAGCCTATCAGCATTGCTTTATGCTTTTCTCACATAGAAAAAAAATGTACCTTGGCACCAGGAAGAAACATAGATTTTTCTCTCTTAAAAAAAAATCTGATTTTAGTCCCAAAAAATCAATATGGCAAAGGAAAAGTTGCTACAAAGATAATTCTTAGTTGAATATGTTCAAAATGCAATTCCCTGGTAATCTGAGCTTTGGCCAAGACAAATCAAAATCTTAGATATTTTATAAATGCCAAGTTTTTGGAGAAACAAAAAAAAATTGCAACAGCAACAGATGCATCTTCCCTAGACATTTGTGTTGAACCTAGCTATATCCAGAGCCTGAAGATAAGGGGTTTTTATATTTAATTTTTATGAATAATAAATCCTGTTTTCTCTTAATGCCATCCAAGTAAATAATATTGTGTTCCCCCTTTGGAAAATTTAGCCAACAAAAACTACTAAAAATGAAAGAATAAAACAAGAAACAGTAGGAATTGGCTGGATAAAGAAAGAAAATAAAAAGATACTAAATTATCCATATCTAACCCCTTTAAAAATTAAATTATGATTATATTTCCAATTTTATTGTCAAAGAATATAAAGGTATGTGTTACATTTTCTTTTTACAATCTGCCAGCATAATTTCAAAAATAAAAACCCACTTAAGTGATTACACTAAGTGTTGTAAGTGTTTTTGAGAAAGAAGCTTCTATATAAGTTATGTGAAAAGCTGAGGAAAGAAAGTAGGTGTGGCACATGCTGTTAAGCCCAGATTGAGAGATGGAGGCCATCCTGGGCTATATAAGAAAATAGTGTCCCAAAAACCTAAAATTCAGAAAGAAACAATGAACAAATAAAAAAGTATCAATAACTTAATACTACATAATGAATGCTATTATATTTAATGTTATTAAAGTCTACATCAAACTTTGGATTAATATTTTTCTTAAATTCAAAACCAGAGTGTCCTAGGCACGTACATTTTCATAAAGGTTAGGATATGTATACAAGTGTAAAGTTGCTTCCCAGTGCACTTTCTCCAAATAAAACAAGCTGTTCGGTAATATCACCAAATACTAAGTTAATAAATTCATCTTTCTAAATTTGAATATTCATTGTAGATGGATTAAATTTGAAACTATCCTAGTTTTTCTTAGAATTCTACTTAACAAAAATCATGACGAATGTGTGTTAAATTCTGTTTTGCTGTGAATTACATTAGACATGCAAAAAGTTTCTAAAATGGGATGTACAGCACAATTTTTTGATTCATGTCCTTAGTGTTTTAGACCATATTAGATTACAGGAAGCTAAGCAGAAGGCACAGAGTTGTGGTGCACACCATCCCCCCCCACACCTCTACCCCCCATAATTCCTCTAACAGGAACATGCGTCTGTGGGATATTTGTCATAAATGCCCATATCATGCTATAGATTCATAACCTTAGAATTAACTTTAATTTTACCGTTTCATTAGGCATTAATAAATATACTATGTCAAACATCCATCTTTACATTATCATACAGAACAAACTCACTACCCTGAAACATATGTGTTCTTCATATTCACCCCTCTTCTTTACCTCCTGAAAACCATATGTCGCCTTTTCACATAATTCTTCTTCTCAACTATATGTATCTGAGGGCCCTCTATGGTTTTTTTTTTTTTTGTGGCTTGGTAGCTCATTTCTTTTATTATTGGACAACTAAAAAAACATTTTCTCTTTGCATCACAGCTTGTCTATTTACTCATTCACGGACCAAAGAAAATTTGGGTTGCTTAACCAAGTTAACTTGCTATTCCCAGGTATGAGGATCTAGCTTAGGAGTAGAGAGCATGCATTGGGTTATGTAGTGCACCACTCTCATCTGTGCTCTATGTTCTACCATACCGTTCATGAACTGGGCAAGGGGCTGGAGATTGAAACACGCAAAGACACACAGAGAGAGACACGGGTCATCCTTGAAACAAGAATGCCCCCTTTATTGTGTCCAGGGGCAGCTTATATAGGGATCCTTAGCTGATAGCCACGCCCCAGCCAAACCAACCAGAAACCACTCTCCTGCCATCAGGGTCTCATGCTCAGAGCAGCTGCAGGCTGTCTAAGAGCAGAGGAAAACAAGTTGTTTACCAGAAATTCAGGATCTGGGGTTTCGCAGCTCCCAACAGGATTAAATCCTGGATTAAATCCCTAACAGACAACAAAATAACCCTGCTATGAACATTCTTGTGTGACTTAAAGCTTCAACTCATTTGGGTAATTATTATGGCATATACCTGTTGGATTGTAAGATTAAGCCTACAGTTAATTTTGTTAAGAAAATGCTACCACTTGCCCCAACTTGATGTATTAGTCTACATTCCAACAGGAGTAATTCAGAGCCCCAGTGTTCCAAATCCTCATCGTCACTTGTGGATTTAGCCATTCCGATAGATACACATTGGTATTTCATCACTTTCATTACAATTCACTAATGATGTGCAATAATGATAATCTTCTATATAATAATTTATTTATGCCCAGTAGGTGCACACATGTGCAAGTGTGTTTGTGTTAATGTGTGTCATGTGAAGACTAGAGATCACTCAGAGGGTATTATACCCCAACAAAAGTTTGTTGTGGCATTTCATTTGTATCTTAATAAATAAATCTTGCCTGAAGATCAGAGAGTAAAAGAGCCTCACTGTTCAGCCTTACAGACCAGGCAGTGGTAACACACACCTTTAATCCCAGTAGACACACTAGCTGTCATAGAAACCAGAGGCTGCATGCCTTTAATCTGAGTCCTAGGGAGGATTATAAAACAGCCTACTCACACTACCAAGTATCTATCTACCTGTCTCTACCACCACAGTACTGGGATTATGGTGTGCACATTCTGCCAAGATTTGCTTCCTAAGCTAATTATTGAGTTTTAAGGATTTTTATTAAGAGCACAAATTCTTTATCAAAAATCATATTTATGAATATATGCTCTCAGTCTGCAATTTGTTTTCACTCTCCTCAGAATGGCAATCTCACAGCTCACATCTTTCTCTCGTAAACCAAGCTTCTGGTGCCATATTTAAAATATCCTCACCAAACCTAGGGATATTTATAATTTCTCTTCCCTTTCTACTAGTTTTTTCTTCCATTTATAGCTCATTTTGTGAAAGGTGAAATGTTTTTGTCTAGATCTGATTTAGAAATGTTGTTATATAACTATTGAGCACCATTTATTGAAAAGGCTCTCCTCTATTGAATTGCCTTTCTTCCTTGTCAAAGATAAGAGGATTATATAGTTTGAGTCTGTTCCAGAGTTGTCGGTTCTATTTCAATGGTATATGTACTCTTTCTTTAAACAATGCCATGTTATACTGATTGTTACAGACTTGCATTTGAATTCTGGAGTCATTCTTCTTCAGTACTATGTTGAATATGCTATTTTGTCTTTCCATATAAATTGAAGGGTCAGTTTCTGACTGTTTACAAAAGAAATTGTGGGGATGTAGATAAATCTAAATGAACAAAGCACTTGATGCCCAGTAAGGAAGACAGAAATTCGAATATTCAGAACCCACAGAAAGCAGGATGTAGAAGCAAGTGCTTGTTACCCCAGAGCACCTATGAGGAGATGGGAGAGGGAGACAAAAGAAGCCTCAGAGGATTGCGGGTCACGTGACCAGGCTTGCACATGGGCACACAAGGCATCCTGTCTCAAACAATGTAAAAGTTGAGCACCAAAAACTGAAGTTCTCCACTTGCCTTCATGAACATGATGTGAATACTTTGCCCATATTCACACTCAAAAATTCTATACACATCTACTTACCACATCACACAACCATGTTTTTCTTTTGCTTAGAAAACAAATATTGCTGGGATTGTACCTAAGATATTCAATCTACAAAAGACATTAAAAAGAACTGACATCTGAACAATATTAAGCGAGATGACAAAGAAAAATCACTCCATTTATTTAAGCCTCATTTGATTTATTGCATCAGAGTTTTGCTGTTTATTATTGGCCTTGTATGTGAAATGTTAGATTTAAACATGTATCTTTTTCTCTTCAGGTTAATGTAGAAGGTATGGTATCACTAATTTCAAATCTCTCTTGCTCAGTATTGGAATACAGGGAACTGTTGGCTTTTTCATGATAATTTTTCTTTTTTTAAAAGTATAAATATCCTTAATTTTGGTGAGGATCTTTTAGAGATGGCACCAAAAGCATGACTTATGACAAAAAGAAATATACTGTGAAATTGCCACTGTTACTTAAATGAAGCTAGACTAGAGACTGAGAGGATGTAATATTTCTGCAAGCATTGGTCAGCTTCAACGTCTTTGCTGGTGATGATGATTCTCTGCTTCTCACTGTATAGGCAATCCTGTCTTCTGTGACCAGACACTGTTCTATGTGTTTTTTCACCAACCTTTCAAATCTGAATGTCTGTGATTTCTTTTCCTTCTCTTCTTATTTAGATTTCTAGTAGGATGTTGACTAACAATGAAGAGAATAGACATCCTTACCTTTGTTCATCAGAAAAGCAAAAAGCATCACATCAATTGTTATTCATAAAGCAAACATCTGTGCAAGTACCAACCCAGTACATGAAATGAATGCTACCACTGTAACTTCACTTAAACCTATCTGTTGTTGGTTGATTTATCTTGTTTTTACTCTTTTGCTCTTTGCTCTTGGGGGGCCTGCCACCCAGCTACCAAATAATTTCATGGAGTCATTCTTTTCAATGCCTGGCCTTAGCTTGACTTGTTTATAGTCAGCTTTTCTTAACTTCAATTACTCCATCTATCTTTTTGCCTCCGTACTTATATCTTTCTCTATTCTATATACTCTTCTTTACTTCTTACTCAGTGGCTTGCTGTGTAGGTGGGTGGCTGGTCCCTGGAGTCTTCCTCTCATTCTTTTCCTGCTCCTCTATTTTTTCATCCCAGATTTCTCTTCTATTTATTCTTTCTGCCTGCCAGCCCTGCCTATCCTTTCTTCTGCCTAGCTATTTTCATTAGACCAATAATATACAGGCAAAGTAACACAGCTTCACAGTATAAGGGAAAGAAAAACAGCTTTGCAGCATTAAGCAAATGTTCCGTAGAATAAACAAATGTAAAACATCTTCAACTAATATTCTACAACACCTATCTAAAATTAAACTATCCTAACTTTGGTTGTAATTTCTTCTTGTATTAATAAATATATAAAATGGGATTTTGGAATTTACATAAAAGAAACCATACAGCATCATTATTTTGTGACTAGATTTTAAATCAAAATCAAATTCTCAGAGTCAAGCATATTGCTGATGATTTATTTTGCTTATTTTCACTGCATCTGAGTTAAGTACAAGCAAAGCCTTGAAAATGACATCTTCTAGCCTACCAACAACCTCATACCAATGAATGAGTGGATGCTACTGAGTCCCCAATCTAAATAACTATTTAACTCATGCCATGATTTTCAATAATTCAAACTAAATTTTTAAATGAAATACAAACATTTCATGTAAATAGATGGGATATTATAGGGCTTGTGTGAGGTGGCTTTTAATTCAGTGCTTAAAAAATGTTTTTTTAAACTGTATATGTAGGTCCAATGCCAAAAAAGAAATTTTTCCGATATGGTCAGTTTCTGATAAATATACTTTGTTCATAGATGAAAATTAAAAGTGTCAAGAAGTATAAAAAGATGGTCCACTCTTGGCACACTTATTTAATATAGTATTTGAAGTCTTCTTCTTCTTCTTCTTCTTTTTTTTTTTTTTTTTGGTTTTTTCAAAGCAGGGTTTGTCTGTAGCTATAGAGCCTGTCCTGGAACTAGCTCTTTTAGACCAGGCTGGCCTTGAACTCACAGAGATTCACCTGCCTCTGCCTCATGATTGTAGGGATTAAAGATGTGAGCCACCACCACCTGGCAAGTACTTGAAGTCTTAGCTACAACAATAAGGCAACTGAAGGAGTCAAAGGATACAAACTGGGAAGGATGAACTCGTGATCTTTATACGCAGATGATATAATAGTGTACATAAATGACCCTGGGAAACTCTTACAAACACTTTTAGCAAAGTAGTTGCACACAAACCTAACTCAGAATAATCAGTAGCCCTCCTATCTACAAATAACAAACGAGCTGAGAAAAAATTCAGGGAAACAACACCTTTCATAATAAACAATGTTCAAACTACACAGAATATCTTGTGGTAACTGAAATTAAGCATGTAAAAGACTTGTATGATGAAAAACGTTAGGGCAGTGAAGAAAGAAATTGAAGATGATGTTCAAAAGATGAAAAGATATTCAATGCTCATGGTTCATTAGAATTAATACAGCAAAAATGGCCATTCTCTCTAAAAAAAATCTCTATAATCATTGGAATCGCCACTCCACCACAATTTCTCACAGACATGTAACTGACAATTTACAGAGTGTAAAAACACAAAAATACAAAGTTAGCTAAAACAATAATGAATAAGAGAAGAACTTCAGCATGTATAAACATGCCGGACCTCAAACTGTACCACAGAGCATAGTAATAATAACAGAAAGATATTTGCTCAAAACCGACATGCTGGTCAATGGATTAAACTGAACACATACACATAAGTCCACATACCTATGAACACCTCATTTTTTATAAGTAAAGCAGAAGTACATACCGGGAAAGGACAGAATCTTCAATAAACTCAATGGTTGTGTGTACAGGAAGTCCACATAAATCCATACTTATCACCCTATGCTAATCTCAACTTCAAATTGATAAGAGTCTCAAAATAAAAGTAAGTAGCTGGAGATAATGGACAAGACTTTAGAAGAAGTTCTATGACTTTCTGCATAGAGTATTAGCACAGGCAGTAAGATCAACAATTTACAAATGAGACCTCATGACAAGCTTCTGCATGTCCAAGATTCCGTTATTCAGGCAAACCTGCAGCTTACATAATAGAAGAAGATAGTAACTAAATGTCCAACAGAAGGCTAATATCCAAAATATATTTTAAAATGAAATAGCGAGATGTCAAGAAATAGGCAATTCAATATGGGGTACTGATTTAGAGAGTAAATTCTCAAAAGGGGTAACTAAAATTGCCATAAAACACATAAAGAAATGTTGAACTTTTTAGTCATCAGAGAAAAAAAAAATCAAATCTGTGCTGAGATTTCACCTTACACTTGTCAGAATGTCTAAGACTAACAATACAAGTGGCACATAAGGCTGGCAAGGATGTGTAGTAATGGAAATACTCACCTATTGCTTGTGGGAGTGCACTGTTCTATAGGCAATAAGCAAATGAGTGTGCCCGTTCCTAAGAAAGATTGGTATCTGTAAACCTCCAGATCGAGCTTACCACTCTTGGGCATACACCCTATGGATACGTCATCCAACCACAGGGACACTTACTCAAACACATTCATTATTCACAAACACATTACTCATAATAACTAGAAACTTGAAGCACCTTAGATGTCCCTTAAAAGATGAATGGATAAGGGAGTGTGGTACAAAAAAAAATGAACTTATGAACTTCACAGGTATATGAACAGAACTAGGAAATAAAAATTATGGTTTTCCATGTAAATTAATCTAAAACCAGAAATAGAAATATTTTATGTATTCATTTATGTGGATATTAGCTACTAAGCCAATGATAACCAAGTGACAATCCACAGAATCACAGAGGATATATGTAGATAAGGAAGCAGAGAGATATCCCTAGAAAAGTGATAACCACTTGCAAGTAGAAATTTTCTTTTCTCTAAGGAAATCGCACAGGGGAAAGAAATTACTCTCAAATGCAGGCTGCATTTCAAGAACTAGATGGTCAACAGAAAGTAAAATAAGTGGCATCTTTGGAAGTTCTTTGTTTCATACTGACATGTCAGGGATTTTATTTATTTTATATATACATTATTTATTATATATTACATATATAATATATGTATATATTATATATGTGATTCTCTCTTTTTACCATACCTATACGTTGTCTCCTAGTTAGTGTTTTCATGGGATTGTTGAGTGCGTGAACAAGTAAGTGTCTGTTTCATGTGTGTTTTCTTGTCTATTTTCCTCCAATTTGTTTATCCTATTTTGATATATTAATTTTTGTTCTATCTTATTATAATTCATTGCATTTTATTGCATTTTATCATTATCCCTTAGAAGCCTATTTTGTTTTAATGGGAGTCAGATGGGGGAGGATCCAGATGGGAGGGGAGGGGAGGAAGCACTAGGAAGAGTTGAGAGGAACTCTAATCAGGATATATTGTAAAAGAATAAAAATTATTTTCAAATGGATGGAAATAGAAAACTCTATCCTTAGTGAGATATCCCAAACACAAAAAGATGAGTATGGTATGTACTAACTCATTAGTGGACCCTAGCCATTAACAAAAGACATTAAGATTATAGCTCACAAGCCTAGAGCCCCCAAATAACATGGTGAACCCAAAGAAAAACATATATAGATCCTCCTGGAAGTCTGAAACAAACAAGATCGGCAGGCAAAAGTTGGAAGCACGGGTTTGGGGATGGGGGGGAGGTAGGGGTTCGGGGTGGGGGTAGGCAAAAGGGAGGGGGTTAGAAGGGAGAAGTGAAGAACTGGGGAGAGCCTGGGGGTGGTGGAGGGTGGAGATAGAGGAAGGGTGGTTATTGGAGAAGGGAATAGGATATCTACATTAAGGGTGTCATTTTAAGATTCACAAGAGATTTGTCTCTAGAGGGAATCCCAGGTGTTCACAGGGATGTTCCCAGCTAGGTACTTGGGCAGCAGAGGAGAGAGCCTGAACTGGCCTTGTCCCATAGTTACATTGTTGATTATCTTGATCGTCACCATAGAAATTTCGCATGATGGATGGAGATATAGCCAGAGACCCACATTCACCTCAGAGCAAGGGACTGAGCTACCAAGGTCCAGTGGAAGAGCAGGGAGGGAGAAGAGGAGCAAGGAAGTCAGGACCATGAGGGACTGGCCCACCAACAATGACAGTGTGCTTGATCTATTGGGAGCTCATCAAATCCAGCTGGACCAGGACTGAATGAGCATATGACCAAACTGGACTCTCTGAATGTGACTGCCAATGGGGACTGACTGAGAAGCCAATGATAATGGCACTGGGACCTATCTCTTCTGCATGTATTGGCTTTTTAGTAACCTATTCTATATGGATGCAAACCTTCTTAGACCAAGATGGAGGAGGGAGGGCCTTGGGCTTCCCACAGGGCAGGGTATCCTGCCCCATCTTAAGGAAGAAGGGGAGGGCAGTGGGGTAGTGAGGGAGCGGGAGGGCCTGGGACAAGGAGAGTAAATGTAAATTTTTCTTTTAACAATAAAAAAAGAAAAAAATTATTTTCAATTAAACGAAAGAAAATTTTAAAAGATTTTCCTAAAAATAATATTCTTTCCAATATATTTAGCTGAAAAATTTGATAGAATTTCATAGTAAGCTAGAGATGCTATGTCAGTCCAATAGAGTCTCAGTATGAGAGATAAAGACGACATGTCAGGATTACCATGTGGTTTACACAGGCACAGTACAATAGTATTATTCTCATATATGAAAAAATACACCAAGGGAAAAAAGCCAGAATATGCAGTAATAACGCTAAAATTGGCACTACTCCTAATTCTAAATTAAGTAATATCTTTGCATCAGAACATTATCAAGGCCTTAATAGTTCACCATCAGAGAAAGCAATGACAATTAATCCATTTTGCATTAAATATTATTATTCTAAAAAATCGGTCGTCTTAGATTGAGTCAGTAAATATTAACGCAAATAAAAATGCAAAAGTTACTAAACAAACAACCGCATATTTGTGGACATAGTACAAACAATATTGCCAACGTTTTATTTTTTACTAAAATATCAGTGTAAACTGTCATGAGAGACTGAGAACGCAGAGCGCTGTTGACTTACGGGTGGAGGGGTAGCTTTAGCCCTCTCTCTGACGTAGCAGTTTTTTTCTTCGTGCTGCAATGCTATTTTCTCCAGAATATTCTTCTATTTACAGAGCAGATGAGGGTCAAACTTCAACAGACTTCTCTTATTTGTTCGATCTGGGGAGAAAGTATACTTTTGGTCAATCATGACAGAATGCATTAAACTATTTTTTCTTACTATTAGAGAGTAGAAATTTAATTCTATTTTCTGTTAGGGTTGCAGTAAATAGAAATGTAGAAACTGCCTTGTTGAACATTAAAATCAATAAAATCCTAGTACTTTAACACCACTGAAAAAGAAACCCACAACTCTATCCTTTTTCATTTTCATAGCTAAGCAGTAGAGCAAGAGAAAATTAATATTAAAAATCCAAATGAGTAGAAAAGCCTCCTCAAATGTGTTTTTAAAAGACTGACATAATTTTGCAAATCCATGATTCTGGATGGACTGACTGAGACAATTACATTTTAAACATTTTTACTCATTCATTTTAACATCTCAAGGCTAAAGAATGACAGGATGATTAGAAAAGTGTAAGGGAAATCCATTTTTAAAAACTTTAATGGAATAATAAAAAGAGATGATTTCAGAAGCCTAAAGTAGACCAGAAATATGTAGAACAGGCTCCATAAGTCAAAAAGAAATGTACAGTAAGAATAATTTTAAATGGTACCAAGCTTGGAGAATGCCTGGTCATGCAAGGCATCCTGGGCAAATTAGAATGCATTACGTAGATTCTGCCTAATTATATCATAATTCCTTAATAAATCTATTAGGTGTTAGGAGATATAGTCATTCATTTTACAAAGATAGAGGAATTTGTAATATGAATATCTGATCTTTGGTATTAAAACATCAGTGAAGTTAAAAGAATTCAACTTACTACATAAATTTTAAGAAATGTAAGTTTTTGAAAGCGGATATTTTCTGCTTCATTAAAATTACATATTAAAATAATCATCTTCCATTCTTACCAGATGCCAGATCATATCTGTTGAGTTACCTTAAAAGTCACTCAGTTTCTTCTACTAAGTAATAGCACAATATAGAGGGGTACCATTAATTGGAAAATTGGAAATAAAATATCGATGTCTCAGGGGAAGGTGTATGACACTATTTTAGACTTTGTTTTTGCTCAGAAACTAAACACATCACACTGGTGATTCATGTTTTTCTTCTGTTTGGGGTAATTTTATACAATGTGAATGAATATAAATAGCAGACTAAACACAAAAACTAAATTTTATTCGGAGAAGAAAGTACCTAGTAAAAACATTTTTCTGATCACAAATTGCTACTTTCTTTGTCCCACTTATATGGATTAACTGAAGATTATTTGAACATAAAACAACAACACAAATTTTATCACCAAAGATCTGATAGCATTATGTGAGAAAACACTCAAGATTAGATTTTTTTAGTGTGAGAGAAAAAGCTGTTCTGATTTGTTTTTTTTGAATATCCAATTAATCTCACATAATTTAAATGACTTCTTACTAAGACATCAATATGCACTTCCTATATTAAGATTTCCATGGGGCTATTCAGAACAGGTATTTTCCTACCATTTTCAGAGCGGGAAAATGGGTCTGTTGTGTCCTGGATCAATGAAACTCAATGCACACTGCTTTACGGGCTTTAAAACTGTCAGAGGATGAATTATTTCAGCATCTTTTTTTTTTTTTTTTGGTTTTTCGAGGCAGGGTTTCTCTGTAGCTTTGGAGCCTGTCCTGGAACTAGCTCTTGTAGACCAGGCTGGCATCGAACTCACAAAGATCCGCCTGTCTCTGCCTCCCGAGTGCTGGGATTAAAGGCGTGTGCCACCACCGCCTGGCGTCAGCATCTTTTTTTTTAGCCCTGGTTTATTATGTCCTTCACAGCAATATCTGTGGTAATAATTTATGCCATATGCATTTACCAGACAGGAAAAAAGAAATGTTCTCACAGGCCAGGCGGTGGTGGCGCACGCCTTTAATCACAGCACTCGGGAGGCAGAGGGAGGCAGATCTCTGTGACCAGCCTTGTAGACCAGCCTGGTCTACAAGAGCTCGTTCCAGGATAGGCTCCAAAGCCACAGAGAAACCCTGTCTCGAAAAACCAAAAAGAAAAGAAAAGGTTCTCGCAGGACAAAGACTGAGTGTGGAAAAATTGGCGCTTAGATGTAGGAACCACATGCGTATATTCAAAACAGACACACAACATTCATAACTCACTAGCAATATATACAGGCATACACAAAGCATGCACACACACACATATTCTAAACACCAAACCAATGTTTTATTTTGCACTTACAATATACACACCTGCATGTACTAAAACATATATGCTCAAATAATTGCACTTTGCTTCCTAATACAACTTGCTTAGAAATCAAACTGTGTCTGGAGGGATGTGGTTACTTCCTGGTCTTGCAGAAGACTCAGATTCAGTTCTCATCATGCACATGGTGGCTCAGAGGCATCTGTAACCTCAGTTCCAGAGATTCCCATGCTTTCTTCTGACCTCTGCAGAAGCTAGGCATGCATTTGGTGCACATACATACAAGCAAACCAAGCACACATATACATAAAATAAGGTAAAGAATTAAGAAAATGGAAGCTAGAAAGACGACGTAGCAATTAAGAGTGCCTACTGCTCTTCCAGAGGACCCGGGTTGAGTTGCTATAACCTACATGGAGGCTCTGGAGGAACTAACACGACCTCCATGACTTCCTGCACACACACAATCGCATACAAACACTCAGGCACATGCACACACTAAATGAATACTTTTAGAGACAAAAGCAAAAATTTGCTTGAAAGTCCAAGCAGACTATAACATTAATCCTAAAATATAGAACACAACATATGCTAAAGTACTTTTTGCAATTTCTAAAAACATGATCGGGCTGGAGAGATGGTTCAGAGGTTAAGGGAAATGACTGCTGTTCTGGAGGTCCTGAGTTCAGTTCCCAGCAACCACATGATGGCTCACACCCATGATAATGAGATCGGAGATTCGGTGCCCAGAACACTATATACATAATAAATGAATTTAAAAAAAAATAAAATAAAAACATGATCATGGTGTTTTGCCACATTACATGAACATCTTGTCTGCAGACAATTTTCCCACATGGACCCTCAACATCTACAATTATGTGTCCATCCTCTTCCCTTTAATAACTTGATATTTAGTATTTGGTTTGGGGAAGGTTCTTTTGTTCTTTTTTGTTTTATTGTTGTTTGTTTTTTGTTTGTTTGTTTCATTTTATTTATTTTTTATTAATTCACCCTTCCTCCATCTCCACCCTCCCACTCCCCAAGCTCTCCCCAGTTCTTCCCTTCTCCCTCCCCCTCTCTCTTTTGCCCACCCCCACCCCCACCCCTAACTCAACCCCCATCCTCACTCCCGTTCTTCCAACTTTTGCCTGGCGATTTTGTTTGCTTCCGATATCCAGTTAAGTTCAGGTTATTTCTTTCTCTGTCATTGTAATGAAACACCCTGACAAACAACAATTTAAGAAATGGAGTTCATTCTGGTTCACGGTTCCAGCTTACAGGTCATTATGTTTTAAAGTCTAGGGGTAGAAGCTTACAGCTCTTGGTCAGATTGTATCTACATTCTAGAAGCCAAGACCAAGGAATGTATGCTACTGCTCAATTCCCATTCTCCGCTTGGGTTCAGGATCCCAGAGAGAGAGAGAGTGGTGATATCCACAGTTCTTGGATCTTTTCATCTCCCTTGGTGAGGTCAGGTTATTCCTATCCAGGAATGCTCAGAAACCCTCCTTACATTATGTCTTAATTTGTCATAAAGTTGATACATTCACATAAACCATCAGTCAGCAAAACTATGCATAGTACATTTGTCAGAAATTCATTCTGTATAATGAAATTACAGTTCTTGTAACTAATTATGGTCATTAAATGAAGTCAAAAAATGAAAAAACCTTCTTACAGTAGCTGGTGCACAGTGAGCCTGAGTCCATGAGAAAAACAGTTTGACCATTCTTCATTGCCTGGAACGGATGTGCTTCAACACAGCTCAGTTGTGATTAGCTATCCCTTTTACTCTTAAAACTTTGTTATTTATTCATGCCGAATATGAGTAATTATTATTTATTCATCATTTGATTATTTATTGATAGATTATTGTCCATTCTAGTTGTTGTTATATCCCATGATACTACTTCACAATATAATTATTTGAGGAGATTATAATACTTAATTCCGTTATGTTGACATTAAGAAAGTTAATAAATAAATTAGATGTTTGAGTACTAAGCTTTGTTTTCAAGACTATGGCAATATTTTAAGGTTATAGAATCTTTAAGAGGTGGGGGTTGATGGAAAGAAATTGCATCATTGAACATGTTCTCAGTGACGGAGCTACTGGGGACCCTACACACTCAATGATTTTTATACTAAAAAATACCAGATGCCTCCATAAGTAATATAAAAACAAGTAGCATTTCTACCTCTGAAATTATAGCCTTACCCCTACTACTCCAGTAACAATTTCACATTCATATCCCTCACTCCCTAGAGAATCTTTAAACATCATCTCATTATTTTATAAAATATAAAGAACTCTTTCCCCCATGATGTGGCAACCCAAACTCAGAGGATAGAAGCATTCCATATTGAAACTTCTAATATTGTGATCCAAAAATTCATTTCCACCTTCTAAGTTGTTTATCTCAAATACTTTGCTTCATAATAAAAAATCATATGACACAATTTCCACAAATACAGACAAAGTTTGTCTTTCTGAGCTGATCTCCCGACTTAAAGTGACTACTAGGTATACAAACTCCTAATGAGTTCCTTCCTGAGTCTTAACTCATCCCAATCCTATTCACGCCATTCAAACATTTTTATTTATGAATGTTGAGTTACATAATAGTTTTACCCTTTGAGATATATATTGAGTAAGTTCAAGAGAACATTCAAATTTCTTGGAGACCCAGGGGGGACTGAGACTAGAACAGTAGAGGAACCTTATTCTTTGTTTCTGGTTTTCTCTTGCAATCACAGTTTTGTTCACTCTTAGGAAGGTGGTTGCAAGTCGTACTAGGTTTGTAGGCAAACAGCACTTTAAATAATGGGAGGAAGCATCTGAGGTTTACAAAATAAGTATATAAAGAGAAAAGTACAGAGAAGACCAGGTGCAGCTTCCAAAGAAGTACAGTCTTTAAGTTCAATAAAGAACAGTTCTTAGTAGGTAAAGAAACATTTAATCATGGGAAGTTTGAAGCTTTCAAGACATCTAGAATGTAAATGCCATGTTTTTATGTGTGTACA
>JAQHUG010000365.1:528237-540147 GCA_028555095.1 Dicrostonyx torquatus
ATATACTGTACGTACCAGATATTATAATAACAGTATCATGTCCCAGAACACAATTTTCACTGTTTAACAATTTTAATTGATAGAATAATGACCAAAATAACTACATTCTATGCCTCCTTCTATCTTAACTGTTTCCTAATCTATTCTTATAATTCAAGATGTAGTTTTAGATGTTAAAAGCAATGAAGCTACATTGTTACTCTTTAAAGCTCTCTGATTTTTAGCATGAATTAAGACAGGAACTTTTACTAGGATATAACAATTCCATTGAATATGACAGACTGCCTTTCCCTTCTATGTGAAAACAAAAAGTCCAACTTGGAGCATGACCAAATAGTTTGTTCTGAGTTGTGTTTGTAGAAAGCAGCACCAGACACCCCAAGTTTGAGGTTGAATGATCTTTCTATGGTCTAATTTGCTTGTCAAAAGATGTTATCATCACAAATGAACAAAGTCTAGATGTGAGTGGTACTGCTTAAATAAAACAAAGCATCCACAACACTCTCCTAAAGAGCAGTGATTGCTTATAAACACAAAAGTTGTGTTAAATTAAACAAACTCCTTGTCACCAGTAAAATAATCTGTCACCATCAGATTAAATCTCTCACTCTCTCTCTCTCGTTCTCTCTCTCGTTTTCGCTGTCTCTCTTTCCACACATACCCACACACATACAGACACAAATGTGCACACATAGGAGCATATGCATACATATACCCAAACACACATATGTATGCATACACATATATGCACATATGCCCTTGTATGCATACATATACACACAAACATAGGGACACATACTCATGTATGCATATACTCACACACATACACACAAACACATGCACACACAATATGCATACATATACTCACACACATGTGCACACATACCCATGTATACACAGATATACTCAAACACACACTTTGCTTAATTTTAATGTTATGTTATTAAGACCACAAATTCTGCTTCCATTATAAAAGAATATAAACAGCATGAACTGTCAAGTTTTCAAACTGAATTAAATTTCATGAAGACTTCTTAATTTGAAGTTTCATAACATTCAAATTTAAAGCAATCCATAATTTATTATGAAAATTAATCTTTCTAACTTGAGTGAGATACTTATTCTGAATACTTCTGCAACCTCAAGTGGATACTTCTGAAATTTTATTTTAGTCTCAAGGGATGCTAGAATCTTGCTAAATATAACACTCTTTCTTCTTTCAAATTATATTTGTTTCTTTGTTCATTTTTCCATGATAGATCGCTTGTACATAACCACGGAAAAGACAGGAAAAAGAAAACAATGTGTATACCTGAAGGTACTTGATTTAAAATCTCCACCCTATTTATATCAGGACTTCAATTCTTCAGAATTAAAATTTCATTTAAAGGAAGAAAAAAATAAAAGGATTGTCCATGCCTGTCTCTACAAAGGGAAAGGAGAAGTCATCATGATCCCTTTAAAGCCTTACCAAATTTTTAAAAATGAAAATTATTTCCTCAGTAGGTTATAACTGCCTTGCTAAGCTTCAGTAATCCATCATGTGGATAAATATTTAGACAATATTTTAAATGTGTACAATGTTCTTGAGTGAATGCCACAGTTCCAGGCTATCATGTAAATATGGTCTGATCAAAACCATTCTGCTTCCATAATAAAAGCCCAGCTAGACACACAACAGTTCATCCAAGGAGCAAACCCTGATATTTAGGAAAACTACAGCAAGGAAGAGTGACCACAAGTGAAATACACCATCGCAATTTTGAGGATTTCATGTTGTTTTTTAAAAAATAGACATCATCTAAAAGATTACAATCTATTCTAAATAGGTGATATTTACACTGCTTTTGAAAAGAAATGCCATCAGTGAATAATGATGATTTATCTTTAATGATCATTACTACACAGCCAAGAAGATAATAAAGTAGCACAAGGCATACTGATGGCAATCTCCAAGTTTGCTTCAAGGTAAAAGAGAGCAGGATATGTCAGTGTGTGTGTGTGTGTGTGTGTGTGTGTGTGTGTGTGTGTGTGTGTGTAAGTTAACTCCTGACTTGGTGGGAGAGGGGTCAAAAACATTCACAAATGTGTTTATGTTTATTTGTGCATTGATTGCTCCCAGAATAGCAGCAGGGAACTAGTTGTAATGCTTAGCCTGGCAGAAGTAGAAATGAATACTTAAGCCTGTGCTTCCCAAACATTTTATGGATACACACCAACAAAAATTGGTCTCAGTCATTGCATACTGTAGTGAATGTTCCAAGGTCCACTCTACTCTGGAGTACTAAAGAGACAACCTGGCTAGCATATATGATTATATGATTTTTCAAACCTGAAGAAAACCAAATCGGTCACACTTGCCAGTTGAAAGTTATCAATCGAGGAGAAAATTATTAATAAATCTAGACACTACTGTTTCCATTTAAAATCATTAAAAGGTGGTACCTCGTGGAAATTCTAAATACGAACTAAAGGGTACTCATTCATCTCCTAAGACCTTCTAATTAAAATCTGCCACAGAGGCTACAGCTCAACTCCCAAAGCACATAAACGCCCTGGGTTTGATTCCCAGCATAACGTAAACCAGACAAGACAGTCCACACCTGTAATCTAAACTCTCAGGAGAAGGTCGCAGAGTTTGGGTCAAACAGTCAAGGTCATCCTCAGCTCAGTAATGAATTTGAGGCCAGCCTCAGCTGCATACGATCCTGCTTCTCTCTCTCACACACAAACACACTAAAGCTATTGGTATTGCTAAGCCATGTAGAATGTTGATCAAGAGACCACAAATCATTTTCCAGGAGGTCATATTAAGACAAAAGAAAAAAAATGAGAAAAGGGGAGGGGGAAAAACACAGTCTGCAGTTTAAACAAACCTTATAGAGGCTCTGCAGAGACTTCGCTGGGGGGTTCTGGGAAGGAAAACTAGATTTTCTCTTAAAGGGATAATTATTCCTCTTATCTGTTTTTTTGTTTTTGTTTTTGTTTTTGCATGGCGTGAAGTGAATTTACTTCCACATGGGTTGTCCTTATGGTAGGCAATTGACCAACCCAACAGGAATGTTAGGTCTCCTCCAGACCAGAGTCCATTCTGTTGACCAGAAGAAAATAATTTTCCCTTAACAGTGTCCAGTGCTACTGTAATGATTTGATTAATTGACATGAAGAAATAGAGTAATTTGATATGCAATTATTAGCATAAACTTTCCATACAAATTTATTAAAACTATCTATCATAGTTTTGAGGCAAAAGCAAGTTAATATAACCTTTTCCAAGGTAGAAAACTCTCAGTTTTTTTTCATTCCAGAAGGTGGAATGCATCCATAATTTGGTCCTTTTGCAAAAGCATCAATAATATTAGGCATTTAACTATCAGCAGATTTTTCTTATTATTAATTGCTCATTTGCTTGGGATATTTGTTTAGTAACACATTACATTCATTCAAGTAACAAATTATAAATTGTAAATTATTTTAGTCCTCAGTCAGCAACAAATGCTCAGCAGTAGGAACTTCTTATAACTATTTTATGTAGACATGTGTTGAAATAAAGACAAACATAATCATGGTCAAAGTTTGTATGAATTTTGGTGCCCTCAAATTAAGAAAAATAATTTTATTTTGATATTTTGAGTTATAAGGAAGTATGGGCTAGAAAAGAAATTCAGCAGGCCAAGTGATTGCTTTCCATGCATTAGATTAGGTTTCCCAAAATCATGGGAAAATGCCAAGTGTGGTGACACTAATATTTAATCTCAGTGCTGGAGGGGGAAGTGGAGAAGTATTCCATGAGCATTCATTTTTGTGTACATGTGTGAGCTCATTAGCACACACATACACATTACTAAATATGTAGTACAATGTAGTACTTAAGGAACATTTGTAATAAATTCACAGAATTTTCCCAGTGAATTATTATTTTTAAGAAGCCATATCTTAATGAATTTAAGGACTTTTTAACTATGTAACTGTCCTAGAGAGTAAGTGATGATGGGGAGAAGTGGTCAGGCCAAGGCTGGACAGTCGTCTGTGAAGCAGAATTCTAAACGGAAGGACCTTTAAGTTCTTTCAAACTCAGAGACTTCATGACTGTCTAGTGGTAATTACACTATTTCAGGCAGTTGCCAAGTCACATGTCTATTGATTTTCCTGCCTGTCATACGCAGCAATGGCACAAACTATCATATCCTCAAATGCCATGACAAATTGATATCGTAGTGCCAAATTAGCAATGAGTGTCCCTAACATTATTCCCTTTTATATTATGCATAGCTATTATAAAGATGCTCTCACTTTTTTTAAAGGTATGGAAACAAAATTCACTTGATGCATGGCAAGAAATGTCCTCAATTCCTTCCTCTTTATTTGCCTTCCAGCTTAAGCCATTGTACTACAGCCTCTTCAATCTACCATTGCCTACAAAACTCAGTAATTGACTCCCTCATCTGTCCGTTTCTATAAGCACTCACTGGTTCTCCATGCAGGCCAATCCACCAACCTAAGAAAATACATTATGGCTGCAAAGAAGGTAGCATGTAAGAACCAATTTTTGTCAAGATACTATGTCACAAATCATACACTATCTAGTTTATATTTGCCCCCCAAAGACTATCTGATTTGTTTTTTCAAATCAATGAAATTTACTAAGTCTGAGAGGAAAAGGATTCTCATGACTTTATTAACTGACTATAAAGAAAATGAGACCACCATTTTAAGTGGTACCTAGTACCAAATATGAACATATAGAAAACAAATTTCTCATTATTTTAAAAATAGTTTAATAGCACAAAATACTTGATTAGTACCTCAGGCAGACTCAAACTTGTCATAGCAACAGATTTTGAAAATAAACACCATAGAGCATTTGCATGCACCCTCAATAAGTCTTTCAATATAATAGAATCCTTTGAATAAGAAAGTTTCAAGAAAATGAAAATTGCTAGACGCTTACTACCTGATGCCTGACTCATTCTTTCTGTTCGATCCTAATTTACAACCTGCAATTAAAAGTTCTATTTTACTGAACTTTTCAAGTATTTAAAAATTAAAGTTCAAACGCATTGTAAAACAATGTTATTGTTTAAACCTTTTGTACTAAAATTATAGATGGTCAAAACTATTAAAATATATGTAAAAATTTTATTTCTTGAAATGATGCTTCTCAAAACACTATTTGTTAATATAAAATTCCAGACCTAACCAAAATGTTTATTTCAAATTTTAATGCAATGAAAATGTTGCAGACCCATTTCATAATAGTCTTTACTATATTACAAGGAGAAATTTAAATGTCATAATTTAAAAAAAAAAACATGTAGATAATTTTATTTCAGTCCTTTGAAGATGCAACCTGAAGCTCAGAGACACCCTTCATCTGTGGAATCTGGTGAGCCATTCATCAACTGAAATGCTAGTGTGAACATTCCATTGTACTGCAGGTAGTTATAAAGAGAATTTCATTAATTTCTTAGCCATTTAATCACTCATTTTAAGAACTCTTCTTCTATGTTACACTCAGAATAAACTATAACTTGCTGGTAGAATTTGTAATTTGTTCTTGGTGATGCTTCCTGTGTAAAAATAGTAGGTGTTATAATTTTATAAATATCCACCACTAAGAATATTTATGATTAAGTATCATTTTCTCTGACATAAAATAAGAATAAGCCTCCTTAAATGAGACAGTCCTGTAATTTCTATGAAGACTTTTCATTGAAATAGTGTCAGAATTAAGCTTGCATTTATGGAATTGTACTTTTACAGAGAAGATTACATTATTTTTTTAGTGTCACAAATTATTTTTATTATTTCTATTAATGCAATACAATATCTGGAGTAATTAGAGGGTCTTCCGCTGTTCTGTCATTTAAACATTTAAAGACTATGAAAAACAGTACTCCTGCTAACTCTTTGTAAAGAAATCGTCACCCAACTCATTTAAAACTACTACTTAAGAAACTGAAAAGGAAAACAAGCTGAAACATAGTCCTATATGCAAATGTGCCAAAGGCTTATTTCACTGGTTGCTTAAATTGGCCCACTCTAGAAATGGTAATAAGATGGGCAACTATTCTGTGAGGTCCCAGTCACTCCAACTCAGGGCAGTTTTGAGAGTGATGGAAAGATTCCAAACATCCCTGTGCAATACAAGTACTGCTGCCTGCCCAATACTCCAAGGCCTTCCTTTGGGCGCATGGTTGGGGGTCAGACCTTCTCCCTTCTCTTGAAGTCATGTGAGGTCCTTTGAATTGCTTTGGTAGTGGGATGAGAACAGCAGTTTATCTAGAACTAGTATGTGAGTCACTCTCGACCAAAACATCAAGTTTCATCTAATGTTCTCTCTGACCACAATCAGCAAAAGAACTTAACATCTGAACAGGAGTTGCAGTCTCCTTAAAAAAAAAAAAAAAAAAAAACACTGCTGTTGAAACCGAAGTGTCTTGACCAAGACACTAGTGATGGTTAGTGTTGTTTGTTGACAGAATCAAGAATTATGGACCTGTTTATTGATAGAATCAGGAGACACCGATCTGCCACCCTTCAGGCACACCGGTATGCGATTACTTACCTTAGCTTCCAGGTCTACTTTTGAGAGTTTATCTTTAACAGATAAGAAGATGGCGTATGCACATCTTCTTAGACTGAGATGGAGGGGGGAGGGCCTTGGGCTCCCCATAGGACAGGGTAACCTGCACCATCTTAAGGAAGCAGGGGGAGGGCTGGGGTAGTGGGGGAGCGGGAGGGCCGGGAACAAGGGGAGTAAATGTAAACTTTGCTTTTAACAAAAATAAATGAATAAATTAAAAGAAAAAAAAAAAGAAGATGGCGTGGAAAGATTCCCTCTAAGTGAGGGCAGCACTGTTTATGCACGGCAGAAAGAGGAGGAAGCAGGCTATGCATCTATTGTCTTCTTCATGATTGAGGATGCAATGCGGCCAGCTACATTTAGCTCTTGATGACTTGACTTCCCGCAAATGATGGCTCCCTCAAACTGTGAGCCAGTTAACCCCACATGAAGCTGCTCTTGTTTGGTATTTCATCACGACAGCAGGAAAAGTAACTAAACTTCACTAGTTTAAGTAACTCTGCTTTACAGGAGTTTTAGAGCAAGTCAAGTAGGGAAAAACCAATTAATTTAAGCAAATGCCATGAAATATTTTTCTGATAAATTATGCCTCTTTAAAAGTAGTACCAGGCTGGTGAATTGACTCTGTGGATAAAGGAACTTGTTGGTCTTGCAGAGGATCAGGGTTTGATACCCAGCACCCATGTGGCAGATCATGACTGTAACTAAAGTCCCAGTGTGTTTGATGACATCTTTGACCACTGTGGGTACCAGAAACACATGTGGTGCACATACATACATGCAGACAAAATACTCATATGCATAAAATAAATGAATAAATCTAAAAACAACTTAAAAATTAAATAATAGTAGTACTAAAAATCATATATAAATAGCAAAAATACAAGCACCATGACTTGTGGAATATGGTGAGTAATCTGATTCCTTTTTCCAAGTTGGAAAGAGGCTTTTACAACATGATAGAGCAAGTAATCTGTTTTCGTTACATAGAGCCATTCCTTCTTACGAATTCATTGAGGTCATCAAACAGGTGCTCACTCTTTGTCTTCAGGACATGGGAAAATTCTTCCAATGTATAAAGAATGATTTAAGATGGGAAGTTTGACCATTTCAATATTAAATTGTTGGTGTAACTTTATTTTTTAATGCAATCAACCATTATATCATAGTCCATCAAATTCTGGTGAAGTGATGCTATGTTTTGAGAAGAGCCAGTGGAGTCTTGAGACACTCCTGAGTGTGAGGAAGCACGGAGTCAATGGGTTTGCAAAGAAGTGTCACAAAGGCATCAGACAATTTCTATATATACAGATTTCCCCCAGGAATTTTAATTTGGAATGTGGTTTTTTTTCATTATCTCATCCAAAGTTATCCTCTTAATTTCCACCCCCCTACCTTTAAAACCTATACATAAGGCCATTGTTAAGCATACGTGGGACTATAGAGAAGGTCAAAGAAATGTATGGCAAATAATATATATTTCTGTTTAAGTGTAATAAATAGGGCTTGCAGAGAACCTGAGGTCTGTCTCCAGTGACGAAGTCAGACAACACTGAACTCCATAGCAGTCATTTTATGCACACACACACACACACACACACACACACACAATAATTAAAAATAAATCTCTTAAATCAAGTTGGTGTTACTTCTACAGTAAACCTTAAAAAACTATGAAGAAACATAAATTCATAAGATTCACTTTTACAGGTAATATTTTACTTTAAAACCAGTAATTTAAACTTTGCAAATAGGGCCTGTGTACCTCAGCCATGTATAGGAAAAATCAGATAGTTTTCTGAATCTTTAACACTGTATCCATATATAAACTCTAGGAAAAAAAGTCAAAAGACCTGTAATATTTTAAATTTAAAAACCCTATTTTCACTGTTGTTAGGAGGCTAAAATATAGCGTCCAATGAAATTATCTTGAGCTGCTCCCATAATAATGAAGATCTAGCCAAGTTAGTTTGCATAAAAGTCAGGTTTACTACTGCTGCCATTTCTAATTACTTTTAAACTTTCACTGTCGTGAGTTTTTTCTCAGTCAATGTCCTCTTGAATTCTTGGGAGACAACCCAAGGATTGTTTTCTCCAGAATATCTTCCATAGACTACTGTCCAGAATTTAAAGTAGTGGAACATTCCAGTCTTGGAAAACAGTCCTTGTGAACAATGTCCAACCGTAGACGCAGTCTCTCACTTTCACCATAGAAATAGACCATGGCTATGCAAATAGAACCAAGCCTTAGGATGTCTCAGGCTACAGGCTGATATGTCAATATCTGAAATGATGGGAACCAGAGGGATTTGGATTTTTTAAATTGTTTAATTTGAAATATTTGAACACCATAATATTTTAGGGATGGAACAAACGTACAAAATAATTCATTAAAATGCCATGCACATCTCATGGATGTGAGGTAATACAATGTTTTGTTCACCAGCATTTGCACTATGATCAGTCAAGAGATTCAATATGTGAAATTCTGAACTTGGGGCACCATGTCAGAATTAAAATGTTCTGAATTCCAAGAATCACTAATTTCAGATTTTTAGATGAATTAAATTTATCTTTCAACACTTGCTAAAGATGAGAATTTTGTAATTATTTTTTTCTTTGTTTTGTTTTTCGAGACAGTGTTTCACTGTAGCTTTGGAACCTGTCCTGGTACTAACTCTTATAAACCAGGCTGGCCTCGAACTCACAGAGCTCTACCTGCCTCTGCCTTCCGAGTGCTGGGATTAAAGGCATGCACTACCACCACCCAGCTTAATTATTTGTAATTTATTTCATTTGTAGGAGCAAATTTTAAGGACCAAAATTGTATTCTTCATTGAGGTAAACATCACTTACAAACAATAGAGTTCAGTTGATGAATTAAGCGTTCTTACTGGATATTTTATAGTGGAAGGCAGATGTGGTACTATGAAGAATGGTATAAGTATTGCATTGGCTCATTTACCTGGCCACAGAATAGTTAACCTACAATGAATATAATGAGGGCCAAAGTCATGACTCCAACCAAATCCTGTTGTTCGAACCTCTTATAACAACCCTGCTTTTGTCTTATACCATTAATAGATGTGTCTCATTTGCATTTATATGTTGAAAAGAATAGGAAATCACAGGTATGCAACAAATGTTTAAATAGGATGACAATTACTTATTAACTTTCTTAATTTAAGAGGAAGGAACATTTCTCTATCCATGACTCAAAGTGAGAACAAGGGAGGTAATTTCCATATGTGCTTTCCAATGTTAGAAATGACACCTCAGATATGTAGACACTTCAGTCATCATGTAATGGATGTATCATTTCTAATATTTCTTTTCTTTTCAAAATCGGAGACATATTGAAAACATAATGTTCCTTTTTGAGCATCCCTTTGGTTGCTGCATTCACTGATAATAAATTTCAAAGATAATTTTTATATGTGCCAAGAATGTATATATTTTCCTAACATAGTTTTCATACAAATAAGTAAAAAAATAATTCCTTTCTTTGAGACATTACATTTAAAAAAATGAAAGGGCAAAAGAAGATGAGCAATAAATAAATACATTCTCAAGTCTATATTGTTATTCTAATAAAGAAAAAACTACACAGTTCACCTGGAATAGATGACAGCAATTCTGGCTCCACCGTAATTTTTTATGCTCTTTTCCCTTTCAATTTGTTCTTTAGCTATAAGGTAGGCTTGGTTACAGTTTGCTGGCAGTTGCAGTGAAGATCATAAGAAACATTAAAATGAGTTTATCATTAAATTAGCCGAGAGATTAAAAGTAATAAAATCTGATTCTACCAAAAATAAAGGAACTTCAACTTGGAAGTGGTAGGGGGACTAGAAATGGGTAAGAACTGTTTGTTAAATCTGAAAATATGCCCAATGTCTTAACACAATTCTCCCCGGACAAATATATCCTAATTTAAATAAATAATATATAGCATGCACACAGGTATTGTCTTAGTTACAATAAGAAAGGAAAACTGTGAAGTTATCGTATAACAGGAAAACAATGTTCCCGTAAGACAATATAGGCTAAATAAGAAAAAGTCAGTGAAAAGAATGGGTTATCTCTTTTGAAGTTGGTCCAATAGGCAGTCTCCCACCATGTCCATGATAGACTGTCTTTGCTCTTGGTTCCAGAACTCGACTGTAAGACCCTAGTGCTGAAGAAATCACATAGACCATGGCAAAATCAAGCTGGCCGTGCCTCTAAACTTCATCTCTCCTGGCTACTCATCTTAGTGTTGGAAGATGCCATGCAAGCTACCAGAGGGCAAAACAAACTACAAAGCTTTGAACACAACAAGCTACAATAATGACTAACCTGGCAGGACATGCACACTGGTGCAATTGGGCCATGAATATTATGGAAGTAACCAACCACATTCTGGTTGGACTTCATTCTCACTACACGAAATGAGAAGTCCATACCTGGCACTATTATTGGGTTGGGAACCTATAGATACATTGGTCATAGGCCTTAGGAGAACTGCTACAAGTATTATGAGGTGAAATTGACATAATATTTGACTCTAAATAACTTATTTATACCCAGATATCAATGCATCTCTCACACCTCATCTGAGAAGCTTCTGTTTACAGAAGATGGTTGTTGGGACCATTTGGCGCCCAGGTGCTCTTTCCTGCTAGTGATTTGAGCTTCTGAGAGCTGTGTCAAAATTGTTTACCAACCTTGCTTACTGTTTACCAACCCTGCTTGCTGAGCACGCATTGCCCTGGCCATGACCGAGGATCAGGTGATGAGGTCTTCACCTGTTGACCCACAAGTGGCTGTGTTACGTATAAAACCTCCGTGATGCCATTCAATAAGGGGCTTCTTCTACCAGCAGCTTGCGAGGTGTGTACGCATGTTCAATCCTGATGTCCTTCGCTCGGTTTCGCTTCCAGGCCGTGCAGACACAACAGATGGTGACTGATACTAGAAACCAGGAGAGGTCAAGTTGCAGAAAATAAGAAACTGGATTTGGCATGTAAAATGAGAAAAGATAGTTTTTTAAAAAAACAAATTTTAAAAAGAATATTAATAATAAAATGGAAAGAATATTTTTAATAAGGAAATGCTAATGATATATTAAACCAAAAGCATAAAATTATATGTTAAAAGAAGTCAGATTTCCATAGTAATACTGTAAGAAACTGGAGGAAAGATATCTACTAAACTGTTGAGAAATAGGAATAGTTTTCTATTTCCATCCATTTGCATGCAAAATTCAAGATGTCATTATTTTTTTCCACTGAGTAGTATTCTAATGTGTATATATTCCACACTTTCTGGATCCATTCTTCCATTGA
>JAQHUG010000365.1:541604-560429 GCA_028555095.1 Dicrostonyx torquatus
GTAGAGTTTTTGGGGTCGCTTAGGTACACTATCATATCGTCTGCAAATAACGAAAGTTTGACTTCTTCCTTTCCAATTCGAATCCCCTTGATCTCCTTATGTTGTCTTATAGCTATTGCTAGAACTTCAAGCAAATTATTTCTAAAATAATGACTCTACAAATCATGCAGGAAAGATGGTTGCATGGTTGAGAACATGCGCTGCTCCTGCAGAGGACTGAGTCACTTTCCAGCGCTCACTTGGGAGCTCACAACCACCTACAACATCAGCTCTTTGAGACTGATGCCTGTCTTCTTTAGGTCTCTGCGAGCAGCAGGCACATACTTGTGGACTGCACATACTTTCAGTCACAACACTTGCACACTTAAAATACGTGAGAAATAGAAAAACTAAAACACAAGAAGATCTACCAGACAATATACAATAGTCATATATTTGTTCAAACAAATGCATGAAATTGAGAACAATGGGAGGTGGTGGAGTGGGCTGTGGAAGCCCACCCTTACAGTTTTGTCTCCAGCTCTCCCTTTTGATCCGTTTTCTGTGACTGTTCCAATTTCTTTGCCTCACTAGAGTTCTAGAAAGAGATTTCCATCTCTCATTGTCTTTACTTATATGCATTACAAATCATTAACCATATTTTTATCTTAAAAACTTTACATATATGGATCCTCAAAGAATATATATAATCCTTGAGTTTCCTTTATAACTCTCTTGCCTTATTTCAGTCTCCTTAACTTGTCCCTGCATGTTCATTTTTTCTGGAGTGCAGTGACCTGGGCCTCAGTCTATACAGGGCTTCATTCTGATGTCTTCCTTTAGTGGTATATTATGATAAAGACTCTTTTTCTCGTTACCTCACATCTCTGTTGCAAAGCCCAGATTCTCATAAATAACTTCTTACTTGGTACCTATGACTAATTTGTGGATAATTCTCTCAGATACACAAAACCCAAAATCTATTGCCTTTCCTACTTTTCAAAAAAGGAAATGCTAGGCTGTCAGTTCTCATGCCATATACCTTGGATAAACTGTAATTTCCCTCTTTGTCCTAGGTGCTGCAATCAGAGAAACTTCCAGGCTCAGTCTGGAAAACAGCTCTGCAATTTAATAATTTTTCACTGCCTCTGTTACTAGTTCAAAGTACCACTATTTCTTTCTTTTAATTTTTAAATTTATTTCTACATACAAGCCACAATTCTCCTCCCTTTCCTCCTCCTGTTCACTTACCACATTCCCCCAATCCAGCCACCATCCAATCCTAAGAAAGGGTAAGATTTCCCATGGGGATACAACAAAGCCTGGGATATTGAGTTGAGGCAGGACCAAGTAAGTACCTCTTCCCTTCATCATCCCTTAGGGAATGGGCTCCAAAAAAGCTAGCTCATGCACCAGGGATAGATCTTATTCCCACTGCCAGGAGTCTCTCAAACAGACCAAGCTACACAACTGTCACCCAATGTAGAACTTCTAGTTAGGTCCCTTGCAAGCTCCCCAGCTGAGGGTGTAGAGACAGTGAATTCCCATGAGCTTCAATCAGCTGTCTCTGTGGATTTCCCCATCATGATCTTGACCTTCCCACTCCCCTTGCTCATATAATCCCTCCTCCCTCTCTTCGACTGGATTCCTGGACCTCAGCCCAGTGTCTGACTGTAGATCTCTGCAACAGCTTCTCGGTCATCATTAACATGCTTTCATTTCAGAACATGCATAAAATTTTTCCCTATAAAACTTTTCCCTTTACCAATTTAGAGAAGTGTCTGGGATTTTCTTTTTTAAACCTGGACACTGACAGGGAACTGTTTCCATTTTGTGAAATGAGGAATGTCATAAAATGAAAGTTTGGGAAAAATTCAATTGTTCACCAATTCAGTATTAGAACTATTCATGAGATCTCAGACAAAAGGCTTTACCATTTCAGTATCTATTTCCTGACCAGTCTACATAACCACGACCCTTAAACACTCACATACACAAATATCCTTCCTCTTCTGCCTTTTTTTTCCCTCAGAGTACTCAACTGCATCTTACATTCTGTATCTTTACAGGGTTGGATTTATTGTTGTCTTCGTTCCTTCTGAATATAGTACATTTTGGAAAAAAAATCTGTGCCTTCTTTGCTTTTCTGCTACATATTCAGTGCCTAAAAAGAAGCAAGGGGGGGGGGCTGGAGAGATGGCTCAGCGGTTAAGAGCACTGACTGCTCTTCCAGAGGACCTGAGTTCAATTCCAAACACCCACATGGTGGCTCACAACCATCTGTAATGAGATCTGGAGCCCTCTGATAGTTAATAAATAAATAAAAATTTAAAAAAAGAAGCAAGGGTGTGAAAAATTGACTAAATGAAGAAAGAGTTAAGGACATTACCAAATTTCTAGGTTATGTAACTGGGTAGTTGATAATGATCAGTCAAGATAAAATCTTGATGATTCTGTCAAGATAAAAACTGAAGAAAAATGAAGGAATTTAGCATTGTGTTGTTTACACAAAAGTAAGATGAAGTGTGAGTTAGTTTTTATAAATATCATTTTACTTACTTTACTTCAAAAATAACTTTTCAAAGAAGGTAATGGTAATTACGGTTAATTTGTAATTCAATGTCAATTTAGAATCCCTGTTACATGGGCTTTTTGAAGTCTATTCTCTATGATGGGATACCATGTTCAGCCTTGATGCAAAAGGGAGGGACTTGGTCCTGCCCCAGCTTAATGTGCTAAACTTTGTTGACTCCCCATAAGAGTCCCTACCCATTGGGAGGAATGGATGTGATTACGGCGGAAAAGGAAGCAGCAGGGGCAGGAGGCGAGGGGGGAGGGAGAATTGTGGTTGGAATATAAAATGAAATCTTTCTTTTCTTTTTTTTTCTTTTCGTTTTGTTTTTTCGAGACAGGGTTTTTCTGTAGCTTTGGAGCCTGTCCTGGAACTAGCTCTTGTAGGCCAGGCTGGCCTCGAACTCACAGAGATCCGCCTGCCTCTGCCTCCCGAGTGCTGGGATTAAAGGTGTGTGCCACGACCGCCCTGTTAAAAGGAAATCTTAAAAAATAAGAAATAATTAAAAGAAAAGAAATCTATTAAAATGCTGGAAACTACTTTTTGTCCTTTCTTATATATCCAAGCCCAACAGACCAAGAAAATAAACTTCAATTTTGAAACTAAAGAGTTGATTTTACACATGTGAATAATATAAAACATGCAATATCCATTTTCCCTCAGAAAGCTCCATTTCTCAGAAGCTTGGTGATGCTAGCATGTAAGCAGGGAGACAATAATAGGATGGGATGAGTAGAAACAACCGTGTGAATGATGGGCACAAATGCCTCAACTTCCCCGGAAAGTCAAAAAGCTCTTAAAGATAAATGTTCACAACTTCAATATTTAAAAGTGTATATACGTATTCACTTCTAAAACATCAGAGTAGACAAGTCCTCAACATCAATAAACTCTATTTAAGAGTAAAAACGTGGAGTTGGAGAGATAGCTCACTGGTGAAAGCACTTGCTGTGTAATGGTAGAATTGCACACCAATTTTGAATCCCTAGAATTCTATAAAAGTCATATGCATACTGCATGTATGTAATCCCAGAACTCCTACAAGGCAGAGGCAGGAAAATCACCAAAGGCTCTTGGGTAAGCTGGCATGGCATATGGCCTATGTAACAGAAAGAGAGGCATGGAAACTGGAGAAAGGAGAGAGACAAAAGAGGAAGGGAAGAATGCAATTGAGATCCTGTCTCAAACAATATGGAATGCAAAAACCAATACCAGAGGCTACCGTCTGACCTATATATAATTGCCTTGGCAATCCCACTAAGGAATTTATGTAATTACAGACACACACACACACACACACACACACACACACACACACACACACACACACACCTCTGGGGAAGGGGCAGAGACAAAGAAGAAAAGACATATAAAGATTCTCAGCTCCTTGACTAGCAATAGAATCTTAGTAACTTTTGCTTGAAGGTACAATTATTTTTTATCACTTTTTGTGCTTTTCTTTTAAAATCCTTATTTATTATCAATGTTCTGAGGAAATGAATGGAGTAAGAAAAAACCATTAACACTGCCCTAATAATATTCTGTAATTATGTCACTTAAATATTATCTTCAAAGTGAATGTATGTGCACACACATGAATATGTCTACACTAGGGAAACTTTTAGAGATACGGTTAAAAGAATTTCCATTTTTAGATGGTCAAACATAGTCAAGATCCCCTTGATTTTATACTTTCTCTTAATAAACTGTTATTCGTGGAGTACTGAAGCAAATGGACTCTTCATTACTGATGAGGATAATTAGAGTAAAAAAGCTTCAGACCCAAAGACTCAAAATTGTAATGCAGTCTTTTATCAAAGGCAGTCACTCTGCTTCATCCTGACAGTTAACAGCATATGATCTGGTAAACAAATACTTTCACACGGAACAAAAGTGCTATTAAAGGCCAAAACTGTCAACACAAATTCCATTCTTACGAGAGAAAAAAATACATAAACTGTTGATCACCTCTGGTTGTCTTAACTAGCATGGAGGTTGTCATGGAAACATTTCTGAGAAGTTCACAATGATGAAACACAAACACTTCCAGTCTAATTGCTATTAGGCTTAGCATACCAGAGTTTATTTATGCTCCGTGTGCACTGTGATAAAATGTAGCAGAAATAAAATTTATATTAATCCAGCATAACAATGCCAACATTTCCCTTTTGAAAAGTAAATGAAGATGAAATTCAATGGCAGGGTTTATTTTCAAAAGCTCATAATGCCCCAATATTCTCAAATACCTATTATGATACTTTTGCATCTAAAGTGCACAAGTTTTGAAAAGATTTTTGTTCATTTGCTTCCCTGATGTGATTTACAAAAAAATCTGTACTTTAATCATTAAAAACTAGACTCAAAAAAATTAAAATTAAAATCTCAGCAGAAGTTGAAACTCTCTTGTTCTGTTCTTCTGTAGGTGTTATCAACTATCAACATTTGTTCAAGAATTGCATCTCATTCGTGAAGATGAAACATTATGTTTGCCCAAAACCTTCTTTTCTAATTATGATTTTCTGATGGCAGAAAACCTTAAAACATATTCTGAAGAAAAACAAGCACCATCCATATATGCACAAAATAAGATGAAGTGGAATCCCAGTAAACAAGTATTTTGGCCAACATTTTAATAGAAAATACCTCTTTCTGGTCTATAAGAAATTTTCGGTTTTTAAAATGTTTTCCAAAGTGTTATTAAGTGTACAGAAGTGTTGCTTGCATGCATGTCTGTGCACCGTATGCATAAAATGACCCCTGAGGCCAGCAGCCGGTTTCAGATCCTCTGGATCTAGAATTCCTAGATGGTTGTGAACTGTTCTATGGGTTCTTGGGATTGATCCTGGTCTAGAAGAAAGTCAGTGTTCTTGACCACTGAGATTTCTCTCTCCAGCTCTCATATAAACTTTTAATTTTAATAAATGTACCTGGTTACTTTTTCTTAATTAGTTTCTTTTATTGCATGTCACTGAAATAGAAAGTATAAGTCAAGACTAAGAAGTGTTTTTAATTATGATATGGGGCTGGCAGAATGGTTCAGAGTGTAAGAGGACCTGGCACCAAGCCAGACAACTTGAGTTCAACCCTCAGATATTACATGAGAGAAATAGAGAACTGGCCTCCAAGGCTTGCCCTCTGACCTCCATGTGCATGCAGTGGCATGGGTGCACATATACTCACACACAATAAATAAACCTAAAAGAATTAAGAACTATCTAGCATGTGCTCACAAGTATGATAATTACAAAGTAGAGTAGAAAGAAGAGCATTCTAGCTCCTGCTGTGGCCAAGCTAAAATTCTAAATGATGAAAGGAAAGAAAAGGTTTATGAAGCAATTATCAAAAGACAAGGAGAAAAGTATATGTACAATTGAATTCCAATGTTCACTGAATAATAGTGGTACTCCACAATAAAAGAGGAAGAGACAAGTTTCTTCCAAATTTTAACAGAAAAAATAAGATGACATAATGTGGAGCTATTTCAAATGAAAAGATTCATATTTTAAATAGTCCCACAAACACAAACATGTGAGTACTAAAAATGCGATTTTGTCATAATTTCCTAAAAATCACATTTTTCTTAAATCTCAAGTTTCTAACTAGTCAAAATAAGACACACCATATGTCCCAGACTGAGGGTTGAACAGATGCTAACTCGATGTCTGTATGTGATATCACTACCACATCCAATAACCAATGTGTGTGAATCGTGGGAGGTGCATAGACAAGTCACTATGAATTGTATCTCCAAGTCTCCACAAGCTACACACACCGCAGAATAAGGTGAAACTAGTTCGCCAGCAATCAAATCTAGGACGTACAGCTAAAACCCTTAAAACTTATCCTGTGATTTCCTTTATACATCTGCACAAACTTTGAGATATCTTTAGTTTTCCTACCCTATAAGGCTCAGTTATAAGATCCAGGATGGGTTCGGGTCCCCTTGCTCTCTAATTCTGACACTGTGCATCCATCTTTCTTCTCCTCTCATTTCAGAAAGAAAAACATCTCTAGTAATGTCCTCAACATGTTCAAGTAAAACAAAGAAGGCATACCTGCAGCCAGAGATCGAAGGTATTTAAAACAAAGGAAGCACAGATGAGAATTCTTAGGGATCTAACTAATGACCAAACAATATGAGGGAAGGCAAGAGTAAAAGACTGTGAAGATATACTAGAGAATATGTTCAGAATGCCAGAGTATATATGATGTTGAATATATGATGTTGTGTTTGGTTGTCAAAGCTCCTGTGTCTCCTTAGAGCACTTTTACCTAGCTTTTCATTATCAATTATTTTTAATCATGTGTCTTATATATGTCTAACTCTGGGTTTGTGTACTCAGTGCAGTGCCTTGTAGAGGTCAGAAGGTTCTGATTGCCTAGACCTGAAGTTACAGCCCATTGTGAGGCACTAGGATTGGGAGCTGGGACCCAAACTCGGGTCCTCACAAAGCAATGTGGGCTCTAGACTGCTGAGCTCTCCAGCCTCAGTTATTGAAATAATTGCTCTCAATGAGCAATTATTTTAAAAACCAAATTGTTTAAGGTACTGTGCAAAATAATTTACATTGTTCAAACAAAAAATACACTTGTACTACTGGACTTAAGAAATAAAATATATTTAAGTATCAAATTGCAATTTCATTTTAGAATTTTATGCATGAGCACTATGGTTACTTCATACCCATATCCCCTCGCTCTTCTAATTCCTCCTACATCTCCCCCTACTCCTCACATCAAAACCTTTCTTATTTATTATTCTCTCTCTCTCTCTCTCTCTCTCTCTCTCTCTCTCTCTCTCTCTCNCGGACACACACACACACACACGAGAGAGAGAGAGAGAGAGAGAGAGAGAGAGAGAGAGAGCATACCGAGTTCATTCAGTGTTGCTCATATGTACACATGTATAGGAATGATTACTTGGGATTAGAGACCTATTGGGGGCTCCTGTCAGGAAAATGCAGATTCTCCACTCAGCTGATTGATTTTTCTGTAGCTTTTCACAGAGGGAATGGGGCATTGTGAAATTTCCACTATCGATGCTGGCATATTGACTAGCATTATCATTCTGTAGTTATATAATTTTGTGATTTTGTGTTTCTTGTTTAGGCAATTTTTGAGAGGTAAGCATTCTCCTTCCCTGTCATGTATAGGAAACACCATCTAGAAGCAGAATTCTTAGTTCTCTGGCCTTTACAATATTTGTATCTCTCTGCTGAGATATCCCCAGAACCTTATCTGTAGATGTTACAACGTAGATATGTTAATTGGGGCCCTGCACCCCACATCTACTTATTATTTTCATTTTGACCACTTGTGGATCTCTACAATAGCATGTGTCTGATAAATAAAAGCATCTTTAGTGCGTTGCGACATTTATATTTATATGACTAAGCTGGTGTACCATTGGGTTATACCAACTAAGCCTGATAGTGTGTGCACTGTGTAAACGGGCAGGGGACTGAAACACTCAGCAGACTTGGGTTGGCGTACAGATTATGTGCTGAGGTAGGACTGAGGGTGCTTGAGGATCCCTACAAAATTTTTAATTTAACTTTTCTGAACATTTGGTACCCAAATTTGTGAAGGGGAAACATATTTTCCAAACTAAATAGAAAATATTTCCAAATAAATTCTCTAATAGAATATTCACTAAAAATGAGTAGTATAAGAAAGTGTCTAACAAGATGAAAGTTCCTTAAAGGGAGAAAGAAGCTTAACAAATATCTTTGTAATAGTAGTTTATATTAGAGTAAGAAGTGGGGATTTAAAATCCAGTTGTCCGCTATATTTAATTGAATCTTTTTTCTAGTTTTAAATTAGTCTTCCTCAGTTGATTAAGCTAAGGAAAGTGAGAGAATAGCATCCGTTAGAAGTTAGAAAAGATACATGAGGTCTGGCAGTTAGACTCCACTGTTTGGTGACACCGGAGAGGGAAGATGTGTATGCATCCAGCGACTGCAACTAATGTGGGCTTGGCGGGTTTGTTTGGTACTTATATAAAATATCTAAGGTGAGAAGACCGAGTCATGCAATTTCTATCATGGCCAGACAGTCATAAACACACAGAAACACTTCTGCACAGATTCATTTGTGTGTAGACATAGTGATACTGAGCATGTATGTCCTATCGCACATCTCAATATTACATAAATAAGCCTGTGACATTTATGTATTATTTGAAACTCAGTTTAAGTACCATCCCTGCCCTACTTTTTTAAAATACGAAATCCAAATTGGGATAGACTTTTTATGTTGATGTCCAGTTATCTAATATTTAGTCTTTTGTGTTTTATATTTTCCTTATCTAGCTACATAAACAAAATGAAACTCTAATGCATTGTAATATAATTCTTTATATCAATGTCATAAAGAGGCACTCATTGTTGAAATCAAAAGCCCCCTTTATACAGCTTCCTTGATGCCACCAAAAGTGTCCCACATGACATGAGAATCACCATTGGTCTGTACTGGCATATTTCATGTTGTACTGTTTTTGATCTAAGGGTGTGAAGGGCTGTTTGGACAGTTGTTTATTGTCAAAATCAAAAAGTGGCAGCAGGCTGAGGCCGGGGTAGGGCAGCAAGCCTGACTGTCCCATCACCAAAAGGCTCTGGGGTGGCTTTTCCACCTACATTGATTTCTAATCTACATCTAATGGCCCATCTACATCGATCTCAGAGAGATGAAGGATCAGATTCAAGGGAGTCACCAGAGACTTGTCCACAGACATCAGTCTCTGGGTATTCTCAGTAACTCCTCAGCTAGGAAGTCCACCAGGCTCTGACTTGTCCACAGACATCAGTCACTGGGTATTCTCAGTAACTGCTCAGCTAGACAGTCCAGATTACTTTGCTGCCACCATCATTTTGGAATCACATAACATATGCGGGTGTAGTGCAAACACAGGAAGATCCTATTCCATTTATTCCATTATTTAAAGGGACAGAGTACTAGAATCTAGCCTTACCTAGTATTCTTCCTACATATTGATTGGTGGAGAAAATATGCACTTGCTACAATACATACTGTGGTCATAGATACAGTTCGAGGATTGACATATTTAGCATGCAAAACTCCATGGGGTCATTTCTAAGAAATAATGACAATAATAAGAAATTAAAGGTTATTTCATCAGTTGGCTATAAAATAGAATGTAAATATAAAGACCAAACATCTTTAATCTATTCATTTGATGAAGCTTCAATTTAGTATTAATTATAAGGCAATGTATTAGACAGGAAAGAAAGTGATGAATACAGAGGTCTTCCCATTTATTCACAGATACACAGAGTAAAATTCATGTGTATCAATGGGTAATAATATTAATGTTTATATCTTATTACCTCATCTTTAAAATCATCAAAATAGGTTCTGATCAAAAATAATAAATTATTATGATAATCACTGTATCTTTTTAAAGATTAATCTATTTTAAAAATTATTTAAAAAAATAATTTTTATTTTATGTATATGTGTGTTTTGCGTACACATTTGTACATGTACAATATGCATACAGTGCCCGGGGAAACCAGAAGCGGGCAATAGAGACTCACAAAATGGAGTTAAAGATGGTTGTTAGTCTCCACATAGGTGCTAGGAATCAAAGCAGGCCTCTCTAAGAGCTGTCATTGATATGACCTCCTGAGCCATCTCTCCAGCCCATAATCACTGCATCTCTTTCACACAGTCTGTCAGACCAAGTTGAAAATGAGAGAGGAAAGAGAGAGTTTGGGAGAGAGGGAGTAGACAGGATAAGGGGTGGAGAAAGCTGTAAGAAAGGAAGAATGAAGTAGGAAAAATAATTATCCTATTTCTCTGTTTAATGATCCAACGATATACTTAGAACTGCCTCTTAACTGTATGGCTAGATCTTAGTAAAAAGTAGGTAAAGCCTAGACCCTGGCTAAAACTACCTCAAAGTTTATTGTAAAGCAGATCTTTATCAATAAATTAAGCTCTGCTGTAAAACAGATTAAAATCCTTTAGCCT
This sequence comes from Dicrostonyx torquatus, assembly GCA_028555095.1. Classification (NCBI taxonomy): domain Eukaryota; kingdom Metazoa; phylum Chordata; class Mammalia; order Rodentia; family Cricetidae; genus Dicrostonyx; species Dicrostonyx torquatus. The sequence continues at coordinate 552,148 of JAQHUG010000365.1, forward strand.
TTTGGGAGCTCCGAGAACAGCAACAAGCCAATGGAACCAAATAACCCATAAATCTCTAGCTAGAATGAGAAATTGCAGGAATCCTAGGCATCCACTCAGAAAAAGGAATTTAGATTTTTAAAGCAAAACTGTGGAAATGATTGCAAACGATTCTTAAAGGCCATGATTAAAATAGCATCAATGACTTTGGATGTCTCCATGCCCATTTAAAGAAAAAAAGCTAATGTGTTCATGAATATCGTTCAACAGAAAAACAACGCGAGGTGTACTTAAACATCAAAATTGTATTAAATACGCATATGCTTTGTTTCATAAATTGACTCATTCCCTAGAGCCAAGCAACATATCTCCAAATAAATACGTTGACTGTAGCCACAGGCTGTATCTGCATTATGTACACTTTTTTTGGGGGGGTGGGACACTCACATTCCCCTTCTCATATACAAGATAGGATTAAAAATACAAGAGACACATAAAAGGAAAATCAAATCAAACATGGTTTGTTAAATCAGTCCCTAGGCATGCATGCTATTTTGTAATCTTTCCATAATTCCATCCAAAGAAGAACTTCAACTTGTAAAAAAGTTCATCAGTGTTATATGTTCAAAAAGTTCATAAACTTCCCCAGAGCATGGATTCTGTAATAACTTAATGTAATGCCAAAACAAGCTTAATAAGAAAATGCTATGTGTGGTATTAAACTCAAATGGGTTACTTTTTGATGCTTTTAAAATAGCTTTACAAACATACTTGTATTTAAATGGAACACAAGACATGTACCCAACATTTTCTTTCATACTATATGTTATATTGGTACACAAATCTAAGTGGTGAATTTGTCCATGTGCCACTTAAAACTCTTAAGTTACACTGTCATGATAAAAATGTTCCAATTAAAATATAGCTAACAAATAAGAGACAAACTTATAACAGCTTTTCTATAATGAAACTTTCAATCTAATTTGCTTAAAAATTAAGATTTTTATTTCTAGGTGACATAATTAGCTGCCCTTACAAATAACAAAGCCACAAAAATTTCTTATTTAAGATAAATTTCTTTCCTATTGCAAGCAATACTTTGCTCTTTTTCAATATTGATTATCAGCTTGAAGGTATAGTAAGTCAAGAATAACTACATATATTTTTTAAAATGCATTCAAAAATTTACAATTCATAATTTAATAAATTGTGCACTTTTGAAAAATGACATATACATAGTAACTGTATTGCTGCTGAATCCCATACTAGATCCTGGAAACTCTGTGTATTCAAATGCTACTTGCTGCAGAATCCAGGGCTCTCAGATCTATGAAGCTTTCCTCTGATCCATCGGCTTAGAAAATGTTTATAAAAATTTTTTTAAAATGCAGTGTAAACATTTCATCCCTGAACCTTTTTTCTATGCCTTTGAACCTTCACTTTCAAGTGCAGTACCTGGTTGTCCACGGAGAATAGCTGTGGAAAGCCCCAAAGATGGGTAAAACAGAATTTCTGACTTAAGAAACAAAGATCAGCTGAACAGCATTCCCATATGGCAGTCCAGATCAATGAGAAAGCAAGACTAGAAATTTACAGTATCTATTCTACACAGTAAAGCATGAAGGTTGTATTTCATTATTTCATTTCTAGGAACAAAATTCCCAATGGCAGAGGTGGGAGAGAGATCATTGCATTGATACCATAAACAATTTTTTTTCACTAAACAACTGTCCTGTATCAAAAACAAAGCATTTATAAATTATGAGAAATATTTGACAAAAAGTATGACAAAATGTCTGGTATTTGTCATTTTAGATAGTAAAGGCTTGTATATTTTATATAAAAATAAAATTTACTACACTTCCAAGTTTTTGGAAGAAAAAGCCTCTACACACTGAATATAAAAAATCCAAGAGATTACAAACAAATGTTTGAATACTTACAACATACAATTGCAATGCTGTCAGTTCTGATGGACCAAGTAATACAGCAAAGACAAACTGTCACTGCATGGTCTCTGTGGAGGACCACTGGTCAATATGATGAAGTTTCATTCCATGCGTGTACACCTATGAAACCTCAATCTATTAGGCATCTAACTTCTGAAGAAACATAAATTCCACATTCTACATTAACTAGTCTCTTAAATACTGTACACTATCAAACCTACTAGCATCCCCTTAACAACTGAGTCCTCTACTCCATTCTTTTTATGGCATGATTCCATCTCTCTGGTACAAGGCTACAGGCACACTTGAAAATGAAATGTGACATTCAAAACCTCTCTCATCCTAATTATCTTATACTATTATTACAAAGTGTAAAACACAGAGTAGCTTATAACAGCAGCAACTCACTCCTCACAGTGCCAGAGATTCAAGGTGTCTGCAACTGTGATAAAGTACAATCCAGAGCTGATACGGCCCCTTTTCTATGCTGCTCATACCCTCACATGACAGAAAAGGGGGAAGACTTATGAGGGCTTTTAAAGGACAAACATACATACATAAGACAAAAATCCCATTCATGACCTAAATAGATGTCTAGAGCTCTGATCAGAAATGCCATTATATTGATGGTTAAGTTTTCAATACAAGAATTTCAAAAGTAAATGGACATTAAGCCCATACTTCTGCTTCTCAGCTTCATCATGCTTGAAATAAACCTCACTCCCTACTTTCTTGTACCATGGCATAGGTGTGTAATTGCTAGAAACTTCTAGTATCCTTCACATCTTCTCTCTATCATTCAATGTGCCATCACATCTCTTAATTCATTTAGCAGCTTAATGGCATGCATTTATGACCGTTACTAGAATTTAAATTCTTGTGTTCCCTTATCAAATGTGAAGCTTTGAAAGAGTGAACTATGCTTCCTGTGGCTTGGTTTCCTTGTCTAGAAGTTGGAAATAGCAATAGCATGCATCTCTCTAAACTACTGAGAGGATTAAGTTAATCCGAGCACTTAAAAGCCTAGAGAAGTGATCAGATCAAAGCCAGATGCAAAGAATGGTACCCACTCATGGCATCACTGTCAATTTTTTTAATCACTCTAATAACTTGATTCTCCTTTCTTGCCAATACTTTTTAAGTTCAAATTTCTACCTTGCTCAATCTGGATAAATTAATTAACTAAAATATAATGTAAACCTTTCTCATTATCATCAGCTACAAAACTGGTCATCCTGCCTTTCTTCTCACTGTCCTCTTTACTTAAGAATTTTTATCATGCATCTCCCACTTTTAAATTCTTTGATGAGCTCCTATTGTCCTTGCAAATGTCTCCATGTAAATATTTAAAGAGGGCATATAAAAGAGTGACAATCCAGTAAATTTTCCCAGTCACATGTCTCCATGCCCTCTATTCTCTCGTGTCTTTAACACACACAATTTATCTGTTATCCCAGAATGTGACTGAACTGGGACTATTGCATTTGAATAATGAAAACCAAAATATTACTGGTGTTAGCCTATCTTAGATATTCCCTCTTCATGTAGAGAACAGCTAAAAAGCATAGAAGCTTTCATCCGGAGCTTTTTCTGGATGGAATTTTCCATAACTTTCTTCAAACAGTAAGCATATGAATCAGTGCTACTCAACGTCTGGTCACAAGGCCAGCATCATCAACATCACCTAGGAGCCTGTGAGAAATGTTAATTGTCAGGCCTCAGGAGAGACCACAAAATTCCAATTTCCAAGGACAGACACAAGAGTATGCTTTGTCACAGGCCTTCTGGATGCTCTTTGGCAAGCCAATGTTTGAAAATTACTAATAAGGATGATTTTTCCCAACTATAATTCAAAACCTGTTAGAGTCAAGCTTATTATTAATACAGTTAGTCATGCATTGCTCATCCCATTAAAGAAAGAAAAAAATCCTGAATGCTATTAGTGATGGATCCAAGTCCTTTATATGTCATAGACATTTAAGCACCTTTATGACTGTTTTGTAGAATGTGCCCCCAAACAAAAGCTCCTGTGGAGACGATGAAAACTAAGAGGAATGAGATGGAGATAATTCCTTAGCTCACTGAGATTATGAACTAAAGGAGACAGTGAGACCACCATCCTCACATTTACTTCCCATGTGAGAGCCATCTTCATCCACGTGAGATTCTGCCCTTGATCCCAAATCAATAAGACCAGCCAAAGATGGAATAAAATATCTATAACTACAGTTCAAAAATGTGCCTTTGACCATTGTTTGTTGATTATTTCCAGTATTGTCATAGAGAGAAAATTGAGTAGCATAAGCACAGTGATTAATTAAGGATAATCCAGATGATAGCCAACCGGTAAAAGGAGCCTCACTGGTAGCTCTACCCACAGGTTTTGTGTGCCTGAGCACCTGCAGCTACACAAGATACCAAGTCACTTGTCACACGCTCACTTCCAGGTAGCCCAGTCAGTACATTAGAGCAATAGACTAAATTTTGTTAATGGGTGCTAGATATAAAATCTTTCAGTATGTACATGTACAAAACCAAATACCTGTGCATATATGTGGGTAGTAATTGTTAATGAAAGGGGAAGACATGAACTTGCAAGAGAGTAGTTTGAAACTGTATTATAAATTCAAAACTAAGAAGAAAAAAAAAGCCTTAGTTATTGCCTGGAATATAAACAAAACAATCCTTAATTGTGAAAAGAAAAGCCTATATGTATTTTTTAGCTTATAGGAATTCTAGAAGAAACTAGGATTGAGGATTAATATAATTCTTTAGCATATTATTTTGATCAGTCTGAAAGAAGCCCACTGTGTTAAGGGTCACTGATCTCTGAAGCCAAAGAATGATCTTCATTTTCAGTCTTTGAATGTGAACCACAGTCAGCTATAATAATTCTGAGTTCTTCTATGTGAAGGCACAGCTCCTCTTATTTCCCCATCCTGAAGTATGTGTCTCTTCTCTGCCTTCCTTAGCATCTTAGATATGCTTCTCTGTCTAGTGTGGAGGAATAACCCACTCACTCACACATCTTCCACACAGAAGACCAGGTGGTAAGTAGGACTTGAGGTCTTTAGCAACCAGCAAAACTATATGCACATAATTACAAGTCTTAACATTCAAATCAATGAATATCATATTGATAGGTAAAAGGGAGACTGTAGTTAGTTGAAACCTACGGGCTACACATGAACATTTATTAAACTTATACAGCTACAAATAACTTTACATTTATCTATATTAAATTTACTCCTGTGAGTTCTATTACAACCTTTCAAGAAATTCCAAAGCTTTATTCTGTATTGCTTATGAAGGACGTAGTCAAAAATAGTCTGGGCTAGTATTTAACCAGTCATTTAGTATACCTGTCTGTTATTAGCCTTGTCACACACTTTTTCTAACATAATTTCTTAAACATGGTCAATACTCTCCATTTTGAAAATCATACTTAATAGTAGCAAATTTTATCTAGAAAAAAATATGTGTGAAGACAGTGTGACCTGCAAAAGCTAATTAATTCATTTGTAATCTGGAATGAGTGGTTTAGAGGAAAATTTGTGCTTTTTGTCTTTCTTATTCATAAATGTAACAAACTATTCCATCAGAGTAGATCCAAGGATCAGTAAATGAGGCTATGACAAGAAGAGGTACTAGAGAAGCTCTAACTGTACCTCTCTGAATCCATGTGCTGAGAGTCTATCTCACCATTCCATTGTGGTTGCATTAGGAGGTATGGTTTCTGAGAGGTGGTTAGGATTAGACAAGGCCACGAGCCGTCTTCACTCCTCTGCTAGGCTCTCTGTCCATAAAGATATAGGCGATATAACATAAGCCAGTCGATCCTCAAGACACAGGCCATTCTGGTTCTCTGGGCTGGAGTACTCAGCCTTGAACGGAGTGAGAAGTACAGTTCTATGATGTGCATGTCTTCTAGCGCATGACAATTTGTTATAGTAATCCATGCTGAAATCCTGAGACCCGAACGTCCTGATTTGAATCTCAACTAATGAGTCTTAATGAAATAGCTCACCACAGCTTTGAATTCCATAACTGTTAAATCCAAGGTTAAGTAATGACGTTTAAGAGCCCTGTCAATTGTTATAATGAAAGTATTTGCCCGTCCTAAAATGCTTTGTATTGCTGTGACGAACTACCACAGCCAAAAGCATCTTGAAGAGGAAAGGGATTATTTGACTTACACATTCAGATCACAATTTATCATGAAGCAAAGACAGAAGTCAAGGCAAGAATGGAAACGGAGTCCATAAAGGAGTGCTGCTTATTGGCTTGTTCCCAATGACTTACTCAGGTTGCTTTCTTTTACAATCTAGGACTACCTATCCTAGGGTGGCACTTGCAACATCAGTCATTAATCAAGGAGATGCCCACAGGCATCCCCATAGGGCAAGCTAATAAAGGCAATTTCTCAATTGTGACTCTCTCTACCAGATGTGTCTATATTTATGTCAGGCTGACTAAAACTAACCATCATCCATTATGCACACATGCTCACTTACACATTCACACATAAACACACACATCTCTATGTAAATATACACGTATGTGCATTTCAAGCCTTTGCACAATATTAATGTATGATAAAAAATTATGTAAAAACATAGACTAATTCCCCCGAAGTTTGTTGAGCTAGCATAAACTTTCTGCCTTGAAAATGTCACATTACTTCTACCAGACCTCATCAAAGGATGAATTATTTGGATGCAGGCTCTCCAGGGGAAATGTTTAGCCATATTCTCAGTATTATAAAATTGATTCAAATATTTTAAAATGTGGAAAGACCTGTCCCTTATACAGGTATTTCTCCCAAATTGGAATATATATATATATATATACACACACACACACATACATACATATATATTGTGGATTGAGATATAGAATACATTCAGCATGGCCAAGTGCGAGGGTTGCTGAAAAAGAGGGTACAATTAGTACTTGGTTTCAGGAGACGGCTCTTCCTCAGAACAGCCCTTCTCCACCTTCCTCACATATCCCATATTCTGTTACTTCTGCCATAATTTTAGGGATCATTATTTTAATCACATATGCTTTTAATGTCTCATTAAATATTATATTTCCTTATATAATCATCACATTTTACATTTTAAGTTTCCTGTGTTATATGTATAACTTTAGACTGGACTTTCTGGAACTTTAGTGCCATACGCTTTCGTTGGTGTTGTTTCTCCTGTAGCTATATTGTTCAAGTACTTGCAGCTATCACTTTGAATGTTATAAACTTTTTCAATCATTAAGGACAGTTTTCAATTCTACTGCTGCTTTAATTTCACCCTTTTCTTTTGTTTTTATTCATTTCATTAGAACATTTTGTGTTTTATTACTTGTCTTCATTGTGAGTAGTAAGTTCAAAGCAGGCATACAAGTAAAACACGATGCCATTATAAAGCACAAAAGATGACATCTTTCTTCCTTCAAATTGTTTCTTATGATGTGCAACTGTCCAACATATCGCTCAGCCTCATCCTGGCTGTCCTCAAAGAACTTTACACAACTGGCAAAGCAACAGTCCACAGATGAGCTCTGTGCAGCAGAGTCTATGACTGACACCACTAGAGAGTCTCAGATGGTTTCACCCAATAGCTTTTTCTGTTTATGTTTCATATGAGTCACTGTGAGCAATTTAAATAGCATAAGTCTGAAATTTGTAACTTACAGACTTCTTTAGAGCAAACACACACACAAGGATGCACTCATGCATTCATGTACATGGGCATACACATACACACAATCATGCACACACATACACACACACACATACACACCTTACACACCTTTTTATTCCACAGTCAGAAGTGCTTGGCTTAAAGATGTTGTCTTCAGTGAAGTCATCTTAAAACTAACACTTGCAGAAGGCAGAGTGTATTACTAAATAATTAATTTCCTAATGCAGCCATTTATTTAATAAACACCTATCTAATTCCTGTCATATAAAAATTGATATGCTAGGTGATTTGTCCAAACTCAAGGGAGTAAAAAAAAAAAATCACACCCTTTGGGAAGTTCTGCCTTCGGCTAAGGCACAGAAGTAGAAAAATTAATCGGGATGAAACATTAAGTAGGACAGAAGTGGGTTATTAGAGCTCACAGGGTAGATCCGTTTGGTCACAGAAGATGGTCGAGAGAAAGCACTGTTTGAACTAACACACATAAAGAGTAAAGGAGCAGAGAAAAAACCGGGCGGTGGTGGCGCACGCCTTTAATCCCAGCACTCGGGAGGCAGAGGCAGGCGGATTTCTGTGAGTTCGAGACCAGCCTGGTCTACAAGAACTAGTTCCAGGACAGGCTCCAAAGCCACAGAGAAACCCTGTCTCGAAA
>JAQHUG010000365.1:561094-577986 GCA_028555095.1 Dicrostonyx torquatus
TCTCTCTCTCTCTCTCTCTCTCTCTCTCTCTCTCTCACACACACACACACACACACACACACACCAAACTAAAAAACATAAAATAGGGCAAACCACTGAGAAAACATACACTTACATATGTATTTTAGGGAGCTGCTTCAGCAGAGCAAAGAAGAGCTTAGAGACCTAAGAATGTGCCTATGATTCTGGATATGGAGACAACTAAACAGACTGAAGTAATCTTCAGGAAGTTAGACTGACAGTAGGTGATGATATGTGATGATTAAGAAGGAAAACAAACAAAAGGGATTTTTTAAAAATTTTTTCTTTCCTCACAGATTTTCACATTTTCAATTGATTTATAAATAGAGACTTTTATCAGCTGCTCTTTATATTAGTTATTTCATGTCTGCAAACTTTTCTGCAGTTGCTTGTTTTATGCAATGTTGCTTTAATGAATTAAAAATTTAGAATATAGCTTCAACAATTGCAAATAAACAGATTCTCAAATCCATCAGTCCCTGCCGTTGAGTACATTCTGGGAGCTGAACGTCAATAACTGGACAGAAACCTGTAGCTAGAAAAACAAAAATTGACCTCAGAAAAAAGTAGCATTTTACTCCCAAATAAGAGACTCCAAGAAGAAAGTAGATGCAGTAAGAGATGGGCACAGGGCATTGCAGGAAGAAATTCATTTGCAGACAGCACAGAAAGCAGAGGTTAGAGATATAAACTACAGACATTGTTTCAAAAGGTAAACCTGAAGTTGTAGAAACTAATCAGATGAAGTCACTGTCACAAAGACGTGAAGATGAGAACTGTATGTCTCAGCCTTTTATTGATGTCATAATTAAGCATATCAAATTGGGATTTGATGGTGTACCTTTGAACTTTACAAAAATGGACACAAAAGAAACTTGAGAGCATGTGTCGTGGAATGTGGTAAGGGATCTAACCTGTCACATTACTCAGTACCCCAGGTAGAAGATATATGCCAATATGGGATGTTTTCTTCAGTAGTAACCCTAAAAATAATGGCATTCATTTTCTCAGGAAATCTCTTCCTTTCTGTTTCTTTTCTATTGTTCTCTCAAATCTGTGGGATGAAACAGGACATTCTTAAACTTCATACTAATGTAGCACAGGTAGTTTCAGCCTACTCTCATACTCTTTCTTTTTAGAATAATTTTGAAATTTCATAAGTCTTAGTTTTGGGGAAATCATTTGGACCCAAAACAATCTTGGGTTTCCATTGTCTTTGCAAGTGCAACCATCTTCGAATACAGTCATTCTGCTGGGGATTTTACAAGTTCCGCTTCTTTTCATGCTGTGTGCATGGATGTGTGCACCTTAATATGTGAGATAGTACATCTCGATTATATGTACATGTGCACAGATGTTCATGTTCATGAGGAAGCCAGTCATGATGTCACTTCCTCAATCACTTTCTATTCCTAAAGCCGGGTCTTTTCCTGAACCTGAAACTTACCAACTGACATCAGGGATACCCCTCCGCAGATCCCCAGTGTGGGATTGCTGGTTAACACTCACTGCCACAGTTGGCTTAAATTTTTGCTGAGGATGTAGACTTAGGTCTTTATTCTTGTACAATAAGTAGGATCTTTACTAACCAAGAAATCCCCTTTCCCCAAATGCCAGTCCTATATTTTCTTTCTTCAATGAAATTGTTTTACTTTTTAACTAAGTATCTTCTTTGATTTCATAACACTATTTCATATTGGATCTTTGTTACTTACTGCTTTGTAAGCCTTTCAAGTTAATCAGTCTTGAACAATACCAGTTATCTCTACATGACAACAGCTAACTGGCGGGATTTTGCTATCTTCTAAGGTATTAATTCTGATTATTTCAGTAGCTTTTTCCATGGCTTATTATTCTTAGTACATTTTTAATTCTGAATCTTACAGATTAATCAATATTTAAAATTATATAATACACCTAAGAAAAGTTCTAAAGTTAATCAAAATGACCTATAATATTTTATTTTCAATACTCTTTTTGCTTAGAACAATCTAAGTTGAATTAACTTAATGCACACTTCTATGGCACATGTGAATCTAGGGTATCAAAGGAGTCAAATTTGTAGCAATGAGAATGGCTAAATCTACAAGTACAAGTAAGGACCTTCAATTCCTCCAAATGTCCCACAACTCCATTAGGAAATATCCAGAGCATTGCCATGGTGTTTCTTCACATATTTCTCCTAAGTCTACTAGAGCCTTCCTATTTTGCTTCTCTAAACATTGGCTACCTGTATCCTCAGGCTGTGTGGAGCTCACCTTAGCAACACTGGGTGTTAGCCATTAGTAAGACAGGACCACATTCAGGTTCCCTTGGTTCTTCTTACGCTAATGGTAGTTGTCTAACTTCTATGTCACTGTTAAGACAAGTGATTGTTCCAATTTATAGTTACTTCAATGTTTGGTCTTTTATTTCCTCATACAAAGTACCATTAATTCAGTAGGAAAAAAAATCTCCCAGTCACAATTAGGGTAGTTTTTTTGGATATAAAGTCTCAGCTAAGAAACATAATCCTTACGTGTCTACTAAATCTTATAGAGACTGATTTAGTGGCTACCCCTGATCTCTGTCCTTTTTATTAGGACTATAACAACTTCCGCCTAGAGCAAACAGCAGAGTATCTAAGTTAACAACATCTGTTTGGATAAATGCTTGCTCCAATACCCCCTTTGACTATAAAAGCATCTGTAACCCAGAACTTCTATCATGCTAAGCTGAGTTAATCCCATGAAGATACAGTCACCACACAAACCAGTGAAGAGTAAAAACTCACCCAGAACATACCAAGTATAATTCTCTAGGATAATTATGAATACTTCTCTCACTCTGACATCCCTCCCTCCTCGAGAAACCAATGAAAAGTGTTAACTAATGTTTCAACTGTCTGCAACCAGATGTAAATTGCGAAAACATGTTAACAAAGTAACTTCTACAAGACATAGAAAAAAATAAAAATTAGTTCCTATTTTTAGAAAAGTTCCCATACCATTTATTGAATGCTTTAAAACAAAAATATACATATTTAAAATAAATTTTATATAGACATATGTATGCATATATAGAGACGGGGGATTTCTTAAAGTTTTGTGCTCATCTGGCATATGTTCACTCAGGCAACTGAATTCACGTTTGAAGTCAGCTGTGGACAGTGCTCTTTGGGGAAGCAGATCTAATTTGTTTTTTTGTCTTCAAGACTAAAGAAGAATTCTTCAAATGGGGACAACAGCATTCCAAGAATAGAAAATACAGGCAAGCACTTATCATGCCCTTACTTGTATCATATTCACTTATGATCAACTGGGCAAAACAAGTCACATTCCTAAACCAGACTCACTAGGGGTGAGGGGGAATCCACAAGAATATAGGTCTAGGAAAGTGGGGTGCATTGCAAACCATCAGGACAGCAGCTTCCTATGGTAGTTCCATTCTAGGGCTGTAACTTATGGCCAAAACCATTCCAATTCTTGGCTCATGTTACTCCTTAACAAAATATCTGTCTTATTTTGCTCCATACCTTATCTTTTGGAGTCTGAAGTATTTTTATAAGTGTTCTAAGATCATACCAGTCAACATATCAGAGAATGAATGCTTATGTAGGATTCAAAAGTATTTTAAAATTTAAAATGCACCATATGCCACAGCAAATGCTCACTACTAAATTCTTAACGCTCTTATGGAAGGAATAAAAATTCCTTTGAATATAAGTGCAAAAGCCTTTAAACCCATCAGGGTAAGCAGTTCCCCCACCAGGAAGAAATGCATCGTTCACTATTTGATGTCCCTGAGTCTAGCTCTGGAGACACTTTGGGTCTGTAATCAATATTGAATGGATTATCATACAAAATGTCCAAAATGTCCAAAGCCTTAAACTTAAAGAATCACTTTCTTCTGGTTGATATGCCCAGGACTCTGAGGGGCAGGAGAGACAATGCCAGAAAGTACTGCAAACATCAACAGTCTGCAAAGCAGTCAGAGTTAACCACGACATGAGAAAAGGTAAACTCTAAGAAATCGTTTTCACTTACAGGTTGTTACCATTTTTATGGGGTGCTGTGATGACTGCAATGATCTTAACAGGTAAAATCATTAGAATGCCGAACCTTCGAAGTTGTGGCTACACTTTTGTGTTTAGTGTTATTTTGCGTGCCATTTCAGAAATCACCAATTCAGTCATATCAAGATGATTTTCTTTTCTTGAAAATAAACATCTATTAGAAACAGAAAAGTTGCCTATTTGCAATTCTCAGTTAGGTGGGTCTATCTGGGCTGAAGAAGCTGTAGTGATAAGAGCTAGCACAGAATACCACTAACAGAAAAATAAAGTCTGAATGGTCTTTCTGACTGCAGCAATGCCAAATGAGGTGTCATTGTGTGCCGAAGTAGCAGGACGCTTCGGAGCCTTTCCAGCAAGGAGGCAAGTGTGGAACCTTACTTATGCACAGAGGAATTTTTTATGTTGTTGTTAAATTAGGCCAACAGCAGAGTTATTTTTAGATCACTTACTTCACTTTCTCTTCTTAATGGGCTGGTATACAAAATAGGACAGAGAACGCACCATATGCCACAGCACATGCTCAATCCTAAATTCCTAAAGCACTCAGGAAAAAAAAGAGATCCCTATCTTAAAATAGGCGATTTTGCATTCGGATAAAATTAAGAGAGTAGGGGTCTGAGAGGTTTCTTCTTTTCTTGTTTGTTTGTTTTTTATCATTTAATGACAAAGCACATTCTTTTAAGATAAGTTTTGAAAAGTGCCAGTTCAGAATAAGCCATACGAAAAGAAATAAGGTTGGGATGGATACAGCCTAGGTCACATTTACGATTATAAGTCGACACATACATCAAGGAGCACTTCACATTCAATGATGATAAATCAAAAATTCCCTAAAGTTACAAACTTTAGGTGATTCACTTATTTTTTATATCAAATCAATGTGAAATTTCTTTAAAATTTTTTGATCTTGTGAAAATAAGAACTTTTAAAACTTCTATTTTTTTTTTTTTTGCATTTTAACCATGTGTATTGATTCAAGGCCTTTAGCCATGCTCCGGAAAATGGAATTGCTATTTGAGGTTTACAGTATCCGAACAGCTTTGCAAAGATGGGACAGAATACAAGACATCAAAGACACACAAGAATTTGACACATACCTTGTAATAAAGAAAAAGGAACACACAGATTTGTTAAGTGTTTAAAATCTGTTCAACAAATACAGTCACACAACAAATCTTCCTTTGACTAAGCTCTTCGCAATGCCCTGCTTTCACTGCAGCAAGCAAATTGCAAGGCAAAAATAAAATTGCGAGCTCAGTGGTGTGTCTCCCACTGAGGGACAGCTAACAGTGAAGATAAAGGTACAGAGTGCTTATCCCCCCAACACACACACACATACACACACACACACACACACACACACACCTACGCACACAATAGCAATCAAAATATCAAAAATTTAGGCATTCTCTTCTACATTAATTGATAAAAGATTTGTTCAGGATTCATATGTTAAGCAGAAAGTTCTATTTTTCTTTTGAAATTGGGGCAGACAAATGTTTTTATAATTCATCATCCTATGTAACCTATATTCAGCAAATTAAAAGAAACAAGACAATATAATATTCTAAACCAATATAGGCATTCGTGGATCTAGAAATTAATTTATCAGTAGCTTTGTTATAGTCACCAAATTATAATTCACTAACAAAGTAATGTAAAAATAAGTAAATGTATGTCATAAAACTTGGAGAATACAGGGTATATTTATTATTCTTGTTGCAAAACATATTTCTGTATATAAATGTTATCTTAGGCATATTACAAGTCTCACATTTATAAATACTTTCAGATATTTTATACCATTTTATATATTTGCTCATCTTGTAAATATAATTACATATCATAGTTGTAAGAACGATATTTAAGTGAACCACTGGGGTAAATATATAAATAAAAATCACAATATCTCATCAAAAGAAAAAATAGTGATAACTGCAGACACCTGAGGTAGTAAAAACTTTTAAAGGAGAGGGGCCTGGGATGGGAAGGTGTGGGCATATCTGTATGCACTCAGACACCAGGCCTGGCTAGGAAGCAAAAGTCATGTCTAAATTGATTGAGACACTTTTGGAGATCAAATCAAACAGCTCTAGAGTAACTATCCCTGACATTAACACCAAAACTAAAGAACCAACATGTTTTACTGGATGTTTAACCTGCTTCATACAACACATTTTCATCCAGGAAAGGCAGTGGCACAACTATGGCCATATTTTCAAGCAAGGAACAAAATCTACTAACATTCCTAACAGGTGATGTGGACCTGGCATGTGCCTCAGCAATTCATTTCCACTACTTGCTAAATACATTTAAATTAACTAATGTTCATCATTACTCATCCACTGAATTAAAGTAAGTACAATGGCATTCCAATTCCAACGTTTTATGAAAGGTATTTGAAAGGCTGAACTAGATCTTGAAAGACTAAAAAAAAAAAAAAAAAGAGTGTATTGGCATAAATTCAATTATTCCCAATCAGTAAGTCCTTTCCGTGCTACAATATGGCATAAGAATAGCTACTATCCACACACAGTAACCACTTTTAAGCATGTGCTTCTCATTGTAGGATCGCTAACATATGCTTACAACTCCAGTGAGCTAAAGAATATGTATTACTTGCCAAACCTTTCTTCCACTGAGCACATATCTTCTCAGCAAGTAATTATTTCCAGAGAAAGGGGAGAAGGAACCTTGCTCCGTTGACTGTATTATCCCATGCCTTTTCTGTACTAGAGCGCAAAGATGACACACAAGCTAAAGGCTTCCTTAAATGCGCTTCCTAAATCTTTTCTACTGCTTGAAATCAATAAGGAAATGTCTGATGTTTTTAATCTAACTTTCTGAATGCCAGAATGTTTCATGGTAGCCAAGACATGGTATTGTGGTCCAGAACCTTCCTCTACAGAGTTTGCATCACAAGATAAAATGATCCAGACAACTGGTCACAAGGGACAGGATTCAAATTGCAGCTGAAGAAGACTATCTAATTTATTAAAGAAAAACATCAAAAATTGCTTCATTTCAGAACCAAAAAAATGGTTCCTCTAACATAAAGCATAATTGAGAGGCAATTTTCACCTTAGATATGAGACTAGAAAGTTTTCAGAAAAGAACAGAATTCAAAACAAAAAAAAAAAAATACCATAGACATAAATGGCATGAAATCATGCTATCTAAATCCACTAATGGAATGCAAGAAAAACACTAACTGGAGTCAAAACAATATTCAGAAGAGGAGACTCTTTTATTTAATATTTATTTTACAGAATTTTTTTCCAAAACTACTTCATTTTGCAATGATTAATTGATTATTCTAAAATGACTGTATTTAAAAGCAAATCAAGGTTGAAGGCTTTTGATATACCATTAAAAGAAAATGCTGCAAAAGTGAAATAATCTGAAAGTAAAATAGAGCAACGTCTAGTTTTGCCACATCTAATAGCTTCAGAGAACTTCATGAATAAACAATTGTAACATCACTTGCAAATACCACGAACAAAACACAAAATTAATTTTTAAGCTTCAGGTTTCCAGTTTCTAAGAATAAATTGGTTCAAGCAGAGATAATATTTGACTTCTGAGCATATCGATGAAATCATATTTTCCTCCAAAGAATATTCCTGGATGGGTTGTTTGTAAGTGAACTGCTTGACCAAAGGGGGCAAAAAAAGCAAGAAACTTGATACCCGTGCTTCTGATAAATATGTTTCCCTTGCTTCCAGATGCTCATCACTCACAGGGTCGTAAGGAAACATCTTTAACATAAAGAGTTCCCTCATAAACCCAGCACTCGAGTTCATAAGACAAAAATCATACAGAATAAAGGAAATTTTATTTTTAAATAGGAAACCAAAACAATCTTACAGGAAAGGTGGGGAGGCTAAAGAGGAAATTTTAAATGCATAGTTACAACTGAATTGGAGCGGCTACTGTGTAGAATATTGACGCACAGTAATGTTTAATTTGAAGGCAAGTTCAACAGTATATTTTTCATATATACTTTATAGATTTTAAATATTTATGATTTAGGTTGAGAAATTAAATATCATATCCACAGTCATAGGACCAAGCTCTGGGTAAGCCTGAGATTTATTCCCCATCTGTCTGATTACAATTTTCCAGTACTGTCAGGTCCACATCTCTAGTAACAGATAACCCAGCCAGGCTTTCACAGAGCTCCAAAGACAAGAGAAGCACTGGAAGAACTCCAGGCAGATAACATCCACAAACCATTCAAAAATTCAGATGTCCAGTTCCTGAGGAGCAGTGTGTTATATCCAGAAGAAAGAACATGAACTAAAGAAAGAGGTAACTCTGGCATCTGGGGTTTACTAATTATATAATAGTGGGGCAACAGTAACTTATGTCCTTGTCTTCAAAAAGCTATGATATATCTTCCTTAAGATTTCCTGTGGAGTTGATTTAACGATCTAAGTAGAAACATAAGAATCATTTTATCTGTAAAAGTTTTACAAGTATGAGAGCTAGTAAGTCTAGTCAAATGTTCACAGTCAAATCACTTGAGACCTTACAGTAGTGTCTGAATTTAGCAATGAAGAGATTCACAGCATTATTTTGTTTTCATGTTCTTTGTTGTGATTTGCTGGACTGGACACAGGGAGTCTTCTGAAAGTGATGGCTTAAGTGGGTAGTTACAGCTCCTGCACTTAACATTCAAGCAAGTAAATTAAATTTAAACACTAATATTGGAACATAATTTTCTATCAATTTTGAATTCAAAGTTAATATTTCTAGCAGTTCATTCCAGGGAAGGAAATAAATGAATTTCCAATTCTAAACAGTTTCTTGATACAAACATGTGAAAGCTAATTTTTTGTTTTGTTTTGTTCTTTTCAAGACGGGCTTTCTCTATGAAAAACTTTTAAAACTGTATTTTTCTTTTCAAAATAATTAGTGAAATCCTGAGAAAAATCTCAAACTTTCACTTTATTTTTATATACCTTTAAGTAAAGCACTATGAAAATGCACAGAGTCATGGACACAGAGACCTTAACAAAAACTTTGACACTGGTTCCGAGGGAATACTCCAGACAAAGAGGCATGGGTAAAACATTCCATTTTCAAACTGACGAACAGCAAAATTATCTTTGTCTCAGTCCTTCTCACATTCTTCCCACTCTGTCCTACTTAAAGAACTCTAGTAATACACGTTGTCTGGACGTCATTTGTTCTTTTTATGTAAAACTGCATGTTTCTGTTTCCCTCAGTCTAACATAAACTCAAAACCAGAAAATCCAGATCAGACATGGTAATCAGCCATGTACCAGTTTTCCCCAAATTATTCTTGTAAACAGCAAAAATATCACAGTGAAATTTATGGCCTAATTATACTATAGCCAGGATGTTTCCTCAACAGCACCATGTTTAAAAATTTTTAAAAGTATCCTGTTCAACTGTATTAGAACTTTTTAGTTGAATAAATATTTTTATATCCTAGCAACAAACGATGATTGATCCCTTCAGCCAAAGGTATATTTAACTTGATTTGCCATAATTTACTTAGGTGTTGTCTTGATTCAAGTTTCTGTTGCCATGATGCTATGATGCCATGACCAAAAAGCAACTTAGAGAGGAAGGGGTTTATTTGGCATACACCTCCACATCTTAATCTATCACCAAAGGAAGTCAGGACAGGAACTCGAACTGGACAGGAACCTGGAGACAATCAGCCACACGGAGTGCTGCTTACGGCATGCTCAGCCTGCTTTCTTTTAACGCCAGACCGCCAGCCCAGGGACGACACCACCCACAATGGGTTCGATCCTTTTTCATCAATCATTAATTAAGAAAACTGCTCAACAGGCTTGTCTACAACCTGATATTATGGAGACCTTTTAATTTTTTTAACTTTCTTTTTATTTATTCTTTGTGTCTTTCACATCATGAATCTCGATCCCATTCATTCCCCATCCTGCCATATTTGCCCTGTGCCTTTGCAGCCTTTCCCCCAAAATAAAATAAAATAAAATTTAGGAGAAAAAGAAGAAGAGTGGAGGGATCTCGTCTCGGCAGTTAAACTGCAGTGTGACAGACACAGTGAGTTATGCAGTAAGCCCGTTTACTCATATGGCTTTATGTGTAAGCGTTCACTGAAGACTCATTGGTCTGGTTCAAGGCCTCCAGTTTCTGCTAGACTATCAATGCTGCACCCTCACTGGGACACCTTTTGGATATCCTGTGGTTGCCCTGTGTAGTGGAGATAATGCAGCTTTGGGAGGGCGGGATCAGCTCTTTCCTGTGCTCCAGCAAATCACAGGAGCGGTGGACTTTGGGCTGGCCTTTGTCTGGGTCTACATAGTTGTTAGTTTGTTCAACCATCTAGCTCTCCTGTCTTCACCAACAGGGTGAACTCTCTCCAGATTTAGCCCCTGCGGTGATGAGCAAGGGGTGGGCCATTTCTCCTGCTTTCACCTCAGGGCCGGCTCTCCCACACCTACACCTTCAGGACCAGCTCTATTGTGTTGCCCACATGAGATGCAGGGGTCACTCTTCTGAGTTCCACAGGTAGTGAGGGGCAGGAAGAGCTCTCCAGCTCTTATAACCTCAGGCCCAGCTCTCTCCCACCTGCCACAGGCTGGGAAGGGGTAGGGGGAATGGGGATATGGCAGATGAGCCACATAATCAGATCTTCCCATGCTCACATTCTCGGGGCCAGATCACCTGCAACCCAGGCAATAGGCTCAGCTATATTACGTTTCTCAAGTGAGGTACACTTTCCTGAGTGCTGCAGCAGGTTAGGGGAAACTCAACTCCCTGGCCCACCAAGAGGTGTCAAGGAACAGGGCCTGCTTTTCTGAGTGCTGGAACTGGTAAGGGAGAGTCAGCTCTCTTATCTGTTGCAGGTGGTGAGGGGCAAGGAACAAGGGGGGGATCTCTCCCCCACCCACACCTACACACGACAGACAATTAGTGGGGACAGCTCTCCCATGCAACAACTTTAGGGCTGCTAAGGGCTGGCTCATCCACATTTCTCCCTTCCTCTGCAAACAGGGAATCAGGAGAATTGTGCCATGTAGGCAAGGTGACTAAGTGTTTTTGATAGAAACTGTGATTACAAAAGAGAAAGGAACAGTGTAATTGATTGTGGAATAAGGGCTATGTACCAAATGCATGAATCAATAGTTTTCAGTTCAGTCTTTCTTAAATTTAAATTGCTTTCTCCATGGAGTGGTTGTATTTCCTTAACCTCTAGCCTTAATAGCATTTTGAAGAGCCAAAAGAAGGAAAGAAGGAAGGAAGAGAGAGACAGAGGGAGGAAGGGAAAAGGGAAGAAAGGAAGAAACAAAGGAAGAGACAGAAAAGAAGAGAATCAGGTTTCATTAGCTAGATCAGCAGTCCTAATACCTGATTGCATTAGGTCTTTTGCACATTTAGTTTCTTAGGTCAAATACTGTAAGTAATGTAGTAAAACCACAACCTTGTCTGTATTTTCTCATATAGCCAAACCCTGTCTCATAAATATTTCATTTCTTGTTTCCTTAACTCTATAACATATTAGCCTGATTTTTTTCCCAAAATGCTTTATTTATATATAATCTCTTTTGAGAGCCCATTCTGACTAAAACTTTGATAGACTATCATGTGTCCTATTATAAAACTAAGTTCATTCCACACAAAGACCACCTAGGTCAAGTAGTCAAAATTTAAATATTCAAAAAATAATAAAGTTCATATATCTCTGGTCTGAGTTATTTAATAAGGAATTGTAGTATTACATGATTAAATTGTTTTCTAAGCTTTAACACAATAAAGAATGGAGTTCACATCAGAGGAATTTAAATTCAAAATGAGTTCAGATGGTAAAACAGTAGAAGTGAATAAGCAGTTAGTTGGAAGCCAAACATCATAATTTATTTATTTAAGATGTTGAATAGTAACTATATAAGTGTGTGTATGTATATACATATTGAATATATTACAATATTATAATAATATAATAATACAAGAATTAAAAAACAAGTTTTACCTTAACTATTAACCATGGGAAATATTGTTTCTATGAATGAACTCCTTGTTAAGGGGAGTTGTGTGTGCAGTGTTCTTGGTGGGGAACTAAAGACAGCAGGAAGAGGAAAGGGGACGAAGTATTCCATTCTCCACTACTTAGCAAGAAGCCAAGGAAGAAAGAATATGAAGAAAATCACCTTCTACTTTTACGACCTGTCTTCTCATCATCCCCCATCAACTCCAGCTTAAGTGAGTGGCCGCCAAAATATCCAGCAAATATCAGAACCAATTCTGCAGCATAGAGAAATACCAGGATATCTAAACAATGCAAATGAAAATCTAGGCGATGGGCCTCTCTGTGCAAACACAGGTGAATGGTGAAAAAAAAAGGCAATGTCTTTAAAGAGACAGAGTACAGATAGTTGTAGATTAAAAAAATAAAAAATAAGCCACGTAAACTTGGAAAATTCACAGAATGTCTGGATTATGTATTTTATTGTGTTTTCTTTAAACTTTTTGACTGTGAAGGAGCTAAGTACAAAGAGACATCTCATTATATGGACTGCCAAGCTAAACCACCATATATGTTTTGAAGGTATTATGACTTCCAAATATAGGTCTAAGGATATGATTCTTCGGAGAGGTTCTTCTTTTGTTTTCATAGAGGAGGAGAACCTGTGGACTTTTCTTATACCAATCTGGTATGATAGACCATGCCCTCCTGAAAGGTTGCTGTGAACACCTTCTGAAAATTGTTTCACTCAACTGCCAACTGAGATGTACCTACCACACAGGTTATACCATGAAAGACCTAATTAACAGCGCCCCCATACAGCAAGAAGTTTGGAGAGAAATAACTACGTCCATATTCCCAAATAATGTTTATAAATGCTTTTTTTTACATTTAAAGGGAGAGATGATATAAATATAATTAATTTGCATTGGTATGAATCTTGGTTTGTTGATAAGTTCAATTTTGTTATATGTATATATATTTCTGATCTTGATTAAGGTATTATGATTGTGTAGTTCATTAAAAATGTAATGTATAATTAGGAAATATAGATTGTTAATGGATAATCATCTATAATGGTCAAGTATGTAGTCATGTTAGATTTTCTATATATGCATAGGTATATTTCAGTTAGATAGGCATTCTTCATATCTTTCAAAGACGACAGAATATGGCATTTAAATATCTTAATAACTTAGGGTTTTTCCTGACAATGAGACACGTCTGTTCCTGACAGCACCAAGCTACTTCCTGAGGAAGGTGAGCATCGCAGAGGCTCCTTATGGAGTTTGCTAGCCATTTGGGCAAGAAACTGCTCTTGCCTGGACTGCTTAAATGGACACAAAGAACCTGCAGAAAGAGGACTGCTGAACTTGCCTAAAGGTGAAATGATCCTTCAGGGTTCCTGCTTCATGAAAGCGTCTGTGAGACATTCTGCAGGATACAAAAGAAAGTAACTGAACTGTCTTTGAATTTTCCTGCTTCATGGAAATATCTGCAGGATGCTATGGGCCTATAGGCTGAAGATGGATGCCCCAACAATACAGAGGAACTTTGGGTGACTGTCCAGGCAGCGAGATGTCTCTGTCATTTCTAGAGTTTTGGAAGATGCTTATTTCTTGTTATATCCTTCTGGAGTCTTTGATGGAGTTGAAGAATAGATAGTTATAGTTTTCCTTAGTTATGATAAAAGATAAAATAGATCTAAATATTGGAACTATAATTCTTGATAACTGTTTTGTTATATGTGATTTTACTATGTTAAAATGAGAGCCTTTCTTTTTTGTTTAAACAGAAAAAGGGGAAATGGTGTAGGAGGATTCTTCTGTGTTTCTTTGCTTTCATTTGGTTAATAAAGAAGCTGCCTTGGCCTATAGATTAGGACACGGCCCTTAGGTGGATGGAGTAGACAGAAGAGAAGGCTGGAGAGAAGGAAGTGTGCCAGATGCCATGATTTTTCCACCCGAGATGGACATACCTTAGAATCGTCCGGTAATGGGTTAGTTTAAGATGTAAGAGTTAGCCAAGAAAAGGCTAGAGATAATGGACAAGGCAGTATTTAAATGAATATAATTTTCATGTGGTTATTTCAGGCATAAGCCAGGCACCGGATAAACAGCCCTATGTCTTGGTGGCGGGACACAGCCACCCCCTTTTTACAACACAGTTGGAAAGCCTTCTTCCCTAAAGGGTAGCTGCATCAAAAGGAACCAGGTGGCCATCCTGGTGCGACCAGCTTTCAAAGGGCTTGTGTTAACCACATGCTTCACTAGGGCTTCCTGTATCCACAGCCTACATGAGTTCTGACTTACAAATGAGTATCTGGGCGTTCCTGGGACCTGTTATGGTGCTAACAGTCCTCCCTACCTGATGCTCCTGACATTTTATTGTGCACCAACTTCCAGCAGAATGGTGTTACATTCCTCTTGATCTGTTATCTAAATACCTAATGACTCAACCAGTTGTATGTTATGATTACAATATATACTCTGATACTAATTGTGCCTAAATTTGGTCATCTAAAAACTACTGATTATCTGACAACTTCTCCGTAAAGGATACATAAAAACTACTTACTTCAGACTTAACTACATGGCAAAAAGAAATAATATTTTATGAAAGAGCTTTAGGCAGAATTCTTAGATATCCACGGTTATTTTAAGATTTTAATTTCAAGCAAGTAAATTGAAATGTGTTGTGGGTTTTAGGAATAGAATGTATCTACTGCATAATTCCATTTGTGTGTCTTTAGCAGAATATAGTCCAGGCGTTACGCTGCATGATTTTGAATAGTCTGTAAGGTAAGAATGGGTTTTACTCAGTTGAATAAAAAATATAAGAAACTTCCATATTTTATGAAATATAAATTTGATCTAACATTAAAATTAAAATATCCATAAACAAAACTTACTGTAACACTCACACTCATACATAACAATATCACACATATCTACTTATATTTACTATAAAAATAATTTCAACACAGAAAACAGGTTCATATTGTCTATACCATTTTTATCTAGCCCTTGACAAAGACATTATGCTCACCTCTGTTACATATAATATCATGATATAAAACACTAAAATCAAAGA
Organism: Dicrostonyx torquatus; assembly: GCA_028555095.1. Lineage (NCBI taxonomy): Eukaryota > Metazoa > Chordata > Mammalia > Rodentia > Cricetidae > Dicrostonyx > Dicrostonyx torquatus. The sequence continues at coordinate 576,247 of JAQHUG010000365.1, forward strand.
GTAACATTGATATTTCATTTATTAAAATTATACATTATGAAAAGTAAAGTACAATACTTTAACAAATCAGAAAAAAAGAAACCAGTAAAAAAAACAAACTGGAAAATACATAAAGGAAGATTAAGCATTCTGGGGACAAGAGAGAGAGATGGTTAAGTGGTTAAGAGCACCTACTGATCTTCCAGAGGACTGGGGTTCAATTCCCAGCATCCACATGACAGCTCATGACTGTCTGTAGTTCCCATTCCAGGGGATCTGACACCCATGACAAAAAAAAAGCAATGCACATAAAAAATAAAAATAAATTTTAAAAAATAAAGATTAGGCTTTCTTTGGGAGTACTCAATTTGCCACTCATGTGGCAAGAAATAGCATAGAAACATGACACGAAATTGTTATAAATGCTATGAATGGACTGAAAAAGACCACAGAAAACATTTCTATGGGCATATCATTGTCTATTTTTTTTGTTTTGTTTTGTTTTTTGTTTTTCATTTTCTTTTCTTTTCTTTTTTTTGTTTTTTGTTTTTCAATACAAGGTTTCTCTGTATCCTTGAAGCCTGTCCTGGAACTAGCTCTTGTAGAACAGGCTGGCCTTGAACTCACAGAGATTTACCTGCCTCTGCCTCTCGAGTGCTGGGATTAAAGGCATGTGCCACCACTGCCCGGCTATATCATTGTCTATTTACGTGTGGGAAAAATATTAAGGAAGAACTAAGCCTTCTATTTATTGAAAATGTCGATTATCATCAGGTAACAAAAAGAAACATCTTTAATCCTGTGTAGGTTTAACCTTTTAAATTAGAAAAAATATGATGATGGAATAAAGTCTCAGGTATAAATATTAAGAAAATCAAAGGTTAAGAAAGGATGTCACTTTAAATGCAAGTATAGAGAACCACAGTATCAAAGTTTCAATACATTTGTTAGAAAGCCTGTAAGTGTTACCATTAAACCACAGTTAATAATCTCAAAAGGACAAACAGGAGAAGAGACACACTACACTTAGGAAGCAAACTAGCTTTTGCTTTTTCGTTTTATTTTTTATTTTTGTTGTTGTTGCTGCTGCTGCTGCTGCTGTTGCTGCTGTTTTACGATAATAAAATTCTGGAAAATAAAGATCATGAGCTCATTACTACCCTCAACAAAATTCTAAAGCAGGCTATTTAAGCAGATGTTTTGGGAGTGGGATGGCTGATGGATGGATGGATGGATGGACGGATGGATAAAAGAAAACAATCTGGCACAGATTTGTTAAAAACAAGTCATGCCCAAACTTGCTTCTGTTACTGACATTTTTACTCGTTGAGGAGATCACATTTGGGAGAAGAAACATTCCACGGATCTCTCCTATTTCTGCATATTTTGCAAGTAGAAGTACCTTGGCTCTTTCAATCTCTATTAATTTCTGATGGCCATTGAAATAGAAGGCCTAGGATTATAGAGGAGGTGCCTCCTGAAACAATGGCCACAACTGCTTATCATTGCTTATCGTCACTGGATTTCCTAAATTGGAGTTTCATCTCTGTGTAGAAACTCCTCAAGTGTGCACCATTAGTCAGAGTCACGGGCTCTATTCTTAGGTACTTTCTGGACAATCTTTTAAAAAATAATTGAAAGAAATATATAATAAATTAATAGTAGTTATTGGTGGCACAATTTCTGACAAAAAAGATCAGAATTACTTTGAACAATTGACAACATATGAAACTGATTAAAGAGTTGATGTGGGAGTGTTCT
>JAQHUG010000365.1:580521-607929 GCA_028555095.1 Dicrostonyx torquatus
AGTTCTGGGAAGAGAGAAGGAAGTGAGCCAGACGCCACGAGCCACCGTCGCAGATGGATGCAGGTTAGACCTTTCCGGTATGTCACCACATGGTGACTTACAGACTTTTATAATGGGTTAGTTTATGAGGTGAGGGCTAGCTGGGAAAAGGCTAGTGATAATAAGCCAGGCAGCTCTTTATTCAATCAATAAGAGTAATACAAAATACAAGAGAACACTCCCGCATCAAAGAGTCACAAATTTGACAAAAATACAAAACACATATTAAAACAAATGATTCCCATTCTATACTAACTGAAATTTATATAAAATAAATGACAGGAATGTTAACAGAAGAAATTAGTTTGCTAACAAATATTGGGCAGACCATGCTTACTGCGTACTATTCACCCTTTAATACATGTTAAAAAGAAAACTCAACAAATATTATTTTTCTTAAATGAATTATTTTGGTACATAGATGCTGTTTATGAAAACTGACTTTATTAGACCAAGAAAAAAAGAAAAAAACTCTTAAGAAAGACAATTCCAGATGTACAAAAGGTTATATTATGAAATATGTTGGGTAAATTGAAGGCATAAAGACAAAGTGAGGGCTAATTGACTACAACTGAGGTCATTCAAGGTAAGGAAGAACTTTACAGCAACTAAACCATGTTGGACTGGACATTATGACAGCATGTTTTGTTTGTTTATTCATAGAAGTGCTTGAAAGCCATTCTCCAAGATTACATAAGGTCAGTTCCTCCTTTTCATTCAGATGCCCACATAGATCAAACTCAGCAGGCACATCCCCACACTGTCCATGCTCAGTCCTATCTTAGCATGCTGGGTTCATTTCCATTTCAATGTATCCCCTTCTGTTGTGGAATATTATTTTAAGATATGTTACATTTGTTTTTGCTATGGAACATTTGTTTAATGATGCAAAAATATATTTCATTCTTTTATGTTGCATTGTTTATCTCTGTGAAACTGCATTCCTTTGCCTGTCTAAATGCCTAATAAATAATAATAACAAAAATAAATGATAATAATAATAATAATAAAGAGATGAACTGCCAATAGCAAGGCAGGAGAAATGATAGGAGGGGATGGCAGACAGAGAATAAAGAAGAGGAGAAATCAGGGAAGAGAGAATAAGGAGCAAGAGAAGAAGAGGATATCAGGGGCCAGTCACCCAGCTACACAGCAAGCCATGAAGTTATACAAATGCAACATAAAAGAAAGAAACATATCTGCACATCACTGAACAAACATTTCACAGCATAAGCAAATATAGCACATCTTAAAATAATATTCTGCAACACCTTCAAACTCATAATTTTTCTTCAAAGCTCTGCCGGACATTCCCTTTTTGTATATATTGCTGCCCATAGACAATTTGACAGACACTTTGAGATAACAATCACCATCCTACATTTCTATTAGGATTTGAATAGGGATTAGAGAATTAATTTAATTTTATTATTTCAAAGATACTTTTCTACTCTTGGATTCTTGTATTCTTCTGACTCATCTTTCCACGAGTGCATATGTAGTTGAAATGAAATACCGCCACTGATTGAGTGATGAATAAACAATTGAGTATTATTAAATAGTTGATAACGAGCCTCTTTCTTTTGAAAGACATAATTACATGAATAGACCTCATCTATTCCAATCAAACAAAAATTCCAAAGACTGTAAAGATATAAAAAATAAACACCTATGGAAACAAGGAAGTTTTTAAAAATGAGAGCAAGAGGGAGAGACTGATAGTAGATCTAGGGCTGAGAAGAACTTTGACAAAACCCTAAGACTAGTCATAGATATTGTTAAATGGGAAAAATTATTTTGTTCATATATATATTTATATATTATATAATATATATGTATATATTGTTCACATACATAGTTCATATATATGCATATATTAATACATATGATATATGTATTATACACATATATGTATATATATGTATAGGTTAGTCAGCATTTTCTTGATCATATATGTGCATGGATATATATGTTTGTGTCTATACAGATTATACATACATGTATACACACACATACACATGAACGAGTGTATCTGAATGAAAACCGAGAGAATTCAAAACCTTAAGCAATTACAAAAGGAAAAAAAATCCAATAGATTCTGGCAATGACAAGAAAGTTATAACCACACAGATGCACCTCAGACTCAATGGTCACCAGGGAGCAGGAATCAGGAAGGACTACTAAGAGGTAAATATATGAAGAAATGGGATGAAGGTAGTGAAGCGGCCCTAAATTTCAACTGTGGTGGCAAAGGATGCAGCTCCGTACTCATCAAAATGTAAAGAACCACACTGAAATGGAATAAAGCTTACCATATACCAAAAATCTTTGACTAAAAATGGAGAAAGGAACTTGAAATGATTATGAAAGATTAATGTTCTAAGATGAATTGTCATTAACAAATCCTATTAAAAGTGATTATTTTCTGAGGAAAACACGAGGCTCTGAAATACAGAAACAAATATCTTACCTTAAAATGAAACTTCAAATGTATAGCAATTTTTCTTTTTGTAAGTAATCAAGTACATTTACACTGTTTCATGACTTGTAAAAGTAGAATTATTCATTCACATTCAAGTTTCAAAATATCTTCCTATAATAAATGCAGTTCTTGTGATAACAAATGAACATTGATTTCACGGTCCATGAGTTCTGTATTTTTGCTGTCATTTTTTTTGTATGCATAAACTCAAAATATGTTCACAGTAGGGACTGGAGAGATGGCTCATCAGCTAAAAGCATGACTATTCCTCGAGAGGAGCCAGGTTCTTTCTTAATACCCACATGGAGGCTCATCGCCATCTGTAACTCCAGTTCACGGGGATCCACTACCCTCTCCTGGGCTTTGCCAGCACCATGCATACAGGAGATGTACAAACATTCATGTAGGCAAAACATCCGTGTACCAAAAATTTAAAGTTAAGTTAGGTATACTTTACCACTATTTTAATTGGAAAAAGTATCAGACTCTCAGGTAATTTTATTTATATTCACTGGAATGTTTATTCTTTACACAGGAATGTATATTTCTGTGTCAAGGAAAAGTCTTTTGAAATATTGTTGACTGCAACTTTATGCGCTTCTACAGACTTACAGATTCATGCCTACTCTCCTGAGAAGCTAGGACTTCTTGTATCTGTTCTCCTATGTTGTTGACTTTGTCTAGTGGTCTGAAGAAGACAGAGAAAGGCCCTGAAGGGAGAGATTATATCCTTGTTCTAATTGCATTTGAGATGAGTATTATCCATCACACAGCCAAGGCTTAGAGATGAAAAACAGTAAGTAATCAACTGTTGTGGTGCTCAAAAACATTTGGCAATACTCATGCAAAGAAGAAAACCATTTCAAGAGACTTGAGAAAATCTTCTGATGTAGTAAATTGTATAATAATCCAGGTTTTTCATGAGCCAAGCAAGGTTGAGAAAAGCAATTCATCTGTAGTTCTTCTCACTGCCTTGCCACCGGCCAGTCTGAAAGCATTTTCTCAAATTGCTTACGTTTGCTTGCATGACTTTAGCTTCTGTCTGGTTGGTTGAGGAAAAAAAAAAAACAAAAAACAACCTACCCATCACTGGGGGAGTTGGCAAGACTTATTTGACTTACAAGTTATGTCTCATCCTGGAGGGAAGTTAAGGCAGAAACTCGAGCAGAGACGGTGGAAGAATGTTTACTAACTTGTTCCTCCCTGCATTCTTGGCTACTTTTACTATACATCCTAGGCTCATCTGTCAAGAGATGGAAGCATCCGAGTGAACTGGTCTCTCCTACATCCATCAAGTGAGCAAGCAAGAAATTATAGCAAGAAAGTAAATTTTCCCCGCCCCAGATATGCCACCTGATGGAGGCATTTCCTCAGCTGAGGTGCTCTCTTCACAGTCAAGTCTAAGTTTGTATGAAATTGGCAAAAATGAAACAATACAATCCATCATTTATTAATGACACACAAACAGATCACTGTTAAGCCATAACTGTATCATTCTTGTTTATGACCAAGATGTCTGTCAATATCATAATATTAATACAGCACAACATTATTTAAAAACCCCATTCCGTAAAAATTCCAATGCTTTGAAAGTTTAACATCTCTTTAAAATTCTAAAATCATTTAACTGTGGGTTCCTATAAAAACCAAAACAAATTAAAGCTTTTTTACCTCCTAAAGGGGAAAACAGATGCATCAAAACAATCACACTTAAGCAAAACAAAATCCAACAAGTAGCTCCCAGCCTTGCAGCCCATTGTCTGACATCGAGGACTCATGATCATCTGGGCTCCAATATACCTGGGGAGCTCCAGTTCTCTGGCTTTTCCATTGTCAACACACACATAGCTTGCCTGGCAGGCTCAGGCAAACTGCACTGAGTTAGTGAGTGAGTTAGTTAGTTACTTAGTTAGTTGTTTGATAGTTAGCTAGTTCTGGGATCTCCAATAACCTGGGGGTCCACACTGCAACTGGTACTTCATACTCACCATGGCTCTTCCTAGTCTCTCAAAGTGTCAAGCCTTAACTGATACTCATGACTCCTTCATGACTTCAAAACAAGCACCATATACAAGGCTCGAACATTGTCAAGTCCTGCTTCCAGCTTTAGATATGGTCTTGGGCTCCTCTAGACGACAGTTTCTATGGGCTAACTCGAAGAGAGGGATACTTCTCAGATTTCACCTTCAGAATGCTTGTCTCTTACTAATCAAAGTTCATTCTTTAGCAATCGCTGACCAGCATCTATCATCACAGTGGAGGACAGGTTTCATAGTTTCATAGAAAATATCACACAAATAGCCCCCAAAGAGTCCTTGCTTCCCTCTGAAACTATAAGTCAGGGCTTGCATTGTCTGTAGTTCTCTCAACAATCTTATCTTCCACGTAACAACAGAACAGCCTATTAAGCTCCAAGTATTCCAGGTCTTTTCAGCCCACTCTTCCCTCCTATACACCACACTAACAGCCCATTATCTGGTATCAATTTCTGCTTTAGTTTGTTTTCTTTTGCTGTGATGAATACCATGGCTAAAAGCAACTGGAGAGGAAAAGGTTATTTGAGTTGCAGGTCACATTCATCAAGGCAAGCCAAAGTAGGATCCTGGTGGCAGGAACTGAAGAAAAAATCAGGAAAAAATTCTGCTTGCTAGATTGCTGCTTCTGGCTTGTCTAGATACTTGTCTCATGTAGTCTAGCCCCACTTGCCCAGATGTGGAATCACCCTCCATGATTTGACTGTTACATCAATTATATACAAAGAAAATGCTCCTCAGACATGCCTCCAGGCAAGTTGGAGACAATTACAAACTAGAGTCTCTTCTCAGGTATATTTAGGTTTGTGCCAAATGAATAAAAATCAACCCACACCATATGAGGGGCATATGCCAGCTATGTGACAAGTGCAAGCAGAGGCTAGAAGACAACTTTTAGGATTCTACAAGTGAGTCTTGAGGATTGAACTCAGATCACCAGGCAGAGATAAAAGCATCTTGAACTCTGAGAAAGTTGGCCAGTTCTCTAATTTAAACTAATTATAGAAAGACAAAGTTTATCAAATACATGTCCAGCTATTTCTGCATTGGTTATATCAACAGCTAAATATATGCCTCGGCAGAGGACCAGGACAAAATGTGAGTAAATTAACATTTATAGAATGTGAATTCACTGAACCTCAGAGAAGAGAATTCCATGTGGTTCAGCGCATTTCTTGACCTTTTTGATCACTTTCACATATCATTCCCTCTTGTTTTAGCATCCTGGCTAAATTAAAGGAGGCTCTGCTTCTTGTCTGGGAAAAGAGTGATCTAGAGACCTTATGGGATAAAACAACATGAAAATCAGCCTTCAATATTAAATGAATCATTGTATTTTATGATATATAATAGAAGCAAAGTAATGATAATTTTTGTTGGCATTGTTTCTATTTTCAGATGTATTTTTCTTCTTTCATTCTTATGTATAGATTTATGTGTTAGCAAGTAGGGAATATTTTGTAGCTTCAGACTTGATTCCATATGTTTCATAAGATGTTTTAGTTGGAAGTAATCTGAAACTAATCCAGTATCTTTTTTTAATTTTGGAGAAAGTATCATCTAAAATCACACAACAATAATAGATATAGTTAGCTGTCAAACGAAAATGTGGGCCTCTGGGTTCTGAACATGGAGATTTGCACAGTAAGCCAAGCTGGCTACTTTTCCTATCTGGGATAGCAATTAAGATATTTTCAAAACTTTTCATCACCATTCTCATACTGATATGCAAAATTATCATTAAAAAATCCTTGAATGCAATGTTTCTTTCTTCCAACAGTGACAAAATATATTGCCAAATAGAATAATCAGATGGAGCCATGGAAGACACTGAGTATTCAAGGGACAGGAAAAGAGGAGCTGAAGCTGGGAGAGGGGGACAGGTTTTGTTGGGGAAGAGAAAAAATGTGAATAAGTCATGGTGCTGCCTTGTTTCAGAGATTCTCAAGCACTATCAAACAAGCGAGATAATAAGGGAAGAAGGAAGGAGAAAAATAAGACAAGTCAATCTGGGTAGATAGAGTCCTCTTTCTCATTCCTTAACCATAGAAAATAGAAGAAACTCTGTTCTCATTCTTGAGATATCTGCAATACAGAATAAACTTTTTAAGCATGTTAATGAAATATTAGTTATGGACATGGCACTGAGAGAGATGGGCAATGCTTTGCAATTATAAGAAAATGGCTGTGTGACCTTACGCTGAGTGTTGTATCTGTGTCAGTAGCCATGGGCAATTTCAACAAACTGTCCGAGGTTTTAAATTTGGAGACATGGATTTTTCATCAAAGTATAAGTCTCCAATTTGCTCTGTTTAAGGCGGAAAGATGTATGTATGGATAGACAGACAGATAGAGGAATGTGCTAACTTATGATGTTTCCAATTATAAAAGTGTAAGATTCTTTCCATATAGATATAATCTTGATTTATTCAGATTTTCCTCCATATCTTTGCAATTAGTTCCAGAAAAACCTGGTTTACTCATAGTATGTTGACTCTATAGACATTAGATACATGTATAGATATTATTGATACTATACTTAAGATATAATACAAAATATGCCAGTTTGACTTGCATTAAAAAGCATTATGTTGAAACACTCACCCAGTGAATGTTGGTCTAAATAAGTCTAAAACCAAAAATACCTATGCACAATTTTATCAGTAAAATGCAATATTGTTTCCTCAAGAATAAAAGCGAAGGAAAGAGAGGGAGGAGAAGTGCCATATCTTCGAAGCCAGCCTGGTCTACATAGCATTTTCCAGGACAGCAAGGGGCTAAATCTGAAGATACAGGAAACTGGTGACTTGTACCAATGTGGTATGACATTCAAATATTATAGGATGTAAAACCAAAATAAAAATATATTATGAAGTCATTAAAACAAGTTGAGATATGGTACAGTTGGAAGTAATACCTTGAGTTTCCTGTAAAATACTTGTTCTTCATTTAATACTGGTTTATGGGGTTCCTAGCTAATGCAAACTGCTGTTCTAAGCACAATTAAAGAACAGAGCAGCCGGGCGGTGGTGGCACATGCCTTTAATCCCAGCACTCGGGAGGCAGAGGCAGGTGGATCTTTGTGAGTTCGAGACCAGCCTGGTCTACAAGAGCTAGTTCCAGTGCAGGCTCCAAAGCCACAGAGAAACAACCCTGTCTCGAAAAAACAAAAACAAAAACAAAAACAAAAACAAAAAAAAAGAACAGAGCAAAACTTGCAGGTCTATGAAATATGCATTTTATGTAATGTCTACCATCATGAAATGTAAATCACACTTGGGCTACATTATCATGCAATATTTATCACAGCGGATATATACCACCATTGAATATATACTACAGTAGATATACATCATCATGACAACACACACACACACACACACACACACACACTCACACACACACTGGATATACCTCATCATGAAAACACACATAGGATGTATATCATCATGGAAAATGCATCACACTGAAATTATAACATCATTGAATATATGTCACATTGAATCTTTATCATCATAGAAAAGACAACATGCTGGATATAAATCAAAATCAAATATAAACCACTCTAGATTATTTTATTGCTGATTTTACACCACATTGGTTGTATACCATCATGGAAAATACAACACACCAGATGTATATCATAATTTAATACACATCATACAGGAGGAACGTTTATAAATTCCAGTATATGATAGAGCTATGGAGAAAAATAATATGCCCTAAAAATGCTGGAGAACAGTCCGTGAGGATGTGCATTTTATGAAAACAGAGTGTTCTATCGTACAGATACATTGAGCAGGGAGATGAAGTTGGCAAAGACACCGTAGAGTACAGCATTCCAGATGGAGAATAGGAGAAACATGCCTAGGTGGGAAACAGCCCATTCTATTTTGAACAACATTAAGAAGAGCAGAGCACATTATAATAAGACAAACAGTAAGACCTTACATGAGGTCTTTTCATTCTGATGGGCCTAATAGGATGTCAGATGTTGGATAGAAGAGTAGCTTAGCAAGTCCTAATGCTAAAGGAGTTTTGTCCCCATGGAGAATGAAGTGGTGTGTGGAAATCAAAAACTAGTGACTGAAATATTTAGTGGTGCACCTGATCAGTTCCAGAGCTTCAGCTTGCATAGTGACGACCAATTAACTGACATTTTTGCTAAACTAAAGGTATGCTCCAAATAGTTGGGGGAAGGAATTGAATAAATCAACACAGGGATTTAGAAAGAAATGAACCAAAACTTTGGGTGAAGTAACAGTGAAGACTAATTTTTAAAGATGTTAATTTTTGAATTGTGACAACCTACAAGTGGTGAGATTTTAAGATATTTGGATAGTGTTCTGTAGGTTTCTCCTCACTACCAGGCAGGAAGAAACCTCTCATTCACTAGTTTTCTTCCTCCTGTCTTAGGTTACTTTTTCCTTAAGGCTTAGAAAAAAAAATACAAAATGATGGCTCTCATCAGAGGTAAACATTGAAACAGTACAAAGGCTTTCACAGAACATGCCACCAGTAAACACAGAAGTGGAGATCAGAGGCCGGGCGGTGGTGGCACACGCCTTTAATCCCAGCACTTGGGAGGCAGAGTCAGGTGGATCTTTGTGAGTTGGAGACCAGCCTGGTCTACAAGAGCTAGTTCCAGTGCAGGCTCCAAAGCCACAGAGAAACCCTGTCTCAAAAAAAAAAAAAAACAAAACAAAACAAAATAACAAAAACAGAAGTGGAGATCAGAGGAGGAAGGCATAAATGAATACCAGGAAAAAGAGACACCTTTATGTTCTTGCTAGCAAGATTTTTTTTTCCTTTGGAGAAAGTTCCTTGACCTGTTTTTCCAAAAATATGACATTACAATGCTATAAGCTTTTAGACATGCTGAGAAAAATCTTTAAAAGCAATTGTTAAAAACTTAAATAAATTTTAAGTCAACGTTCTCTTCACAAAGTATATTTTAAGTCTTTCCAGACATAAATTGAAGGGGATTGAAGAACATTAATAAACTAAAAATGCTGAGAGCTTTAAAACCCCTTGGGAATTCATTTGCTTCACAGTGATGTGCTTTTTCAACATTGAATCTTATTCGCTCTTGCTAATGAAAATAATTTGCCAGAGCAGAAAGAGATGAAGATGTCAGTTCTAAGTGACACAGCTATCAATATAAAGGGGAGGAATGGTGTGATACCCTTGGTGAGTCATGGGAGGAAGAGAGCCGAGCAGAACTGATTGGAAAGCTGAATTCAAGGACGCATACTTCACAAATCATGGCAATCAAAAGGTTAACCAGGGCCAGCATAGGTGGCTTATGGGAAAATGCTTTTAAAATAAAACTGTATATAGATTAATATGAACTGAAATGATTTTACACTTTCAATTGTATGCGGTAAGTTGGCAAAGTAAACAAATGCATGCCAAGTAAAAGAAAGCGAATACGTTCACAATTGCAAAAAGAACTAGCTGTACATCGCTTATAGATAACATGGTTTCAAAAGTGGAACAGGGTTTATCCTATTCTGTTTCAGTGAATACAAACTCCAGATCGGTGCACTGCAAAGTAAGATATTTTGCTAAAATTAATAAAGCCAACAGAGAATAATACTATATTTGAGGAGACATTAAATTACCTAAGATATTACTTTTAAAAAATAGCTTTAACAAACAAAACTAAGAGATCAGATCACTAGAAGCAGGCTCTTTGTGTTGTTTGTTTCTTTGTTTTAATATTAGCAACAATACAACAGCAAATCTAAATCTTCTCTAGCATCTCTCTCCTTACCTCTGGCCTGTGAGAAATAATATTCCTTTACATTTGTTACTTTTGCATTTGTTTTGTCAGAAAAATATAGAGTAGAAGATGGATGAAGACACAGGGCCCAGGAAAGAATATATGTACAATAAATCAGAGCTAATAAGACATGGAAATATGCATGTGACGGTAACCATTTATTTTATCAAGCAACATTAGAAACAAGGGAAGAGCCCTAGACAATATGAGAATTCATAGACATCACCATTAATGAATTTTCATTTAACCAATGATAAGCTGTAAAAGAGAACTAAGGAGAATTTTAGACACCCTTCCCAGCAATGCTAACTTAAGATGGAAGATAAAACAAATAAAAATAGTTGTCAGTACACTTTGAAGTTCTGATAAACAAAGTAGCTGAATGTTTAGAAGCAAACCATAAGAAAGCAGTAAAAGAGTCCTGATAAACCCATGTAGAAATCTATAGACAGCCAACAAAATTTCAAAAGTAAATTATTTGTCTTGATAAATATGAGAGAAGTGACTTAACTTTAGTCTAAGAGTATCTAAGAGAAAAATGACTGAGCCTAGAAAATATTTATTTCTTCTAAAGAGAACTAAGAACAGCATGTAGAATCTGAATCAGATTTGAACTGTCTGCAAACCAAGAACACCAGAATACATTTCTGTAAAGTTTCAACTGTGTGAATTTTTACAGAAGCCCTTAGAATGCAGTCATTCTGGCTTGGATTTGCTCGGGATTTTGAAACCCTACAAGTGAGGAGCCACATAAGATTGCTTTCAAACTCCTACACCAATATCAAAATCTCATTGAGTTTCATTTGGGGGCACTACTTAGAACATTTCGGTTCCCACACAGACAAGTACAATAAATTATCACAAAGAACATAAAATAGTTTAAGTGTGCCAAGTGTGAGTGATAAGTAATCGGAAAAAAATTGTTACCATGTCTTCTCTCTCTGTCGCCAAGGGCCTTTCTTTGGCTTCATATAGAAAGGTGGAAATTTCAAGTCTCTGTCCTTCATTCAGTTTTCTATAAGCGTTATAACTAGCAGTCAGTTCACCATGAGATTGTCAACATGGAAAGAAACAAAGGTGTTGACCAGAGAAAGCTAACTTTCACTCCTAAAACATATCACATATAATTTCTTTTATGCAATTAGGTTCTGTATTCTTCCCATTTTCTCCTGCCATCAAAATATCTGGTAATATTTTTTACTCTAATCATTATATTGTTATATTCTGTAAAAATCTGAGCCAAACCAGCTGGTTGTCTGTACATATTTAAATATGCTTTCTACAAAATAGAATCTGAGAGCAATGCACAAAGAGTTTGTTTAACAAAGAGAATCTAACCTCTCATTATCGATTATGTGCACATATATCAATGTTTGCCTGGTCCCTGATCTATTTTCCTCACATACTAATTTTGAGGAGTTCCTTCTTATTTGAAGTTCCTGGATAATAACAAAGTTTCTTCAAAGTAAAACTACTGCACTGTCCTCAGTTTAAAGAAAGGAAACACCAATGCTGGATAATTCAGTACATTTCTTTTACAAATAACTTGTTTCCTTTCACACCAAAAAAGTATGAATTCTGTGACATCAATTTACAAAAATATAAGGCAATGATGGAAGAATAATGAGCTGTGTATAGCTATTATTTTCACATGCATGTTCCTTTTAATTACTTGATTTATTGTAATATATGATGAACGGCAATGGACACATTTATGTGTGCACTCTATTGCAATCACGTTTAAGCTGAATGTCAAAAAATATTCCTTAATAAATTCTACTTTTTAGACTTAAAAGTGAACCTCGAGAGGAGATATCAACAGGTTTCTCCTCTCTTTATAAACTACAATTAAATTTTCTTTCACTTAATTTTTGCTATCAATTATGCCCCCATGCCTTTCTTAAAGAAATGCTAATCTGCATAGCTACTGAACACGAACCATTTAAGCAAAAAAGGGATGGAAGAAGAGATAGAAGGAAGAAAAGGGGACAGGGAACTAGAACTCTACTGCAGTCATAAAATATGATGGCCCTAATGATCACGGTGTATGTAACTATATGCACTCTATTAGTGGAGGTACAAATAAATCAAAATTGTAAATGGTGTTTAGCAGCATTAAACAAACACTGCATTTAAAAATTCCAGTACACTGAGAATATCCTTAGTCATAACTCATAGTGGCAGAAAAGATAAACAGGCCTCTTCACAATATCAGGCATTTCCTCCAAGAGGTATGGCACACTGCAGATTTCGGGAGGAACCTTTTGGGGAGCCCACCTTCACTTCAGTGTCTACCTTAGATGCAGGCCCACATACATACATGCTCTTCCCGTCACCGCTGGGAGTTAGGAGACCACATAAAGATGTGCTTTCCAGGCAAACTTGTTTTCTAAAGCAAATCTCTCCAAATACTTCCAGTTGGAAAATGTCCAGTTCTGCTACCTGACACCAGAGCATTACTTTCTCCCTCAGGGCTTACCTGCTACTAAGTAACTCTCCTTCCAACTTCCTGGTGGCTATGTTGGGGAGATAACTATTTGAGTGCTTCTGAAAGTGACTGCACACCTCACACACTCCCAGGGAGTTTTTCTATCCTTCATCTCTCTTGAGTCCGCTCTGAGAACTCACCCAGGCCTCTTCAGGCAGCTCACAAGGCCAATGTCTGCCCACCTGGGAGCAAGTAGCATTCGAGGAATGAGCAGCAAGACTAAGGAACTGAGTGGATTTCAACACGTGGTGAGAGGAAAGGTGGGGGAGGATGTGAGCCTGGCAGACAGCAGCTGTCCACCAAGTGGTTTAAATCCGTTGCTTAAAGAGCTGAATAAACAAACACACAGATGGGTCTAGTTCCTTGGGGGATTCCCGATTGTTCGGAGCCTCCCAAATCCTGGCCAGTTTGGCCTCTGGACTAACCTCTCTGCAAAATGCGCATTGATTTTCATTTTCAAAGGACACAAACCTGCAAACATCTTTGTCTTGAAGTTTCTTCTAATAAAAACATGACCCTTTTCTCTTCAGTCCTGGGAAACTTACCTATGGGCTCTTAAGGTCTGGGGACAGGAGGGCAACTTGTCCTTCAAGCACTGCAGAGGCTTGAGCCCACTGTTAAGATGGGACTTCGGGGCGCATCTGGCCAGGAGGTAATGAGAGGGGCGCTCGATGTGTCTGCGACCACCTGATGGATCCGGCTAGCTCCCACAGTCACACGTGCCTCTCCGTGAACGTGAACGCGAAGGGGCAGAAGTGGCTGAAGAGGCTTTCCCCCAGCTCTGTGCTGGTCCCATCCACTCAGGATTGGATTCAAGGATTAAGAAAAAAGAAAGAAAAGAAAGAGAAAAGAAACGAAAGAAAGAAAGCTGGAAGAAGCCCTTCCATCCCCACAAAGGTGTCTGCGCCCCTCCCACGAGAGCCCTCCCTCAGGAGGGGCAAGACGCGATGACACCCACACGCGGAGCAAGAAGCACTTTCCAAAGTGGAATAAAAGTAAAACCAGGACAGATCCCGAGGGAAGCCCGCTGTGCTGGCTCGCGGACAAGTGGAAGACGCGATCAGGACTAGCCTGAGAAATGCGTGGCTATCCTGGGCGTCACCAGGGGCCAGGAGTTTCTTAACTAGAGAGAAAAGGAGTGTCCCCTAGATGCCTCTCAGGTTCCTGGATGAACACAGAAGTGCCTAAGACCCAAGAAGCATGCACTTGCCCGCTGGAGTAAAAAAAAAGGTCAGCAGTCTGATCAATAAAGTGTGCCCTTCTAACCACCACGTTTTTACTGCTGTTTCTCCTCCCTGGGGAGAATAGGAAGGAGAAGAGAAAGACAACAAACATATTTTAAAAAGAGTAAATAAACACATCTGGTGTTTCGACACATCTTTTCCTCCAGCCTTAGTCTCTCCGGACAACATTCTGCATATTCAAAACTAACCAACTAAATAGATAAATTACCCGGGAGCCACGGAGAAATCTCGGTCCTCTGCACTTCCCCCCCCCCCCCATCACAAAGTAAAATCTAAAGGAACAACAAGTGGCGATGCTGGGTCCCGAACGACCCTGACCCCACGTCGAAACATGACACATGTCACCGTAGCCCCGAAGCGCAGAAAGGTAGGCGCTGGGGAGAAACTTTGCTGCTGCGACGGGATAAGAGTGAAGGAAAAGTGGCAGTCCGGTCGCGCGTGGCTGTGATCGGAACAGGGTGGAGTGCTGAGTACAGAGCGCCAGAGTGTGAGCGAAGAAACTTACCGCAACCAGAAACCCCGTGGGCAGAGTCCCGGGAGGTGGCACCCTCAGCGCGCCCAGGCAGAAGCCCCCGATCAACACACCCACGTTCGAGTCCCAGCAGCCGTGGCCGCGAGTTGGGGGAACGCCAGGGGTGGGGGAACCCGAGGAAGCTGCGGCGGGAGGACCCGGCCGCCGCATAAATGCCCTGAACGGGCGCGAGCGGGCCAACTGCGGGTGGCGCCGGGCTCCGGCCGGGACGAAGCTGCCTAAGGGGAGCTGCACGCGCCGGCGTGTCTCGCGCTTTCTCGGAGGCTCGCGCTGTCTCGCGCTGCAGCTCCCCCCAACCCGGATCTGTGTGTGTGTGTGTGTGTGTGTGTGTGTGCGCGCGCGCGCGCGCGTGTGTGTGTGTGTGTATGTGTGTGTGTGAGTGTATGTGCGCGCGTGTATGTGTGTGTGCGTGCATCGGCGGGCGCGCGCACCCGGCCGCGCGCGCGTGTTGTTGGCAACTGTACACACACTGCGCGCGGAGCCGCCTCTCCTCCGAGGGGTGGGCTGGGGGAAGGGACATCTTGGAAGACTCTCAAGTACTGTTGGGCCACTTGTTTTGTCTTACTTTGCATAGTTGGGGTTGTTGTTTTGTTGTTGATGATGATGATTTTATTTTTAAAGTAGTTTGAACTTCTCCACCAGTCTCCTCTTGCTCCTCCCCACCAACGTCTTCCACGTTTGGGGGTAACTGCGGGCCAGAATACTGCTGGGCCCAGCCGTGGAGTCTCCTGGATGACGTCAGGTCCACCTGCTAAGTAAACAACTCGCTGGAGAACTTGTTTGTTCTGCGCCGATTCCCCCACCCCCACCCTTCTCCCCACCTCCTGCTCCGCCTTCCTCCCGCCGCCCCAGACGGCGAGTCGGGGATGGGGGTGGGGAGGGAGGCGAGAACAAAACCGTATGCTGTATTGGCACAGCCGAGTTGTGTCTGCTGCTTCTTGGCAGTCCCCAAAGTACGTCCTCTCAGCAGACGGAGCTGCTGGCAAATGAAACAGGGGATTCCACGTGAAGTGCAGAAAGCCTGGAAGGGATCCGAAGCCCTTGATGGCAGGTAGTTAAAGCACAGAGTGTCACTGAAGGAGCCCGCGCGAGCACAACAACGCTGATTGGCCTTTCTCTCTACAGCGTGCGCTTCTGCGGCCTGGATGGAGAGGCCGAACCTTTCTCACTCTTCATTGTCGTGGCTCCAGTCTCACTTGGAGCAAGGACTACTGGGGCTTCCTCATAGTGGCACTGCCCAGGTCACTGGGGCCGGGCTTGGAAAAATGGCACCTCCAAGCTGTGGTGTTTAAAGTCTGAGGCTTTGGGGATTGACTCGATCAATGACTAGGGAAAACAAAATAACAGGAATGAAAGGAAAGAAGAAATTGTGGGAGCTGGCTCGCAGCGCACTTCAAAGCAATGGCCGGAGTGTGGGGGCTGCTCAGGCATATTTCTGTCACCAGGACCCTCCTCCTAAGCCCGTGCTGCGACCTAGCTAGTTGGCCTGAGCAGGACCGAGGAAGAGATGACAGAGAAAAAGCTGAAGGAGATTCAAGTCATCAGCATCCCCCCCCCCAATGATCTCCTTCAGCTTTTTCTCTAAGGTGGAGAGCGGACCTTAGTTCTAGGAGGACAGTCCCTTCCCGAGGCCTCTCGCCAGCCCCTCCCAGGCCGCTGCCCCCCCCGCCCCCTCCCCCGCAACCCTTCGCTGCCCGCCTTCAATGCGCGCCACCACCGGAGCTAGCAGCTCGGCTGCCAAATCAGTCGCAGACCTTTCCGAGAGGCACAGAAACTTTCCATAGAATAGATACAGCCAAGAAACCCGGGCGGGAGCAGGGGTAGGAGGGCAGCGGCACGGGACCACAAGAGTAGGGGACCTGACTGCTAGCAGTTTTCCGGAAAGAGTTGCTAACTCTCACACGGCGCCTGTTTGAAAGGGGTTGGTGAAATGGGGCGGCAGACGATCAACATCAATTTGTGCCTTTGAGTCTCTCCTTCTCTCAAAGACCAACACGTCCTTTATTTTTAAAGGGCAGAGCAAAGAGTGGGGGGGGGGGGAGAGCGCACACCACAAATTCTTCCCTTCTGAACCTGTGGGGTAGCTCTTCAGGGGAGGAAGCGGCGGCCCTGGCACCCACATCTGTAAACACACCGCCAGGTTTGCTAGTGAAACCAACTTTTGTCAATAAGCCACAGGGCTGGTCCTGGCAGTCGGGAGCAGAAGGAGCTTTCTGGGAGCATTTTAAACCCGGGCTGTCCTGAGAGCTCTGCTGGCGGGTGGCATTCTCACTCGTTCTCAAATGGTCTTTTGAGAAACGCAGACTCAGGAGTCGACGGGGTCTGAATCCTAAGGGTGGAAGTCTAAAGAGAAAACAGCCCTCACTACCATCAGGAAAGTATCGGAAAGGTCCTACCCCGCCCTTCTGAAGGGTGGGGGTCATGCATCTGTGTGCTTCACCAGCCAACCTAAATAACATGGACTCGAAATTAACTTGAAATTATTTAGAAAAAGAGAAAAGTAGATATCCAACGTGGAAATCCTTGAAAACCAGAGGCCGAATCTTTCCCCGGGCCTGGTGAATAAAAGTAACTGAACCGTCAAAAGGTCTCCAGAGTCCCACTGATTTCCCTCCCTCCCCGTATACAGCCACACCAGTTACTTCCCAATCTTGCAAGGTGTCCTGAGAAAGTGCCGGAGAACCGTGCACTGTAAAGGCATTTGGGCCCTTAAGTTACTTTCAAATCCCTAAAGAAAAGAAAAACGTGGTTACTTTCTTGGGGACGGGAGTGGGACAAGGGCGTTAGTCTTTCACTTTCTCATACACAAAAAGACACGTTTTGGCGAAATTTGTAGCCTCTGAGGTTGCTTTCCTATGAGTCCCAACTGCAAGTGGATAGAGCTAGAAGGGGTTTCAAAGTCTGCACAGCCCAGCGGGAACTGGCTGCTCACTCTTCCCAGGCATCTCTAAGTGGGCTTAGAGACCTTGGGACCAAAGCCCCCAAGGGCCCCGGTTATTTAGTTTGCCTGCAGCAGTGCCCTCTGCCACCAGCCTTTCCCGAAGGAAGGACACCCAAGAAGAGGAGAAAACAGGTCTTGCCTGGAATTGCTGCTCCCCTAGGACCCTCGACCACAGCCAATGGGCTGAGCCCTGGTTCGAGAGGTGAAAGTTCAGGCCCCAGGCTTGCCCCTAGCTTCTCTGCTCCAGTTGCCTCGCTGGCAGTTCTCCCGCCCTCGGCCCCTCTGCAGTCCCAGCCTGACTACCAGGGGCTGCCACGGTGGCAGGTAGTTTGTTGATGGGTGGTCATAAAATATATTTATTTGCAATTCCTTTAACTCGCCCACCACCCCCGCCCCTGACAGGGCCCTGAACACTGCAGGCTTTGTTCGCCTTGGCCGGCTGCTGGAGCCGGCCGGGGTTTAGCGCTCACTGCAAGCAGACTCCAAAAAAAAAGTTGCAGTATCATAATAGGAAAACCGGGTTTCCGCAGCCCAGGGAAATGCAAAAAGGGCAAACAGCGAACGAATAGTTCCTTTTTGCACCAGTCACCCATCGGCTTGCTGGATCACGCAGTCTTTCAACCAAACACTGAGTGCCTGAGAGAGAGGGTAAGTCAAATTATGATCCTTAAGTCACCGGCCAGCTTCTAGTCACGCGTGGGGCTGCGAAAGTCATTCAACGTGCCTTCAAAGAAAAGTTGATCAGGGTTACTAGGTGAATAAAGCGTTTTCACCACGTGGACCTCGAACCTCTCTCGCTAAAATTTATTTGATTTGAAGTTTATTTTTACGACAAAAACGCAAATCAACAAAATCTGAAAGACTGCTCTATTAGGGCGCTATAGAAAGATAAATTCGTTTGAAGTGGTGTCTGTCAGAATATCTTGCACGAAATAAACCATTCCCAATGTGACTAACTGAAGCGGCCCACGGGAAGAAAGCAGCGCATGCGGATGACGCTTTACAAGTGCTGCTTTATCGTTGATCGTTTATCTGAGTGAGTCTCTTGATCTTGTTAGAAAAATACAGGCGTTCACATACTTAAGCTTTTGTTTCCTCCCCAAACTTTGAGTTGAACATGAGCTGTTTTTTTCTTCTTCTTCCTGGCCGTTTTATCGGTGTACCTGTGACAACATAAAATTTAAATGACTTCTTAGCTGGAAAGTGGAGAAATGAACAATTCAAATTTTCGTTTTTCTCTTTAGAGATACCATCTAACACATCTAAGTTGTGTTACTCATCCAAAAGACTCTAACAGCAATCTTTAAATACAGTTTTTTTTTTCTTTCACACAGGCAAAAAGGCAAGTGTTAAAAAGGCCTGTTTTTCACATGGTGTAGTTGTGTGAAAAGACTTCCTTTCTAAATGATTTGTGTTTCCCCTCTCCTCCTAGGCACAGGGAGGGCAAGGAGAAAATTGTTACTCCTCCGAAGTCTAACCAGGGATAATCTGATACAATGTCAAAATGCGGAGAGCGGTAAAATCCGTGGAGTTACACCACCATCTGTCGTTAAGCTACGGGACTACAAAATTGGGGACATAAAATAAATGAGCTTTCCCAATATCATCATCATCATCATCATCATCATCATCATCATCATCATCATCAGTAACAACCTAGGCTTTTCATCTTTTAAAAATATATAACTTACTCTCTGGAGTTTCCTAACAAATGCTTGTTCATAGCTCCATAGTTTTGCCCAGGTTCTTTTTCCCCAAAGCAAATAGTCCAAATCTTCTACACTCCAGGGAAAGCATTTGTAAATTACATGTGGGTCTACAGGGTTCTTCTCCCTCCACCGACAGAAACCCTTTGCTTCTACTAGGCCCCCTGAGAAGAACGTGGGATACTCCAGGAGCTACAGATGTCTCCAGTGAATCAAATGACTGTGTCATTTGTCGGTACCTCTTCCATGATGGATAAAGCACAACTCATCTTTTGTATGAGGCTGACGGTGTCAAAAACAATTATTAAGAAGCAGTCAGTACCCACTTATGGCTTAGAGAAGGACAAGTATCAGTTCCTCCGGGACAGATTTCATAGGCTAAGGACATTCTGTACCAAGACAGATTTCAGCCAAAAGAAATGTTTAAAGAAACATAACAACTGTCTACATTTCAACCAGAAGCCCCGTGAAGCTTCGGTGATACTTCTCACACAACACTCAAATGACTCAGTATTTGTCCTGTGTGTCATTACTAGAAAAACTCAAAATCTGTCACTTGCAACACTTGCACCTGTTTCATGTTAAGAAACTACTAAATTACTAAATAATCTTCCCGAAAATAAATTTAAAGAAAATGAAATTGCCTATTTATATTGATAAGACGTTTATTAGCACTATATCAAGTTGAATCATACAAATTCCCTAGGCCCAAATAGATGACAATTTAATATATTTTAAGTTTATGGAACCCTTATTTTTCTTAGGTAGCACATCTCCAAAGAGTGATTATACACCTAATCACTAAAAGTTACTTGTTGCTTCATTGATTCAAATATGTAGAACTGCCAGATAGCCGAAGACTTTGCTTGTTGATATTTCTAAGATTAAATTAGCCTCAGAATTACTATGACATCTTAGAGTCCAAACAAATGGCAAGACATTCTAATCATGTCTTCTAAATTCAGAAGTCATAATGGAAAAGCCTTGATGAAATCTCACAGTTAGTTACCAAAATGGTGATTGAATTATTTCATATTTCTAAACACCATTCTCTTTCCTCTTATCCCACAGAGAGCATTTACACACATCCCTCATGTCTTTACATTTTTCTTAATATCCATCAAAACTGATAGCGCTCAGTGGCGGCACTACCTTTGGATTTCATTGCAAAACTGAAGGTGGATAATTGTCATTTCATATCCACGGAAATGTATGAGACAAAAAGCCCGATGGCTTGCTGCTTTAGAAGCCAATTCTCCCAAGACATTATCAGTAGTAAAAGAAAGTGCATGCCTGTTCACCAAGTATCTGATAGAAAACTCGTGGTGAGAGATGCTGAAATAAACCCCAGTTCCTGAATATTTAGGGTTATTTAAGAGAACCCTATCAGCTTCCCTTCATTACTTTTTAAGGACTACACTCTAACAGCACATGGGAAGAAATATGACATTGGTCATTTAAAGCTATGACTAAGTAAAGATCTTCTTTCGAGTCCCCAAACAATGCAGGTTTGTGTTTGGTTGGGTAACCAGATAGCTCTAACAACTGTGAAAGCTTGTCCAAAGAATACACTGGGGTGGTTACCGGGGAGGGTGCTGTGTGAAAGGGCAGTCTTCTTCCCCTTTCCACTCCCTCATTTTGACTCTGCTTTCTTTCTCTCCTCTCATTATCCTCCCTTTTCTCCTGTCTGCATGGTCTTCCTCATTGTCTTCACAATGACAACTTCAGAAATTCCACACAAATGGTTTTTACCTATGATGCAGTTCTGTGTGCTCAACAGGTCCTAGGCACAGCATTTGAACTGGTGGAAAGCCCTCTTTCTTCTTCTCCAGCTGCTTCTCACATTACCTAATCAACAGTGAATGATACCTTAATCCACTACCCAGAGCTTTAGTGCCCAAAAAGGCCTGAACATGGATGCCATCTTCTCTGCCTTTTTATATATAAGCAACATTCATCTTCGACAGGCCTCTCGATCTGTCCCAACGTGGTTGCTTTGCCATATAACCTCATAGCTTCTTATTGGATGATACCTGAAAATTTTCTAATCATCTTCCACATGTTCAGTATCTTCTTCTTCCAGTTCACTCTCATTGTTTTCCAAAATACTGCTCATCTAAAATCAGACAACTTTCAATCCAACCAATAATATCAAAATTTAAGATTTTAGCTGATAGTTAATTCATATAGTGAGCATATGCCTAATTCATTTGAATTAATGAAAATAATTTTTCCCAAGTGTATTCTAAATGCTAAATATATTCTAATAGAAAAGTGTCAGATTTCTAGCTATATATCGTTTTTTAGCAAATCTGCCCTGTTTTCTATCCAAATATCTGGCTAATATAGTTATGACTGAAGATTTTCATTATTTTCATATTAAAGAACTTAGCAGATAGATAAAAAGTATGTTAAATCTGCATTCAAATTCCCAACTGCATCATTTAATGGCTCAACAAATATTTATATACCACCCAGTGTAGTAGTCATTCTAAGAATTAAAGATGTATAAGATTAGGTCTCTGCACAGAACTTACATTCTAGTGAGAAAAATAAAATACATAAGTGGATTGTTTCAATAAAACATGAATTTCAATAAACCATCAGATAGCGGTAGCTCCAGCACACCATAAAACAAGAGATAATATTTCTTAAAGCTACAGTAAGAGAGCAACACAGCCAGTGGGGTGTGTGTGTGTGTGTGTGTGTGTGTGTGTGTGTGTGTGTATGCTGATCTTTTACAAACAAATCTAAAAATGCATCTTTCAAAACTGTGAAATTCACCAAGTAGCCGTAACCAAATAGCTGCCTCCAGAACTTGAATAAAATCATAAATTTGTGATAAAATGTTATATCAAACAGCATAATGTGTTTAACAACTCTGAAGAGATTCAGTCAGTCACATGAATTATCTCATGTTCCTCTTACACGCAGAATTTTTTTTTAAATCAAGATTCTTTCCAGTATGTCATGGTCTCACCACAGAAAACGAGTTTTAAGTTAGGAACCAAAAGTGAAATAACAAAAGGAAAATAATGAAGAAATCCAGGACAACATGAAAAAATAAATGTTCTGGATGTAGGAAGGTGGTCACAGTGCCTTCTGCCATTACCCTGGGAAAATAGTCTTTCTCAATCTCTTTCTTCCACTGTTTAGCTCATCTTTTCGATCCCATCAAGGTATGTGCCACTTTTTCTCTACTCTTTCCTCCCACCCTCTCTCCCTTGCTCCTTCCCTTCCTTATTCTCTTCTCCTGCCCTCCACCATTTCTGCCACCCTCTCTCCTTTTCCTTGCCCTCCTCTATCCATTCCTTTCTTCTAAGCAGTGCTTTCTCTACAGCATAGATTGGCTATGCAAAGCAGTGTGGCCTTCAACTAAAAGAGTTTTCCCTTGCCTCAAAAGTACAAAGACTTCTACTTTTTTTTATCACTTTACCCTCAGTAAAATCAACCCTAGAGAATAGCTTCTCAGTCAACATCCTCCTATGTGCCTCAAACCTTTTCTTCTCATTCCTTTCTCTATTGTTTTAGTCCTTCTTTTCTTCCAGCTACACAAATACACACACAGTGGGCATGGGAGAGTGAAATATAGAACAGGTAAGTAACATAAAATGGACTGAGTTAGCATCATGTAAAGCTCAAGGATCACCCTGTCTTAGGAAGCAGAAGAGGAACCGACACAACTAGAGAGTGAAGTGGAATTTCAGTTGAGCTTTCAAGGTGAATTCTGTAACAAGATTGTCAGTGCAGGGGGAAGAGCAGTCACAGAAGTATTTGCAATAGCACATTATTTACAAACAATTCACAAGATTTGAACAACAAGAATTGAATCTAACCAGTAAGATAGCACTTACATCATGTTTGGTGGCATACAGATGCTCTTTTTACATTAAATTGTAGAGCAACACCACACAAACGTGCTAAAAGAATATACCAAAGAAACAAACAGCTCTAATAACCATTAAGTTAATCTAATATTATTCATCCCTCCAAGAATTCAGGATCTTGTATTGTTACCCTTCATGTTGTTCCATGATTAGCCAGAGTGATGGGTAGTAAGGTTCCATGTTATAGTAGCATGCTATATACATAGAGTTTATCGAGGAGGTTGGCTTTCTTCCGAGAGCTCTGCATCTCTTTCGAGCACCCGGGAAGTGGTTCTATGTGAACATCCTTAATGATGAGGAGTGAAATCCCTAGCTAGAAACCAAGAAAAAGATGAGGACTCTTTTCTCTATGTAGTCTTAGCAAAGCAGGTTGTAGATGCTTCTGTCCCCAGTGTGTCTTCTCAAGATGTCTGGAGCTTCATGCAACAGTTTGTACAGCAATTTCATGAAAGAAGCTTAGAAAAGTGAACTGTTCCTGATTGTGCAAATCTAACAAAATATTAATTAATAAGTCTTTTGGATTTGAGTTGATAAATTGGGTGTTTGTTAAAAAACAACAGTTAGATAATTCAACTGTCATCTAAAAGGCTAGCAGGAGTATTTCATGTTTTCCACACCTTTTGATATTTCCAAAAATTACTGTCATTGAAGACAGGTCAATCATAGAAAAAGTGATTTAGTGAATAACTGTTTTTAAACTGATCTTTGAAAAGACAGCAAACTTGTATCTTCTAGAATTATTCCTGATAAACATAACGACACTGGGTTTCTTCTAAGCTGAATGCATGAGCTGAATGTGAACAAATTGTGTTGTTTACAATAAAGAATAGAAATACAGATTATGTACAGGATTTCTTTGTAAGATATATACACCAAAGACTGGCATCTCATTTGAATGTCATTTCCACTGTTTCTGATTACACAAATTCCATGTTTTAGAAAAATCTTTCATATATAATGCATTTTAACTTGGTGACTTCTGATATGAGCCTAGCAAAAATCATATAAGAACACCACAGTTTAAACAGTAATTTTTTTGAGCAAGATCATTTTAAAAGTATTTTCCATCTCACTTCAGATAAATGAAACTTTGAAAACCTGTGAGAAAGTTAAAAAAAAAAGGCTTTTTGCTTCCTATTTTGTCTTAAGAAATGCCCATTGTGTCTTGAGGGTTTCCTAATTAGGTTACAGCAAAGTTACAGTACTTGACCAGAGAAGGTAAGAGAAACTCCCAAATGAGTTTAGAAAAACAATGAGTTTCTAGATCTGTTAATAATTATGCTGTCTTTACATTGTCAACAAACAGTTGATTTCTAACAATCATTTCTGGATTATGATAAGACTGACTATATAATCTATTCTTTTAAATAACTAGATTGTCTTGTGAACTTAAGGAAGCTGATATGATAAATTTGGCATATAAGTCATATCATACAAGTAATATTTATTTTATGCAAATTTAAATTATTTTGATAATATACTTGGAGGAACTAATGAGCACCAAATACCTTGTAGACTTTGCCTCAGAAACTTTGAGACAATATTACACGGTTTTCACAATCATAAGTAAATATGACCTACAGTCAGAATATATAATGTGTCAGACACATAAATTTATGGCAAAGTGAGAATTCATTTCCTTATCCAAAGACTCTTACATTTCCTGACTTATTTTTTGAAGTTAGAAAAAGTCTTTTCATTTCTTCTATGATCCTTTGTCCATCGTGTTGTTGATTCATCTTCTATAACAACTCCCTTCTCCACCTCCTCACTATATTCTATGATCCTTTGTCCATCGTGTTGTTGATTCATCTTCTATAACAACTCCCTTCTCCTCACTATATTCTCCGAATCAGGATCAAAGGCAAAGACATCGGAACTGCTGAAAGAAACGTATGATATTTTAGCCAATTGAAAGGAACTCATTGATACTGTCTATGGTTTTTTTCAAATAAGTAGGTCATTAAGGATCATAAATCATGAAGTGCCTTTGCAAGACAAAAACTGAGGGTCAGTTAGGTAAAATTCCATGATAGTTACTCGGGAAGCCCAAACACAATCAAGTTCAGGCAATTTATTGTATCAGTTACAAAAATATTCTGTTTAGAGATAATAATATTGGAGGAAATGATTACCTTGAAGGAAAATGGTAACTTAAAAGTAAATCATTTGAGGCAATTTGACCTCTGAAATCTGGTTAATAAGATGAACTCTAGCTCACAGATTTTTTTCATGAAAATGTGGTACACAAATGTAAGACTTTCAAAGCACCGGAAGGGAATACAGCTGTTCAAGTGTGAGAATTAGACACACTACAGTCTTGAAATATAGACCTCTTACTTCCTGAATTCAGTTCACTTGTATCCATTTCAGCAAATATTTATCGAGTCCACCTTTTTTTGCCTGTCAATATTTAATACCTTAGTATCATAATCTTCTGGTTCCATGGGGGTTTAGAGGTCATCTAACCAAGATTCTTCCCCAAAGAAAGATTGAGGTATGGGTTTTTATTATGAAGTGGTATTTCTTGGAATCTTCTCATTATGGGTAATCATGGAGCCAGAGTTATGATATGGTTGGTTCCCAAACTCTTTCCAAAATCATTAGATTCAAAATGAATATCTGCAAAACTGTCCTGCCAGCGTGCTGAGCAGTTTGCCTCTGGAATTGTTCAGCCTAACCTGGTGCTTGGTATTCTAACTTCACCTGAGATTTTCTTTCCTCTGAGAAAATGGGATTTTATATTTCTAACTGCTATTATTTACTGAAAGTTTACACCAGAGCTAACTCAGTCCCTTGCTTTTGACTGCTCCCTCATTATTGCTGTTGGGTGCAATATAGGGCTCTTGCCTCACCCAGCAGTCACCCTGACCTTTACACTGGCTTTCGGAGATTATTCTTTAGTTCACTTCACTCAAGTTCACTAAGGACTCCATATGAAGTAACATAATGACACTGGGTTTCTTCTAAGCTGAATGTGAAATTACATTTCAACTTTTATTTGTTTTGTTTACAATAAAGATTAGAAATACAGATTATGTACAGGATTTCTAGTTGTGGGCTGATATCCGCTAGCCTGAGGAAGCCATGCAACTTCATAGCTGAAAGCTAACAATTAAGAAAGACAATAGATGAGGGTTTTGCTCCAGCCTTCCTTTTCATTTGTAGATTGCTCGATGAGAGGTTGCTATCTCCAAAGCAGGTGAAGGAATGCAGGTGTGTGTGTGCTGGGGGAGGTGCCCCGGAAAAAGGAATAGGAATAGGAAAATTCCTCAAGAGGGGAGAGAGCATTCCAGAGCAGAAATGGTTTTGGGGGAGAGAGAATAAACGCAAGGTCAAGCTGTAAGGAAAGAAGTCCGAAGCGACCTTTGAACGGTGATGGTGTGAAAGCCTATTTCTTTTCTCGTGCCTCCGGGACACATTTGGGGGAAAACACTGGTTTCTATGTTGGGGCAACGTTCCCCTACATAATGGAGCCCAACGTGGGGCTAACGACTGAACCCCGAAAAAGCCAGAGAAAAAGAAGAAAAATGAAAAGACCACGAGGAGACTGCGAGGACCGGCTGCTGAATCCGGAGAGACACGGGACAGAGGAACAGACAGACGGGGGAGAAAGTGAGGCGGATCCGAGAACCCCAAAAAACAAGGGAGAAGTGACCGGACAAGAGGAACTCATGAGAAAAAACTGGCAGACATGTGAGTTTTGTGCGTTTAGATAACAAAACAAGACAATAGTTTCGGGAATATAATTTGTAATTACAAACATGGGTCAAGGAGAAAGCAATCGTATGGCTATGCAATTGATTGAGGACATTTTAAAAGACAGAGGAGAAAGGATACAGGAAGGACAAATACAAGAATTTTTAGAATTCATAAATGACATATGCCCTCGCTTTACTGAGCGTAGGACATTAGACACAGCTATATGGAAAGAAGTAGGGATGAGAATCCAACAACATTATTGTAATTATGAACCAGAAAGCATTCCAGAAGATATGCCTTATTTATGGATGCTAATACAGGAAAGTTTGAATGTAGACTCTGACCAGCAGGATGTAGTTGCATCAGCCCCATCTAAGGAGCTGCTAGATAATTTTTCAGAACGGAATAATTTCAACAGGCTAGAAAATGGTTCAGACCATGAGAGAGAGTCTTCATCTTTCTCACTAACAAATAAGAGTGATGAAAGACGTAGACACGAGGATAGGGTTGAGAAAGAAATAAAAGACTTGAGAAGAATGATAAGCTCACTATCACGCAGACTAGGAACT
>JAQHUG010000365.1:614164-633170 GCA_028555095.1 Dicrostonyx torquatus
AAGGACGCCATGCAACTTTGTAGCTGAAAGCTAACAATTTAGAAAGACAATAGATGAGGGTTTTGCTCCAGCCTTCCTTTTCATTTGTAGATTGCTCGATGAGAGGTTGCTATCTCCAATGCAGGTGAACGAATGCAGGTGTGTGTGTGCCCCGGAAAAAGGAATAGGAATAAGAAAATTCCTCAAGAGGGGAGAGAGCATTCCAGAGCAGAAATGGTTTTGGGGGAGAGAGAATAAACACAAGGTCACGCTG
Organism: Dicrostonyx torquatus; assembly: GCA_028555095.1. Taxonomy (NCBI): domain Eukaryota; kingdom Metazoa; phylum Chordata; class Mammalia; order Rodentia; family Cricetidae; genus Dicrostonyx; species Dicrostonyx torquatus. The sequence continues at coordinate 614,418 of JAQHUG010000365.1, forward strand.
TAAGGAAAAAAGTCCAAAGCGACCTTTGAATGATGATGATGTGAAAGCCTGTTTCTTTTCTCGCGCCTCCAGGACACATTTGGGGGAAAAACACCGGTTTCTATGTTGGGGCGATGGTCCCCGACATCTAGTAAGATATATACACCAAAGACTGGCATCTCATTTGAATTGTTTGTTAAATTGAACTGTTAAATCCTGACAGTTGGAAGAAAACACATGACCAACACTTCTGTCTAAGCAGTTTTGCTGTTTCTGCTTCCTTCTACAACACATCTTCAATATGTGTTTCCTTAGGGCATCATGGGCTGCTACAGAGACATGTGTGCTTAGGATATATGGTGGCTTGGAATAAAATGGCCCACAAAGGCAGTGATGCTATTAGGATGATCTAGATATGAATAATTTACATTGGTATAAATTTTGATTTATTGATAAATGTTTAAGGTCAATTTTGTTACATATATATATATATACATGTATATATATATTTGTTACATATATATATACATATATATATATTTGTTACATATATATATATACATGTATATATATATATTCCTGGTCTTGATTAAGTTATTGTGATTGTGTAGTTCATTTTAAAAATGTAATGTATGATTAGGAAATATAAGTTGTTAATGGATAACCATCAATAATAGTCAAGTTTGTAGTCATGTTAGTCAGATTTTCGAGATGTACATAGATATATTTCAGACAGGCATTCTTCATATCTCTCAAAGACTACAGAATATGGCATTTATTGTTTTAATAACTTAGGGCATTTCATGACAATGAGACACATCTGCTCCTGCAGCACCAATCTACTTCAAGAGGAAGATAGACATCAAAGAGGCTCCTTATGGAGCTGTTTAGCCATTTGGGCAAGAAACTCATCTTGCTGGAACTACTGCATAGCCTGGACATGAAGGACCCACAGAGAGAAGATGGCTGCACTTGCCTAAAGATGAGATGATCCTTCGGGGTTCCTAATTCATGAAAGAGTCTGCAAACATTCTGCAGTACACAGAAGAAAGTAACTGAACTGTCTCTGAAAATTCCTGCTTCATGAAAATGTCTGCTGGATGCTATGGGCATGTAGGCTGAAGATGGATGCCCCACGGGTACAGAATAACTTTGGGTGACTGTCCAGGTAGCGAGATGTCTCTGTCACTTCTAGAGTTTTGGAAGTTGCTTACTTCTTGTTTACTTAGGTAATATTATATCCTTCTGGAATCTTTGATGGAGTTGAAAAATGAATAGTTATACTTATAGTTTTCCTTATTTATGATAAAAGATAAAATAGATCTAAATATTATAACTGTAATTCTTGTTTGATAACTGTTTTGTTATATGTAATTTTACTATGTTAAAATGAAAGCCTTTCTTTTTTGTTTAAACAGAAAAAGGGAAAATGGTATAGGAGGTCCTTCTGTATTTCTGTTGCTTTCATTGGTTGAATAAAGAGACTGACTTTGTCTTTTGATAGGGCAGACCTTACATGTGGGGAGTAGACAGAATGGAATTCTGGGAAAGAGAAGGAAGAGATAGGGAGAGCCGCCCGCCATGATGCTGCCAGGTCAGACACATTGAATCTTTCCTGGTAAGCCACGACTCGTGGTGATGCACAGATTATTAGAAATGGGTTAAACAAATATGTGAGTTAGCCAATAAGAGGCTAGAGCTAATGGGCCAGGCAGTATTTCAATGAATACAGTTTCTGTGTAATTATTTCGAGTGTAAGCTAGACAGGTGGGACGGAACAAGGGGCTTCACACTCAATACTACATTAGGAGGTGTGGTTTTGCTAGAATCAATGTGTCTTGTTGAATGAAGTGTATCACTGTGCAGGTAGGTTTCGGTTTCAAGGTCTCCTTTCTCAAGCTTCAGCCAGTATGACAGTCAGTTGACTTCCTGTTGCCTTCTATTGAAGGGGTAGCCTGCACTATTTCTGACTGCATTCTGCCATGCTTCATGTCATGATGATAATGGACTCTGGTACTGTAATCCATCACCTCAATTAATCATTTTCTTTGTAAGAGTTGCCATGGTCATGCTGTCTCTTCACAGCAATAAAAAAAAAAAACCTAATTGAGACAGCTTCTTTCATACTGGATGAGTAAGTTCCCTATGGTAACAATTCTGTAAGAAATACCTTCTCTAGAGTATTCACCAGAGAAGGCATAATCTTGAAGTGAACATAGTGAGGTAACTAGAAAAAGATAAATAGATATAGATATATAGATAGATAATCTCTCTCTATGTATATTCTATATATATGTTCCAAATAATTCTTCAGATGTTTTAAAAACATTTTATATTCGTGTGTGTGTGTGTGTGTGTATGTGTTTGTGTGTGTATATCCCCTTGTGCCATAGCAAGTGTGTAGAGGTCAGAAAACTAGGGTTCAGAATCAGATGGTCAGTCTTAACAGTATGTACATTTACCAACTGTGCTATCTTGCCAGGGCTATATTCTTTTTTTGACAATTACATTTAGTCACCAAATAGAAGAGAAGGTCTCTGAGAGTTTTATGAAAAGTGACCTACATGGAGATCTGATACAACAGGCTCAATTTAAAGCATTTTAGGTATAATGTATCTTTGCCATTTGCAGTCATAAAACGGAGTATGTCCCATGATTGCTTTGCCAGCTATAGAGTTATCTATCTAAAATAAAATCGTTGAATAAGAGAGATGACTAAAATACAAGTTGTTAAATGTTGGTTTCATGATTGTTTTTCAATAATAATGTAAAGAAATGTCATCACAAAAAGGAAATATTAGTATCATTAAAAGCAATTTGAGATTACTATTCATCACATTAAAAAATTACTGAGTGAAGTGTTACTATAAATGATATCAATGAATGAGTGGCTAAACAAATTATAATACACACATACCATGGATGGACTACTATTCAATAATAAAACAGAACTAATTCACTTGATTGTATGAAGAACATTATGTTGAGTTATAAGAATGTTACATAGTATATATCACTTAGATTGAAAGCTCAAAATAACCAAATTATGAACATTAGGAAAAAATTAACACTTCAGGAATAGACATCACTGATAAGATTGGGGATCTAATTGTAAAAGGGTAGCCAAGGGAGTTGTTGTGATGGGTGATTCTGAATATTAATATCTCTGATGATTAAAAGATTTACATATGTGGTCAAATGTCAGAGAACTTTATTACAGCAAGTTATCACATTTTATTGGTTTACCTGTGCTATCTTTTAGTGATATTGGGTGTATTTTATACAAGCCCTCTCTTTCTCCAAGTTTTTCATTGTTTCACTCTATAATTATTTAAAGGGAGAACATTAATTTTTAAGTGTATAAAACAACAAAGAATGCCGAAGATTGGCAGAGAACACAGGTATTGTAATAGGACCAGGGGAGATAACTGCTTGCTCAGTTCAAAGCAGGCCATTTGTTTAGGTCCATGAATAGTATTTAATACATTCTCACACCCAAACCAACTTCGGTTTTACCTAATTCTTCATGTGTAAAAGTACTATCTATGTTGCTGAAAACTGTCTGGAAACAATAGTGGCACTTGCTCCATCATATGAACACATTTCACACCACCAAGCTATGAATTTGGAAATGAATGATTTGAGTATCCTGTGGCACAGTTTTTACCGCACACAGAGACACAAGCCTTTTGCGTGTTCTACCCTGACAGTTATAGAATGTTTTTTTTTTTCCTTTTTGTGTATCAAGAAGCTTGGTGGGAGATACTCTGAGACCAAAGGCTACAGCTCAATCTGGTAAGAAAGAGTCTGAGAAAAGAAGGAATCCAATTAATCATGTTAATTGGATTTTTAAGAATAACACAAAGAAAACAAGTTCCTCAAAGATGCAAGTATTCGTAACTTTCTCTCTGAAATACAAGTGTCATTGTTGTTAAATTTTGGATTATGTGAATTAACCCCTAATTGATCCCCAGGAAAAATGAAAACAAAAGATGACATTAAGAAAATGATTAACCCCAATTCTGTTGTCAAGGTATTATTGTTTATTGTACAAGAGAGATGACTAGGTGGCAAAAAGTGTAGACTGCTCTTCCAGAGGCCCTGAGGTTCATATAGGCACCCAAATGGGGTTTCTCACAATCACTTGTAAATCCATCTCCAGGTGATCTGACACCTTTTCCCAACAGACACACATGCACATGTACAGTTTTAAAAGAACCCTTTAAAACATCGTGCCATTCACACCTTACTATGTAACTTTCCCAGTGTTTTGTTTATATAATATGGATCCAGGTATGCACATGCAAAGACTGGCATTACAATTTTTATTATATGTGTCACAGATACTGTATATACACATATATGTTCATATATACATACACATATATATATATATATATAGAGAGAGAGAGAGAGAGAGAGAGTCTGTGACACACACATATGTAATTAAGGCTAGAACTCTATAAAAATTTTAAGAGCACCAAATTTGACATTGTTTGATTGAACCATGGTTTAATCTATCAAATATCATGCAAATTAGTTCCTGACAGAGTGTTAAAATTTTCTGCAATAATTATAAATGTTCCTTCTTAATCTCATAACTGTTACTATTGCCTCATATCTTTTAGAAGTCTGTAATTAAATGGAAACTATCATGATTTCTTTTATCTTCTTGATATGCAATTCCTTTTATTACTACAAAGTGTCTCTCTTCATCCTTACTCATGTTTTAAATTTATTTCTGAGGATGGCTTTGGCAGCTCCAACAAATATTTGGAAATGTGATACTTTCTGTTTGATTCTGATAACATTTTACTTTTCCTTGCATTTTTTAAAATCAAAACTCTTTATTATGTTACCTTATTTCTAGAAATTTGGTACTTTAAAACGTTCATTTTTTTATGATGTCTTTATTGAATTTTTCTGCAAAATGTAGTTTGCAATTTAGTAGTATCTCTCCTTGGAGTCCTTAATTGAAAGTCCCATGTGTGTTTGAAAAGAATGTTGGTATGAGGAGTGATACATGCCTGCCAATTTGAGCTTGCTAACTGAATTCTTCAAATACCCTGAATGCTCACTTGTTTGATGTTTGCTTGATTTATCTGATATGTGAAAGGCATGAAAACCCCACAGGTACATGTATTCTTTACTTATCCTTCCACTCAAGCTTATTATCCTAAACTTGCCTACACTCATCCCTAGGTAACTTTTCTGAATTCGGGAAATAGTATTTATCTAATGTGGTGCTACATCCCTGCGTTTCCCAGCACACTAGAAGCTGAGGTGTGAGGACTGTGAATGTGGGACCAATGCCAGCAAGGAAAGGAGAGAGGGAGAGAGGGATGGAGGAAAGGAGGGGCGGAAGAGAGGGAATAGAAACAGCCTACCACTGCCAATGACTGTCAAAGATGTTCTCTAGAAGATCGATTGCCCACCGTTGAGTCTGTGTGGTTGACTCTGTGCTGTGGCTCACTACTGCTTCAAAGCATCAAAAGGGAATAAAGGACGACACACCTCCAAAGGAAGAAGAAAGCAGACAACATACCAGTTTTTCAATATTCTAATCTTGGCCTTTGAGTACTCCTGAGTGTATATTAGATCACATAATGTCATTATATAGAATTATGCACCTTATATAGAAACATATGTTGTTCAAACGGGTGAATTTATGAGTTTTGAAAAAGTATACCAGTTTCTGAAATACCTTTATAAAATAACAGTACTGATGTTGGAGTTGTGTTCCTTGGGATCGTCTCATTTCTCTTTGGCAGCTCTGAAATTTTAGATTTTTCTTGGACTAGGTATATAGCACAACTGGAAGAGCATCTGGGGAACACAGAGACAGCTTAGGGAGAGAGCCCCAGCAACACATAAAACGTGGTGGGATTGTGATGCCTGCCTGTGGTGCTAATGCAACACTCAGGAGCTAAAGACAGGTAGAGGCAGCAAGGTTAAAATTTCAAAGCTATCCATGGTTACATAGTAGTAAGCTGGACCTGAATTTGGGATGCATAGACTCTGAAGAAAGAAATAACATTTTAAATTTATCCTTTATTCAAGATGAGTAAGATTGGCCTTTCCTTGCTAATTTCTAAAATGATTAAGACTTCGTTGCCATGCTCTCGGATGCTTTTCTTTTCAGATTCCTAGTGAATGTATAATAAAGTGACCTCCACTTTTCTTGAGCATTCATTTATATTTGGGGAGGGGGGTTGTCCCTAGGCTGCATTTGAGTATGTTTCTCAGTACCCATCTAGATGTCAAATTATCTTGTTATTAATTTTGTGTCTGTTTTAGAATCTATCTCAAATATTGAATCTTTACATTTCAGTCATTGCATCTTTCATGCCCTAGTTTTTATGTGTTATTTTATATTTACCTTACTTTTAAATTTATGTCTAGTTGTATTTTGTCTTGAGTTTTGTTTTATTTTAATATGTTTTTTTTAATCTCAGAAAATTAGGAATAAACCTACCTCAAGACCCAACAATACCACTTTTTGCATATACACAAAAGAGGCACAATCACACCACAAGGACATTAGATCAACTATGACCATAGCAGCATAGCCAGAACCTGGAAGCAACTGAGATGATCCTCAACTAAAGAATGGATGAAGAAAATGTGGTGCATTTACACAGTGGAGTAGTGTTGAGCAGTAAAAAAAAAAGCAATGACATCTTTAAATTTGCAAGCAAATGGATGGAACTAGAATAAAACATCCTGAGTGAGGTAACCCAGATGCAGAAAGACAAATATAGTATATACTCACTCATAAGTGGATACCAGACATAGAGTAAAGGATAACCAGCCTATTGTTCACAACCCCAATGAAGCTAGAACCCTCTTCCAGAAACAGAGGGGAGCAGACACAGAGATCCACAAATAACCACTGGGCCGAGCTCCAGGTGAAGAGAGAGATGAGCGATAACAGGAACAAAGGGATCAAGACCATGATGGGCAAACTTACAGAAACAGCTGACTCACACTTGTGGAAGATTACTAACTTCTGAATGACGACTGGGGAACCTGAAAAGGACTAAACTAGGCCCCCTGAATACAGGTGACAAGGGTGTGCCTTGGGCAGTATATGGAGCCACTGACAGTGGGACCAGGATCTAACTCTAATGCATGAACTGACTTTGTAGAGCCCATTGTTTATGTAGATATAGCTTGCTCAGTCTAGACACGAGGGCGGGGCAGTTCCTTGGTCCTGCCTCATTGAGGAGTCCAGAGACTCAAAGCTGACTTCCCAGGGGAGACCTTAATCTCTCTGAGGAGTGGATAGGAGGTACAGTGGGAGGAAGCAGGAGGAGAGGAGGGAGGGGGGACTGGGATTGTTGTGTAAAAACAATAATTAATTAATTAAAAAAATCTGTGTCTATGATCACCCCATAACAGATTTATTTTAGTATGCTTATCAGATTTTTTATATGACATATTTCATTCATGCCTAACTTGTACTTTTGCTATTTAATTGACTTACAGTAGTATGCTGATGGAAAGGAATTCTAAGTCTTTGTCTTAGTTACTTTTCTGTGGCTATGATTAACTGATAAAAGGAGGAGCTTAAGGGATAAAGGGTTTGCTATTAGCTCACAGTTCAAGATACAGTGTGCATCAGGGTAGGAAGGCTGAATGTGGGAGCTTGAGGCAGTAGGTCACATACCATCCATAGTCAGGATGGAAGAGCATAGAACACTTACTGCTGATCAGTTCAGTTTCTCTGTTTATGTAATCCACGATCTCTTGCTAAGGGAGCAGTCCAGACCACAGCCAAAATAGGTTTTCCCTATCAGTTAATGCAAATCAAGATAATTCCCCACAAGCATGCCCAGAGGCCTGTCCCAGTGATTCTGGAGTCTGTCAGGTTGACAATGAGCTCCAACCATGGCAGTCTCACTTCTGGCTTCAGTCATTTATCAGCACCAACTCTGTATCGTGTGCAAGGCACCATATTGTAAGCAGGATAAACATATTAAGCTTGCCTAATTTGAATGTATATAAAACCGTAGCTAGACAGGTGGGAGAATCAGAGCCATATGCACACTAATCACAGTTAAAATTAATAAATTAGGGTTATTTATTTTACCTGTGTACAATCTACAACGAGCTGTTTAGGAGTAAGAGAGCCACGGTAATAATTGGATAATTATAGAATAATTAACCTGAACTAGAAGAGTTCATATAAGGGATCATATGGGATAGATTCTCTATGGTCCAGTGATGTTGGTTTCCACTGGAAGGCACAAAGTTTCTGTTAGGAAACTAAACTTTAGTAAAAGTTCTTGATTAAATCTGTTATTAGTGATGGACTAGGTGAGTAGTTAATTAGCTATATTTAAAAGCTAATTAACTAATATTTGGGATCTATAGGTTACATGGTCTCTGTCATAAAATTCATTTATGCATAACATATAAGATGAATAAATTAATAGAATGCTGTGCCCTAATACAAGTTTATAAACACAAGTTTTAATTTTCATAATTCTATATGCCACAATGCATTATATTCTTTTGATGCTTTCAGTTACATCTAGTGCTTTAAAAATGCCCACTTCTTGCAGGAGTGCATAAGGAGGAGATAAAATATGCATGTTGATTGCTCTTCCCCATCATGCCTTTGAACATTAGTGAAGTGAAGGTTGAGGCCATATACCACAGTCCTGAGACCTGCATATCTTCAAATGTGCATATATAGATTTTGGATGACACAGTCTATCCGATTGCATATTGAATTTAATATTCAATAATTCTGTATTAATACAGAATTAAGGGTCTCCAGTACTAAAGCCAGTCAGGCACATATAGCTTGGTTCACTGTCAGTATGGAGTTTTGTTAGAGTTTAATAAAAGTTCTTCAAGTGATTTTGAATTTTAGTCTGAAGAATCATTTCATGGGGAGTGGTGACTTTGTTGTTTCATCCTCGATGTCTTTTTCTCATGGTCTTTACCAATTGAGCAATTTGAAGTCTTCTTTTCCTGGTACCCTGATCTCACTGTTTCCCTAGCTAGCCTTCATCAGGCAGCAACCTGCAATAGTGATGTCTTCTCAATGTTCTTCAGTACAGTTGACTTTGGTTCACTCTAGTCCTTGCCACAACCTTCCCCTTTGACCTCCAGGAACAAACCCTTGATAACCATTGCAAGCTTAGGACTTCATCAATTTGTATATTTTTATTAACTTTGGAGCTTTTTTATTTTCTAGTTTCCAATGAAACAAGCTTGACTCAAAGTATTTCCAACTTTATTACTGATTGAAATTATTTTGCATCTCTGATATTTTTAGATTGATTAAAACACAAATTGATTTAAGTAGAAATACTGTTCAAAAGGATATGTGTTAAATAATTTTTTGGTAACATCCTAACAAATTGCATTTCTTCCTAATATCTATCTAATTCGTTTGTAAATCATCTTTAATCTTTACCAGATGAAGTGAAAATAACTTATTTTTGATTACTATTATAAAATAAAATAAAATGTAATAAAATTAGATGATGGCACTAAGTAGACAATTAAAGGAATTATGAAAAGACAATTAAAGGAGTTATTAATACATTGTCTTTATCAATATACTTACTTTTTCATTGTCCCAAGACCTTTTATTTGCCAATATATAATCTATAGTGGCAATCATTGCTGTGTTTTACCCTAAAGCAAATGGTTTTCATCTGTTCTAGAGGTTTTTATGTAGACCAAGTGGTAGATGGTTTAGTTGATACGCATGGCAGAAATCCTGAGTTTGCATTCCTCAGTACCCAGGAAACAAGCTGGGCACAGCTGAGCATGTCTCTAACTCCAGAGCTTGGGATGAGGGAAGAAACAGGAGGATCCTTGGAGCGCATCCCCGAGCTAGCCTAGGCAACCAGCGAACTTCAGGCTTATAAGAAAGCCTGTGTAGAAATATCAAGGAAGATACCTGATGTTGAATTCTAATCTTTACATGCATGCTCACAAATGTGTATATACACGTTTACACACACACACACACACACACACACACACACACACACACAAAAGAAAAAAAGAGTAATAGTCTTCCATGTCTGATATAACTGATATAATTGAAGATCTCTCCTAGGAAGATTAATAATTCCTTTTGATTCCTAAATAATATTTCTCTCTGTTGACAATATGATTTCTTCACCCATTTCCTTACTGATGCTGTTTAGGCTACTTCAGATTTTTTTGGGTGCTAGAATGGGCTAACTTTTTTCAGCTTTCAGCTAGTTTTTCACATTCTTTTTTAAAAATGAAATTAACCTAATCAACATAAATAAATGGGAAAAAAAGCAAAGTGAGAAAACTCTTATGTCATTTAGGTAATCCTTGGTGTTTAGTATTTAGCTGTAAAGTATTTAACCATCAATGATTAAGCCATATAACATTAATAGTTCTGAAGATAAATATATACAGTTTTAGGATCAGTTTAGCAGCTTAGCCATATTCTATATAGAGTAAAAAACATCATTTTTTTCCATTGTCCTTGGAAGGTTGATTCCTACATTTGTGACTATGTGGTTGAAAAACAGTTGAAAATACCAGGTAAAATAAAAGGTAGGGGGTGGAGTGGGAAAAGGTTATTCCAAAACATTTTCTCCCAGCCCTTTTATAAGAAGGAGACCTTCATGAGGGATCCCAGCAGACTTCCTCTCATGTGAAATTAAACTATGGTTTGATGGCCACTGGCAAGAGAGCAAAATCTGAGATCGGTTTCACTAGGAAAATCGTATTTCATCAGTAGGAATTGAGTCAATCAGACCAGACTTATTAGGGTCTTATTAACAAGGAGACTAGAGGAAGTGGTGGCAAATTTGGTACCAGTATTGTTTGCTGGAATACTTTGCACTGGTCACTTCCTACTAATTTATGGTTTTCTCTTCTGTTGTCAGTAGTACTTTTAGAGAAATGTCAGTATAACCGGTAAGATAGAATTTACTTGTCTACATAGTTTACAAATAAGCAAAGATTTCAGGACTTAACAAAAATATAATACCCCATCTATGTTTTTCAGATCATGGTGGGTTGTCCATGAAGAAGGGACCCTCAAGACGAAAGTCCTTTCAACTCACTGTGTCAATAGAGGTATCCGCGGGACTCTGTTTTTTTCTGTAACTCTAAAGGCAACCATTTTGGTAGAAATCAAAGATAAATTATGTCTAATATATACCAGCTGTGAAAGAGTAACCTTGAATTTAAGATATGGTAGACTAAAAAGAAAAGCTTTTATCAGAACTTCCTATGTACACTGTCATCAACTCATATGGTATGCATCTGGGCTGGGCCTTTGATAGCTGAGTGCTAAAAAAAATACTGATAGGCTCGAAAATCCTTTATTTTTTTCTTTTCTCAATTGTTTGAAAAGATAAATAATTAAAAAAATCAAAAGCTATGTAGTTATAAATTATATTATTAGAATCTAAATTTGCTACATTGAAGCATAATTTCATTGGAAAAGAAGAAGAGTAGAAAAATTAATAAACAGTTAAACCATTTCAAGCAATAATACTAAAGCATTGCACATAGTCTTTTATTTAATCTTCCCAAAATATTCTATAAAGTTGATTTATTTTCTATTTGCAGATGACAAAATTTCTGCTCCATTAAGGAATTTTTGCATTTGAACAAGAGATCTGTTGTCTTAGTTTTTCACCTTACAAAAAGAATGATAATGTGATTATCTTTAAGAGAATCAAATACTTTTATTTTCAAAACAGCCAGAACTTTATCTGGTAGTGGAAGAAATGTTCAGGTCTGGAAAATTTTTAATTCAATTTTGATTGAAAATATACATGGTACTACAAGTAATACACTGTTAACAATATACACAGTAAGACCCAAAGATTTCTCTGAAGCAAGCACAGGGCCTATGTGGGTGTGCACCATGTCCTTTATGTATATACTTTCATGTTAAGGTCTTTATGGGACTCCTGGAACTTGTGGTTTTCTGATTCTTTTGCCTTCTCCTGGGTCTTTTTTCCTTCTATTTGGTTGCCTTGTTCAATTTTGATATGAGGTTCTTTGTTTTTTTCTTATTTAATTTTATTTTGCAATCTTTTTTTATCTTTTAGAAGCCTATTCTTTTCTAATGAGAGACAAAAGGGAAGTGGAATCTGATTGGAGGGAAGGACAGGAGGAACTGGAAGGAGTACAGGGAGGTCAAACTGTAATTGGGATATATTGTTTGAGAGAAGATTCTATTTTCAATGAAATGAAAAAAAAATGTGAAAACAAAAACAAAGATGTTAAGTAAGAAATCCCTTCCGTTTTCAAAAGTTTTAAATCTAGAGAATAGAGTCATCATTATAGCACTGTCTTAGCCATTTAGGTTTTCTCGTGTATGTCTTTGTCTACTTTCCTAGTCCTTTATTCTTCAGGGTGACTGTCCTGAAATTCCCAGAATTTATCATGCCCTTGCCACCTCTCCAGTTGCCCTTCTTTCATTATTGATTCCTACAAACTCTGCCCATTGCTCCTAGCCTTGTCTCAATCCTCATATTGTCTCTCTGACAACACTACTTAGGTTCCCTTCAAAGCCAATTCAGTCTTTCTCCCAAGCTCCCAGTGTATTATTGTTTCATCCTTTGTTGATCAAAATATCTCCCTGTATTCCTATGCAAAGTTTCTCCTCATTAAACTCTAAGCTTTTTCAGAGTGAAGGAATTCTCTAAGTGTTTCTCAAGGAAACAACATATTCAGACAGGAAAAATAGATACAGATTGAATGAAGTTTTCAATAAATTAATGACAATTATTCAATACAATTTTTAAAAATAGAGAGAAGACAAAAATAGTCTAAAGATTCAATGCAGACCAAAACCATGATTCATTGAAACTATGCTAAAAAGAAGAGATTCATATTAGTAAGAAAATTTCAAACTACGTGAATCTACAATGATCCAATGGCTGATTCAACCTCTGTGGCCACAAAGATTGTTCTGTTTAAAAATCCATGGGTCAGTAGCCAAACAAAAAGATATGACTTGACAGGGATGGGAAGGAGAGGAAAGACAGTGTGGATGAGAGGGAGCAAAACAATGTGTACATGTGTAAACTGTCAGCAAATTCCATCAGTGAAAAAACTGTTAATAAAACTTACCTAGTTTATATGATACCGTTTTCTTTAGAATATACCATAGAATGCTAGGATAGCACTTTTGCTATTTTATCAAACTCCCTTGAGAATTGAGGATAAACAATTGCAAAATTCTCAGCTGATTATGAGTGAAGCACTCAAAGGCTTCACAGGGAAGATCGAGTGAAAAGGTGCTGTCATTCATTCACTGCATCCCCATTGGAATTCTAAGGGTGGTGCCAGATAGGGGTCATTCATCCACTGCATTCCCATTGGAATTCTCAGTGCAGAAACTGCCTTGCTATGTCAGTAGAGACTCACAGCAACCTTGCTGGTAACTGGCAGATCAGACACCTACCCAGCGAACACAGTGAACTTTGCCCTAGAATCACTCTCACTATAAATGAATATTACAGTTAATTATGAAAACCAAACTGTAGAAGTCGGACAGTGGTGGCACACACCTTTAATCCCAGCACTCAGGAGGCAGAGGTAGGCAAATCTCTGTGAGTTCGAATATACAATATCCTCTTATATAGACTTTCCATTTGAATTCACACACATACACACTCAAATACATACACACATAAAATACACACAGGCAGGCATGCACATACACACCTTATCCTCACAGAAATAAATTTTCTGATTATTCTGGAATGTTCTGAATCAACTCTCCTCAAATATAGTTGAATACCTGCTGAAACTTATAGCTCCTTATTTTTATTACTGATTTATGCTACATACTATTGTATGTTCTGACAAAATTCTTTAAGAATTTTGGGCAAGGGCTGGAGAGATAGCTCAGTGGTTAAGAGCACTGACTGTTCTTCCAGAGGACTGGGATTCAATTCCCAGCACCCACATGGCAGCTTACAACTGTCTGAAGATCCAGTTGCAGGAGATCTGACACCTTCACACCAATGTACATAAAAATAAAGTTAAATAAACCATAAAAATATTAAAAAAAGAATTTTGGGCAATATAATTTTTGGTCATGTAAAAGTAAAATGTATTATTATGTACTGTCTAAATATCCTTAACTGGGGATCATTTTACAAATGTGATGAAATATTTATTCAATAGAACTCATTCTATCAATACATTTTAAAAACAATAAACAATTTTTTAAAAATCACAATAATTCTGATATTAAGATCACCTACATACTTTGCAAGTATAGTCTTCAAGACTAGTCTCATTTCTGATACCAATTATAAGAGCAGAATGTTCCCAAAGCTACCTTCAAAATTCACTGTATTAATTAATAGAACTAGTATACTTTAAGGATAAGTTTATACATCAATTTTTCCCCCAAAGCAGAGAATGAAGTAAAAATTGTCTCTCCAATGAAGACCTTGGTCTCAAATCTGGGTAATTGTTCTTGGTAATCTTCCCAGGGTTTACCATAAATCACAGGCCATGCTTGAGACCTAATTAGTAGTATTAAAAAATGGTCTGGACTAGGATGAGGATTCCTGTGTCAAAGTATCTCCACACAAGCATGAGGGGCTGAGTTCGGGTTTTCACAGTCCATGGAAAGCAAGGGACAGCTCATATCTACAACCCTGTTTACCTATGAAGAGACAAGTGGTGGGGAAAGAAACATCACCAAGCCTTAGCCCAAAGTGGAAGAGAAGAACATCCCCTGAGATTGTCTGACCTCTCCCTATATCCCTGCCCTTATATATACCCAGACACGCACACTCCCTCCACACATGAGGGTTTCTAAAAAAAAAAAATACTTGGTTCTTATCAATTGTCTAATTAATAACGGTTCACTGTTTAAGGTGGTGATATTTATTTGTCCTCCAGGTACTCATTCCTGGGACTTTGGAAAACGTTTTAGATTTTCATTTAATGTTTGTGAGCAATAGCTGAAATTTTATTTGCAATAGTAGAAATGAAAGTCAATCAATCTCCAGTAAAACACACAAACATCACTCAAAGCTGATTTAAACATTAGAATATCTTTTCAGACTTCCATTCCTGCTCCATCCACTCCTCCAAAACGACATATAGCCCACTAGGATGTCTTCAACAGGTTTGGAACACACAGTATGTCATGGCTCCGGGTCAGAAAATCCTCTTAAGGAATTATTGTCTCTTCTTGATATTTTCCCACTTGGATGACCTAAAGACTCTAATTATACCTTTATTTGAATAAAGTTTTAGGATCCATAAGATCTTCAAAAGGGTTCAGAAATATTGCCCTAGGCAATTGGAGGTTAGGTTTTCCCCTTTGTTTTCTTTGCTTTAAAATCAACATGGCAGATTTATTGAGAAGGTTTAAATGTTGGAGGCCTGATGATGTTCTCATTGGTCTGTCCTACCTCAAAGGCTACTGGAATAAGACAGTCATTGTGACTGCATCACTGCCTGATTTAGTCATCCTACTTGGAATAACTACTTTGTGTTTTCCACCCTGCTGTGATAATTTCCTGGACTCCCAACATTGTCTTTGAAAAGAGATTTTCTCTCTCCAAACTCTTCCATGTATCCCTGCCCACTCTCCTTCCTTTTCTTGGCCTCTTTTTTCAACTAATTGTTATTGCATGCATACATATTTCATTCATGTATATAGAAATATATATGTATATAATATATTTCTAAATATAACCTCTTTAGTCCAGATAATATTATTGCATGTGTGTTTTCAGAGCTGACTGTTTGGCACTACATAAGTCATTGATGTATTCTTCCTTAGGAAACACCACTTTCTGATGTATCTAAAAAGTATCTCCCTGACATTCCTAAATTCCAACTGTAGCTTCTTTTTGTCACCCATATCAGTGCACAGCAACCATTCTGTAGTGCAGATGACTCTGTGACCATTGTGAGCTCAAAAATCATTCATGTCACCTGCCATTGCTCTTCTCCCCAAGCCACTTAATTCAGTAAGTCAAGGGTGTTCCCAGCAGTGCAACTTCGTGCAAACCAACTGTAAAGCATTAGCCCCAACTATATTCCTAATTTTGCTCTTGCTTTAATATCAGCTGACAACTTGCAAGCATCCCCAAAGGCATTCCCAAAATTAATAAGTTGCTGATAGAACCAGCATTTCCACCAAAGTGAATATAGTGACAATGGTTTACAGCAAAAGAAAGATGCCCATTAAAACCAGTGTAAGGAAGGGAAGGGTAAGTCAGAGACCAGGAGAGTTCTAGCATCTAACAATATTCATAGCATAACCGACTGATCAAAAAGTTTATTTTGACTCATGGTTTAGAAGGTTTCTGTCCATCACCCAGTAACTTCCTACTTTGGGACTAGTGGCCATGCAGAACACTAGAGTTGGGAGTACTTGGCAGAGCACAGCTGCTTTCCTCATTGCCAGGAATGTGGAGACCAGAATCCTGTTAACTGCTTCAGGGACAGGTCCTTAGTAACCTAAGACCATTCATTTGGTCCCACCATCTAAAAACTTCCGTCTCCCAGTAAGAATTGGGAGTTTAACACAAGGGACTCTGACAGACACTGCAAATCCAAGCTCTAGCAAACACTATGTGGATTGTGTGTGTTCATGCTCTGTGAGAAGTCCTCAGACTGATTCCAGCCTGTAGGTGTAGCTTATTTGCATTGTGAACTACACAACAATTTTAATTGCATCATGGGAAGATAAAATACTTTTAATATTTTGTTATCAGAAAAAGTCTCATTATTTCAAATGAGAAGCAAAAATGGGAAAATAAGTTTTTAAGAATTTGGTTCCTCCCTGGGCCACGTGATGAAAATTTTCCTAATGAGTTGCAACTCCCATCATAGACGTCATTTACCAAGCAGTACTTAATGTTGTAGCAGCATGTTTCTTAAACTTGGGTAATTTTGTCTGCAAAGAATCTTAGTCAATAGGGTTGTGATGGGAGTGAGATTGGAATGCCTGTTTTAAGGTCTGCAGATCTTCCAGTACAGTGGCTAGAAACATGGTTAGAAATCACCTGGCCCTGCCTATTATCTGTTGGAAAGTAACTTTTGTTACTCAAATATCACTTTATTTATCAGCATGTTTGCATGACCTAGCAGGGTATGCAGCAAACTATACATACCTGTCAATTTCAGTGACAATGTTTCTAGTTTCTTTCTATACACCAGTACATCGGTGCTCCTTGTAAAGGTGAAACTACCCTAATATTAATGTTATCTTTGTATATGTTATGGTAGAGTTTAAACATAAATATCAACAATGAGAACACTGTTTTAATAACTAAATATTATCATGCTACACTGCTAATAATTTTTATGTGAACTTGTTTATATTTGCTAAAGCACGATGTCTCTACATGTGGTAAGCTTAGAACATTATTTATCTTTTATAATATGGGAATTGATGGTATAAAATTGTTACATGAAATATTTGGTGGCTGTATAGCTTGCAGGCAAAACTAATGGAAAGAAAAAATTTAGAATCTAGGCTAATTTTAAAGTGTGATGAAAAATATTCTCACACATTAAAGTTTGGAGAATGGGAGAGCATACAAAATGAATTGCAAGGTCTTTCTGAAGCTTTCCCCCGCTTCTGCTTATTAATTGTTAGGCTACTATGCATTTAGATTTTGGTGTACCTCTTTAATGCTAGGTTTAAAAATGAAAAGTGGAATTGCCTTAGTTTTCTTTTTTTCACAGCATTCAATTTTTTCTAACTAACATTACTAATATTATGAAATTATGAAAACCAGGTCACCTCGGCAACGATTTAGTACCATCTCATCTAAGTGAGGCTAAAGTTTTGTAAGCCTTACTTAAAATATATGATTAAGAGGACTGGAAGAGAACAAAGTGTGACTGACATAGTAAGACTCAGTGGTGTAATGAGAAATCCCAACAGTTACTGTACCCATAGCTTCCCTGTGGCTGTGATAACACCATGATGAAGGCGGTTCACAGAGCAAAGGGTTCTGTTGATCTCATGATTCAAGAGGAGTAAGAATGCTCCTCTATCATGTCAGGGAACATGGCACAAGCCATAAAGAGTAACAAGGTGACACCTCTTAGATCCCCCCAAACAATGTCAACACCTGGAAACCAGGTTCTCAACTGCCAGAGACTAGGAGTGAGTTTCTCATTAATGTCTCACAACTAGGACATCCAACCTTAAAGGGACAGGCTAAGTCAATACAATTAATGTTACAATGATGGACAGATGCTGATTCTCATTTTTTGCACCCATACAATAATATGTTGAAAATTCCCTGGATAAACTGGTCAAAAGAATTTAAAAACCAATAAAAGGATGGATTTCTATATAGCAAGAACCTATTTTTAATTAATTATTTTAATTAAAAAAAATTATATTTTTTACTTCCACTTTTCTTCCTCCTTCATTGGTTCTTGCTCTCTCTCAAATCCAAAGCCTCTATTTCCTAAATTTTGTTATAAGCACACACACACACTCCTAAATATAAGTACAACCTGCTTGGTCAATACAAGTTGAGTTGTGTGTATATAATTCCAGGGCTATTGCTCCTGCTCTCAGCATTCCTTAGATGCATGCAATAACATGAAAAGGGAAAATTTTGTGGAGCCTCAACACTACAGCAAGAAATTCTTAACCAGTGAAAATTTAGTGATAAACTGTACACCTAGATATTTATCTAAGATTTGCAAGAGACTTGTCTCTAGAGGGGATCCCAGGTATTCACAGGGATCTCCCAGCTAGGTACTTGGGTAGCAGAGGAGTGGGTGCCTGAACTGAACTTG
>JAQHUG010000365.1:633537-646982 GCA_028555095.1 Dicrostonyx torquatus
GATGCACATCTTCCTAGACCGAGATGGAGGGGGGAGGGCCTTGGGCTTCCCATAGGGCAGGGTATCCTGCCCCATCTTAAGGAAGCAGCGGGAGGGTGGTGGGGTAGTGGGGGAGCGGGAGGGCCGGGAACAAGGGGAGAAATGTAAATTCTTCTTTTAACAATAATAATAAAAAAAGATATACAAATTCATTTATTTTTGTGTATTCATGTTAGGTTTACTTCCCAAGGATGTTGAGTTGCTTTACATACAGGGAAATTTGAACTTGAGACATTTCTGTTTTCATTTCATATTTTACCAAAACATAGACTTACTTCAAGAACCTTATCTAATGGTAATTAACAGCTGACCATTCCATACTTGTGGTTTGCATTTGTTATGGCTATCAACTTGATAACACCTTGGTTTTATATAGTGTCTCGCAACGTTGCACCATTTCTGACACAGAATCTTAATTGTGGTTAGCATTCAACACAAGTTTGATAATTGATAATGACACTACAGTGTGAGACACTGAGGCTGGATCTTGCTAGTCTTTTATTTCAACTAAACTTATTTTAATTTTAGATATTTCTTACCAAAATATGTTATGTCAACAGGGAAAAAAATGGTGTTGGCACTTTGTTCTGCCAGATCCTGCCTCCTTTTATATACATGTACACTGCTTATGGAATCTAAAGAAAGGGTCCATAGTTTTAAGGAAATTCTGTATTATGCAAATCATTTCTTTTTTCAAAACCAGAAATTAGGTTGATGGTAGCATCAAAGGACGAAAGCTTCTGAGTTCAGTTTCGCACCTAAGAACTGTCTGGTGACATACCTTAACTGTCACAATAAAGGATGAGTACATCGAATAACTTACTTAAAAGTCCTGGGAGGTAGGGAGCGTTACAAATTAAAATGAACACCTAGAATGACTGTTGGAAGCCCGAGCTATGCAGGGAGCTTCTGTATAATGTGCTCTGTGTGGCTGGCATTTCTAAACAGACAAGCTGTCACATTCTCTACTCGCTGAATATTCTGGTGCTCTTCCTCTGTCAGCCAAGGTAGAGGACATGGCAGTAGTCAAACCCCAAGGTTACAAAAGCCTGAAGTGGTGTAGTGAGCCTTGTATATTGGACGGTGATTTACAAGTGTAGGCAGTGAGAAGAAGCTTGGGCACAGCACCTATACCATAATCCAAATGCAACTCTGGACTAAGAACATCACTGTTAAATTCAAGGCACATTCCCTCAGGATAGAAACTCTACACAGTGAAGCCAGACCTTAAAATACAAAAGCAAGAGAGCTAGAAAGGGTCACATTAACTATTTCTACACAAGAGCAAGGAAAAGTATCTATTATCCTGTAACCATTGAGTGTGAGAAACAAATGTTATATTGTTAAATTCAACAAAGAATGGTTTATTAATAGACTGCACAGGACATGTCAATGTCGAGAAAACAGTATGTTTTATTTGCAGAATATCTGCAGTATTTATTACTTAATATTAAAAAATTGGATTTACCTTTACAAATATTTTGTTCCTAAGCAATGACTGCTAACTGTTAACTTGGAATATGCATTTTTTTTTTATTTAAGGGATCCATGAATTATGGCTATTTGGTGCCACCTAGTGGTCCAGAGATTTTTTTAAAAAATCATACTGCATTTTCCATGTCTTTGAAAAATTAAAGGTAGTATAATTATTAAGTTACTGAAATATCAAGAAAAGGAAACGAAAAATAATACAAACCCGCTCCACACACACAGACAGTAGGAAGGTGAGGTTCTCGAACTTTACACCTATGAACCTCCGGTCTTCTGAGAATTCTTTAGAACTTAAAGGGTGAATCGACACCTTCTATGCCGTTTTTAATTTCCTCTTGGTTGGTTGCTTTCTAAAGTTAAGGCTAGAGGAAGAAGATTGTTGAAACCTTAAAAATGATACGTTACTTCATAATAAATATTACTTGTAATATTATCAACATGATAAAGGCCATTTCAATGCCATTGTGCTGACAAGGTAAAAGTATGTAAGCACTATAACACAGATGTTTCTTTGTTTCTTTTGTTACAAGTCTGCACTGTGCTCTCTTAGAATTAAAAAATCATGGACATGCAAAATTTAGTATCATGCTGACTGGACAGTCTCCTATCTTCTTTCTCTCCCCACCCTTCCGTTTCTTTCCCACTTTTTTTTTTTCATTTTTCTTCCCTTTTCATCCCTCCCTCTTGTTCCCTCCTCCCTCCTTTGATCCCTTTCCCCCCTCCTCTTCAAGTTCTCTTTCTCTGGGGTCTGTTCCCCCTTCAGACAGTGTATTCACAGTGGCCATCCCTGGATCACAGTAGACTGGACCGGAGTGAGTCGGCAGGAGACATGCAGATGATCTTCCCGTCTGTCATACGTGGTGGGGACTCAGGGAGTAAATACAATGGTGGCTTGAGGGGTCTAGTGTGATCGAAAGCCGTGGTTGTAAGACTTAAGTTCTGCTCTTTTCTCTGTGACCAGGCTTTTTCATGTTTTCCTTAGCTCGATACTGCTTCCAAATGACTAAATTTTCTTCTGTGTTGTTCATTTCCTTCCCTCTTCCAAAATTGCCTAAAAACTTTCTTGCTGCTCCTTTGAAGTGTTTCAGTAGTGTCTGTGAGGCACCCGATTATCTGGACTGGTTACGTTTTAGGGGGCGGGCGTTAGGATTATGAAATAGAAACCTACGTTTTGAAGAAACAAAGCAGGAGGAGACTTTCTCTTGTCTATAAAAACCCAGATATGCAGAAGTGCAGAGTCTTTGCGGGGCTGGAGGGAGATAAGGTAGGAGAGCAAAGCCCTGCTTCTGAAAAGCGCTGCTGCGAGGGGAATGTGGTAGCATGGCCAGAGCTTGAAGGAAATCAACAAGTGGGAAACACAGCTTCTGCCTCAAAGGAGCATCGAAGCTTTCAAGGGTATGCAGAGGAAGTAGGTGGGCACTAAATTTATGCTGATATCCAAAGATGGACTCCTTTCCTCTCTTGTGGGGAGCCTTTTGTTAGTTCCTGGCTGCTTGGCAGCTCAAACCCGAAATCATCACACAGAAATTTTACTATTTAAAATACTGCTTGGCCCATTAGCTCTAGCTTCTTATTGGCTAATATTTTTTATCTTATCCCATTTTCAATAATCTGTGTATTGCCACGGGTGACTTACCAGGTAAAGTTCCAGCATCTGTCTCTGGTGGGGCTCCATGGCTTCTCTCGGACTCCGCCTTCTCTCTCCCAGCATTCAGTTTAGTTTTCTCTGCCAATCTAAATTCTGCCTTACTATAGGTTCAAAGCAGTTTCTTTATGCATTGAGGTTAATCAACATACAGACGGGCATCCCACATCATTCCTCCATCCTGTTCTGGGTGAAATCTGCAGACTGAGAACCCTACGCTGGCACATTCAGGAAAGAGCAGAGGTTAAGTGGTTAAGGAGATTATGGGTTAGGGAGTGGAAATGAGCTGTCACCCACACAACACTTCTCACAGTCATCAGTGCAGGGTCTGAGAAAGCATTATGACTCTAAAATACAGCATGTCTCACTGCCACTTCAACTGAGCAACTTTTAAATTAATTGTACACATATATCATGGGAATCTGCAAAATAAACGGCTTTAGCAAATCTTAAGTACTTAACTAACCACATACAAATATACTTTTTTTTTCCCTCAGTGGTGAGTCCTGGAGGAAATTTTTAAAGAGAAATACTCTGTAGTCTTGTGATTTAAAGCCGTGTTTGAAATAATACTCTGGAATAACCATTAAAATTACTCTGTGCTCCAGTCTTTGCTATATCAACCTTTTTATTTTTCCTTATATAGAGATCTTTCCTATAGGTGAGTTCTCTAAATATACTTTGTAGCTGCTGTAGGAAGATGTACGTGTATGTTAACACCTCTGCTAAAGACAATAGTTACATTGGTGCCAGTTTAGAAAACATTTTGGATTATCCTGGGGTAATACACATTCAGACCTCCTCTTTCTGGGAGAGCAGCTGAAAAGGGAGGTCACAGTAATAGTACATTGCAGATCTGTGACTCAGATGATTCGCTTGAGCACTTGTGTAGTTTCTGATTGCATGTGGTCTGTATTTGTTAATTGTCTGCCTGCTTCTCCCACATTCTCTGGTTTCTTAGATGTTGGAATTAAGGATGCCTTAATGATCCTCTTCTTTATAGAAACTTTGACTTCTGATCAATTTCTTTTTTGTTTAGATCATCTGCTATATCATTTAAGATCTCTGATCAAACCACTGGCTTCAGTATGATAATATCACAGACTTCTGTGTGCCCCCAGCATCATAGTGTCTTGAAAAAAATACATAGGTGGGTCAAATTGATTCCGTAGTAACAATGAGCACTATTAGATAATGAATAATCCAGGGCAACTCTCACCAAAAGAGAGCTTTCCCAGATAGCTCTCACTGAGTTCCATTCTATGGTCAGTTCTTGTATGTTTCCTTAAGACCTTGATGCTCTCAGGACACATTAGACAATCACCAACGTGGGGACAACGAGGCCTGCTTCAGGAAAATAGGGTTCGAACTTTCATTTTATGGCTCATTAGCTATTTGTCTGTTTAGCTTTTCTTGGACTTACATTTATCAGCAAAAAAATTTGAATTACTACTTGAAGTCATTAAATTCAGATGAAATAATGTGGCATAGCAGGCACCAGGAGTGTGGGGAATCTCAGTGTCTTTTCTTGCTTTCATTATATTAGGCATTGATGCTGAATTTATGGGTCCAAATAAAATCATAAAGTCTTACAATGGGAAAAATTTAAGAGCTAGTCTAACCTCCCCAGTTATTTAAAATTTCCATATTAGAATGTTATTTAATATTTAGCTTAAAATTGATTAAACATTCTCTTTCCTCTCTTCCGTCATCTCCACTCCCCTCCCTGTTCTCCCCTCCCTCCCCTGCTGTCTGTTCCTCTTTGTCTCCATGCTTCCCCTCCTCATTACCTCATTCCCCATTCAAACTCCCTCCCTCCATTGTCTGTACTCCTTCCCTTACGTTTCTCACTCCCATCATTTCTTAATAGATACTGATTCTATAACACATACCTTTCAATTCTAGAGTTTGGGAAGTTGATTGCAATGTACTTCTTGTTAACTTAGTTAATATTATATCCTTCTGGAGTCTTTGATGGAATTTTTATAATTATATTTATTTTTATATATGGAATATTTATAATTATAGTTTTCCTTAATTATGATAAAAATAAATTAGATATAAATATTTCAACTGTAATTCTTGCTTGGTAAAAACTTTTTTTTATTTAAAGAGAAAAGGGGAGGTGATGTGGGATTTCCCCCCTTTATGCTATGATTAACATTGATTAATAAAGAACTTCTTTGAGGCTATGGAAAGACAGAACAGAACTATGCGAAGAAAGCTAGGCTGAATCCTGGGAGAAAGAGGGCGGAGTCAGAGAGAAGCTTGCTGGAGCCTGCTGGAAATTTAGCCAGTAAGCCAAAGTCATATGGTGATACACAGATTACTAGAAATGGGTTAAATTAATATGTAAGAGTTAGCCAGTAAATAGCTAGACCTAATGGGCCAAGCAGCAGTGATTTAATTAATACAGCTTTGTGTAATTATTTCGGGGCTAACTGGCCAGAAACCAACAAGCAGCCCCTGCCCCCTGCAACACACACACCTCAGGCTGAGTCAAAAGTTGTGTACATTATTTTTAAACCTGCTCTTTAAAACAGCATGTTATGTAGCCATTTAAGTATTAATGGCACTTTCCTAAGATTCAAAGTTAAATTATCAACAGGCTGGTGAGATTCTCCACGGACCAAGACTCACAAATTTAAAACATTTTTGGTCTCAGAATCCCAGAAAAGTTGGAAATTGGGAACTGACTCCACAAAGTTGTCCTCTGACCTCCACATGTGCCCCTGTGCTCTGGAACATCGATCTTTCCCTCACATCATAACTCAATGACAATCAACTAAAACCAATAGTACAACTAAATAGTCAAGTATCCTTTAAGCTATGATCTAGTCTTGATTAAAGAAGATACAGTCTGTGCAGGCTTGTATCCAAATGCAATAAGATTAGCTGTGTTAGCATTTTAGAAGTATTCTTTTAGAAATTTTTATTAAACAAACACACATTTTCAGAGATGCTCCCTTTCCTGGCTTTGCATCGCATAATGTTTTGAAAACATAGTTCGGTGTGTATGAAAGTACACATGTGTGCTTCACTCCCTGCTGCCCCTACACACAAATTCACAGAAATGAAACCTGCCATGAGCTATTTTCTGAGACAGCAGAATGTGACAGACGAGACCTGAACTGTGATTTCTACCTGTCACCCTCCCCACCACCACTTTTCTATCAGCTCTGCCTGTTTTAATGTAACTTGCATGCATCCTATCATTAAGCTCATTATTTCCTGAATGCATTCCTGTTAATTTTCTAATTGAAGACAGTTATTGAGAAGTGAGCATAATATTCAGGTGTAATAGGAAAAACACATACTATAATCTATTACTTCCTTGATTAATTCATTACACATTTATCAAACCAAGACATAATACTTTTATTAAATATGCATGCATTTTAGATAATTTTAAAACAATATTTTATGTTTCCATTATAAGTATAATATGTTCCCTGTTGGATATTTGATAAGTACAGACAAAGATGTGGAAATTATAGAGATACTAAAAGGAAATCACTTACATAATTTTTTTCACCTTCATAAATATTTTGTGTGCTTTTCTGGAATGGTTAAGACTTTGTTTTATTCATCTTTTTCAGTATTCATTCCATGACTTGTCATATTAGTAGGACTTATTTAAATTGTATTTGAGTGATTGAATAAGAAAATTAGCTATGGATTTCTGTATGGTTTTTAGTACACAGTTGTAACTTTGTAGTCTGTTGTGGTTTGAATGAGGATGCCCTCCACAGGCTAAGATGTTTGCACACTTGGTCACCAGTTGATAGTACTGTGTGGAGGCCAGAGGTGTAGTTTTGTAGCAGGAAGTACGCTACTTAAAATGGAATTTGAAGTGGTCTCCTGAGCCAATACATTCAAGTGTACTTCCCACTTTCTCTTCAATGAGGTTAGGTGTGGTTGGTTTAATGTTGAGGTCGTTATTCCATTTGTACTTGAGTTTTGTGTGCATCAATAGATATGGATTATTTTGATTCTTCTACATGTTGATATCCAGTTATGCAAGCACCGTTGGTTGAATATGCTTTTTCTTTTTCCATTTTATATGTTTTTCTTCTTTGTCAAAAATTGGGTGTTTGTAGGCATGTGAATTGATATTCAGGTCTTTGATTTTTATGCCAACATCAGACTGTTTTCAGTACTGTAGGAGAGTTTGAAGAACCCCAGTAGCACAGACACTGAAAGGAACAATTAATACATGAAACCTACTGAAATAGAAAACCTTCTGAAATGCAAAGGACATGGTCAACAAGACAAAATGGCAGCCTACAGAATGGGAAAAGATCTTCACCAACCCAACATTGGACAGAGGGTTCGTACCCAAAATATACAAAGAACTAAAGAAATTAGTCATATCAAAAGAACAAATAATCCAATAAAAAATGGGGTACAGACCTAAATAGAGAATTCTCAACAGAGGAATCTAAAATGGCTGAAAGACACTTAAGGAAATTCTCAACGTCTTTAGCCATCAGAGAAATGCAAATCAAAACAACTCTGAGATTCCATCTTATGCCTGTAAGAATAGCCAAGACCAAAAACACTGATGACGACTTATGCTGGAGAGTATGTGGGGTAAAAGAAACACTCCTGCATTGCTGGTGGGAGTGCAAACTGATAGAGCCACTTTGAATACTAGTATGGTGGTTTCTCAGAAAATTAGGAAACACAACCTACCTCAAGACCCAGCAATACCACTTTTGAGTGTATACTCAAAGGATGCTCAATCATACAAGTACATGTGCTCAACTATGTTAATAGCAGCATTGTTTGTTATAGCCAGGACCTGGAATCAACTTAAATGCCCCTCTACTGAAGAATGGATAAGGAAAATGTGGTACATTTACATAATGAAGTACTACACAGCAGGGAAAAAAAAACAAACCAATGACATCTTGAAATTTGCAGACAAGTGGGTGGATCTAGAAAACATCATATTGAGGGAGGTAACTCAGACCTAGTAAAACAAATATCATATATATTCACTCATAAGTGACTTTTAGACATAAAGCAAAGGAAATCCAGCCTGCAGTTCACCATGCTAAAGAACCTAGACAACAAAGAGTAACCTAAGAGAGACATACATAGGAAGTAGGAAAAGGCAAGGTTTACTGAGTAAATTGGGAGCATGGGGATCATGGGACAGGATAAAAGGGGAGGGGAGAGTAAAGGAGGAGAGTGGAGAAAAATATATAGCCCAATAAAAAAGTATTTAAAAATTAAATTAAATTAAAAAAGGAGGAATTGTAAGGGGGAACACACAAAGAAATCAGAGTAGGTTTGGGGGGAAAAAAGAATGGGACCTGTGTATTTATAGTCTCTTTCCAATTTCATCTGGCTCTTTCTACTTCATGCTTCCATTTGAAGATGTGAGGTCTCAGCTTCCTGCCTTTGCTGCCTTCTTCATATTATGGATTCTTAAGCCCTCAGGAGAGTAAGCCCAAATGAACTTTTCCTTTTCAGAGTTGCTTCAGTAATTATATTTTAACAGCAACAGAAAAGTAAACAGTACACTGTTTGTATGAATTCCTAAAAGCATTTTAAAATTATCATTAATGTTGTCACCCGAATTGTGTAATAATACCCTCTTGAATGAACACCTTAGTCTGCTTTTTGTACAACTAGAGTGCTTTTGTATTTTTATACAATAAAAATAGTCGTACTCTTCACAACTCCAAACACTTCTGTCTTTCAGGGCAGGGGAAGAAGCAGTTCACTTTTTGTTTCTGCTATCTTCTGAGAGGGAAGTTGTCTGCAAGTCAAGTCGAGAATTTGCCTGATGCCCAGCTCTCTACCATATTGAGATTTCTAGCTTATAGAGTTACAGTCCGAGTGCTTTGCTGTGGACCGTTTGCTATCCGTAGGCAGCATTGTCACCTAGTATGCTATTAAATCTGGGTGCTTGTTTCTTTCTTGAGCTACATTCTTAGGCTGTTTCTTAGATAAGGTTGTACAGGGATATTTTAGCTTTTAACATGAAGGTGTTGCATCACCGTGTTCTTTCCCAGACTGCTAGGGAGATATCTGACGAGCCGCTGTTTTTACTCTTAATATTTAATTTGTATTCTTTCTCTGCAAGAAAGTTTTAAAACTTTAAAATTGTTATTTTCCACTGATATTACACCATTCCATTACTGATGTTGTGGTAGGTCTATTCCATACTTAGTAGCCACATGTTCTAATTCCTGAATGCCTCCATAAAGTAAATATATATTTTTCTGATTGAGGAAGGAAAGATGACATCTCTGGGTACACAATTCATGTCTTTGGAAGGGGTTTCTCATCAATTTCATTCATTTATTCATTAGATTGTATATTTGATTATTCACTTATTGTGTACATTCAGTAAACACAAATGTATACTAATTTTGCAGCAGGAATATTAATTGTTATAGCTGGAAAAAAGCTCAGTGGTTAATCTTGTGGAGCACCTGGGTTCACTTCCCAGGACCCACATGAAATTATCAAAAAAATTCAAATGACTTCTTACAGATATAACTATAAATGTTGGTTTTTAACTTATAAATTTAGAAGACAGTAAATAGCATAATCGTAATTATTCTATATGTTATATGTTTGATCTATCTAAAATATTAGTAAATGCATCTTGGTGAGGGTTCCTTTATAGAAAAATATAAACAAATCATTTATTTGTCTCTGTGATCTGGTTTTCAGCAATGTGTTACTTTGTAACTTCAGAGTCACTATTAGCTTCAACTGGACTCAAATTACTCAAACCTTAGCTCCCAAAGTGTTATATATTTAGACATACAGCATCACCCTAAAATTTTCACATTTTTTTCATCTTAAGCAAGTTATTCTGCCAGAAACAACACAGAGTACTGTATTCTCAGACACTAACAATCATTTACCTTACTCTTATAATATCACATGTTCCTATCGTTGAGGTTGGAACCCACTTTTCTTCAGTAAATTCTGTCATGGTTTTGTTTTGTTTTCCAGTTTAATATTTTTCCCTGATTAAAAATTCTTAGATATTAATCACTATTTATTATTGCATTGTTTTCTTTTCATTTACTTCAGTCATTTAAAAGAAATAAATATTCTCCAACCAAAGACACAAAGGCCTACCGAGGTACTTTTATTTCACAGATGCAACTATTATTTCATACTTTTCTCCTCTGCTACTAGTAACAAATATAATATCAGTTTAGAAGCATTGATTAGTGTGAACTTAAATGTGGCAGGTATACTTTTCAGAGAATACTGTTGTTTTCATATTCTGTAAATTCCAGGACGCATATTGTCATGATGGGTTGCATAGGTGAAGATCAGAATCATCTCTGAACTTTTCAGCTGTTTCGCCTATTTCTCCATGAGTCTCCAAACCCTCTATGATGTGAAATGTTAACATACGCTTCTGCTTTCATCAGTGTTTCTCAAACTTATTCCTCAGAGAAATGTTGACATTGAATGTTCTGCTTTTATGCAAGTCCTTTTCCAGTTTGTGCTTCACCGGCACATTCTAATATTCATAGTGTTTCCAGATAGAATATTTTTGGGACAAACTATTATAATTAATGTGTTAGATAATTATATGAGTCAAAACTCTGGTTAAAACTAATAGAAAACAATATGGTTAGGTTTCAAAAACAACAAACAAACAAACAAAACAGGAGTTTATTAAGTAGAAGCATAACCCTTACATAGAGGAATGGGTTGTAGTTAGACAGTGATTCAATGAAAAACTCAAGTCTCCTAACTTTGCCTGTTCATTTTTAAGACTGCTTTCTTCTTGTTGGACTCTTTCCTCTTCTTCCTTTTGACTTTTCTTCTATTCTGCTTGGTAACTTTCATTCATAAGGCGGACTTCCAATGCACATGTAAAAAACTCCCCTGCAGCACATTTCAGTCTACTGATCAAATATCAAATGTCCCGCATTTATCCCTTGTTCCAATGACACTAGCTATCCAGACCCAGCATTATAACTCTGTATTTTTCCTTTCTCATTTCTTGCATGTGATAAACAGACAAGTCTAAAAACTCACCCGAAGGCATGCCTTCAAATCTTCATCTCCCTCTCATTCTTCCTACTTTCTGCTATAATTTCCTTAGATAAGAATGTAATTTATCTTAAAAAAAACATAACTTTCTTATACAAAGATATTTTGCTCATAAACCATAATAACAAAGCAATTTATGGCCAATGAAACTGCTTGTGTTCTTCTGCCACTTTCCTCTACATGGCTTCCTGTGTCTGTCTAATGGATCCCTGCATCATTCTTAGCTCCAGTTTTCAAGATATAACAGCACGCAAGCATTTGCCCATAAATATAATTAACTCTTTATTATTTTGCATCTCAGGGTTCTTCAATTCTTGTGTACATTCTTCTGCTACTAGTATGTTAAGCTAAAACTTACCTTCTTAGATAGTCGTATGAGTTAAAGATGTGTTCTTTTTTATCACTGTGAATGATTTCATCACAGAATACAGAGCAAAACATGCATCATCCCCCATTCTGAGAACATTTGACTTGTTTCTAGGCTTTTCTCAAGAAATGAATGTTCCTACGAACTTTTTAAAACTTTGTTTGGCCTGGAAATGGAGCAGATTCTCTAGGTCACAGCATTAGCATTAAGCAGCTTGGGCAGAAGATTTGGGAGTGTTGAAAAGATAGCAAGAAATCATTCTCCAAACTGTTTCTGTTAACTTCACAACATCATTTTGCAAAGCCTGAAAATTTTATATTTATATTTAGTCAGGCTTGTGCTTTAAATATTGCATTGTTGAGATTGGTTCACATGTTTTATAATTTTTAATTTTTGAGTTTTTTTTCATATGAAAAATGTTCCCTTCCTTCTGCTAAAAGTAAGTTTTTTGACCATGTTGCAAGTGGCTTGTTTTTCATCCCAACTGTATGTAGTTATTCTATTTTGGAATATTTTTTTTGTGTGTTAGGAGATTTTTCACTGTTTTAAGTACATAGGTATACATACTACCAAATACTTTGTTGTACAAATTGTAAGATTTTTATATTAAATATCTCAATGCAATAGAAATTGCTTTTTCTTTTTTGTGTAAGGTAGAATTTAGTTTAACAATATGAAAAGGCAGTTGGTCATAGTATTGGTGCAATTCTTTCCAAAGGTATCTGTGACCCTTTCTGTTTGTTTCTTATACTTTGTTAACTAAGTTGTCTGTTTCTGTATTTTTAATTGCTCTGTTGTAGTAGGAGGAGCGGGGGGCGGGGCTCTCCCGACCGCCTGACTAGCTTACACCCAAAATTACCACATGGAAATTGTATTAATTAAATTACTGCCTGGCCCATTAGTTCTAGCCTCTTGTTGGCTAACTCTTACATTTTGATTCAGCCCATTTCTAATAGTCTGTAAGTCACCATAAGGATGTGGCTTACTGGCATAAGTCTAACCAGTGTCCATCTTGGACCACAAAGCACGGTGTCTGCCACACTTCCCTTCCTCCCAGCATTCCACCCTGTCTACTCCGTCTATCTGATTTCTGCCCTATCAAAAGGTCAAGGCAGTTTTCTTTATTCAACCAATGAAAGCAAGACAAAATGAAGAAGCACCTCCTACACTTTGCCTTTACAGTGAACTTTAATAACTGGAATAAACCTTTTTTTTAAAAATAAACTTTAAAGTTATACTTTCTCCCCTTATCCCAGGCCCTCCCACTTCCCCACCACCCTTACTCCCTCCCCCTGCCCTGTGGGAAGCCCAAGGCCCTCCCCCCTCCATCCCAGCCTAAGAAGGTGTGCATCCATATAGACTAGGTTCCCAAAAAGCCAATACATGCAGAAGAGATATGTCCCTGTGCCATTGTCATTGGTTTACCAGTCAGCCCCCATTGGTAGCCACATTCAGAGACTTCGGTTAGGTCATAAGCTCCTTCAGTCCATGTCGAGCTGGATTTGATGAGCTCCCAATAGATCAAGCACACTGTCTCATTTGATGGGCCAGTCCCTCGCGGTCCTGAGTTCCTCGCTCATCTTCTCCCCACTTCTGCTGGACCTTAGAAGCTCAGTCCTTTGTCCTAATGTGGATGTGGGTCTCTGACTCTATCTCCATTCATCAGGCGAAATTTCAAGATATTCATCAATATTCATCAATGTGACTATGGGACAAGACTAGTTCAGGCACCCTCTCCTCTGCTGCACAAATGCCCAGCAGGGGACATCCCTGTGGACACCTGGGGTCCCCTCTAGAGACAAGTCTCTTGCCAAACCTAAAATGATTCCCTTAATGTAGATATCTTATTCCCTTCTCCAA
>JAQHUG010000365.1:681615-712398 GCA_028555095.1 Dicrostonyx torquatus
AAAAAAAAGAAACTATTAGTTAATGGGAACCCTAGGAAAATACTTCAATTCATTGTTAATTGTAACAAATAGAAACTGATTAACTATGACTAAGTACAAAAACGAATATATTAATACTACTAGGACAGTAACAGAATAGAGTGATTGGAGGATTTCCTTGAAGTTCAGAAAATGAGGCAGAGATGCTAAAATAAAGGGACAGGCACAGAGCTTTGGGGACAAGGATGTATTTGGACTGTACTGGCCAGGGCTCCAATTATGAATCTTAAAGACAGCATGCAGGTTGGAAGAAGCCAAACAGAAGATTTTATACTTTATTATTTTTTCATGATAAATGTTCATCATATGCATATCCATAGACAGAAAGACTGGTAATTGCCAGGGGTTAGGAGAGAATAAAAGGTGAAATAACTGTTTGTGGGCACAGAGTTTTCCTTTTATATGATGAATGCCTGGAAGCTAAAGAGAAATGTTGATACTACAATACAGTGGGTGCCCACAATTCCAGGAAGTTGGAGTACAATTGGAAATGGCTAATTTTATGTTAATATTATAAACTGTATGCCATTTAAAAAATAGAAGAGTTAGACTTATTGAAGGAGTACTGAATTTCCTCCTCCTCTTTCTCTTCTTTGTTCTACTCTTCCCTTTCCCTTTACTTTCCCAAGAATACTTATTTTATGTTTGGCTAATTTAAGACATGTTTATGTTTATTGTCTGAAGGTAATTAAATTAATTATTCATCCTTGAGGTTTCTTTAGTTGGCAATAAGCCCCATGGTTTTCTGAGTCACCAATATTATAATACATATTATATATATATATATATATGTATATATATCATAATATATATAAACATTAAAAATTATTTCCAACAATTGGAATATTTTAGTAATGGATAATAGGCAATGATTATGTAAAAAATACCTCTGAACATCCCAGTAAGAATTAGAAAGCAAGTTACCAAGCAAACAGACTGTCAAGCTGTGAGGAAAACTATCATGGTCTGTTGAAAAACAGAAAGAAAGAAGAAACTTTAAAGTTGGTTATCACTGATTTTAAGCAGTAAACTTTGAAAAATAATGTAATGCAGTAAGATATAAACAAAAACTAACACAGTAAGACTGACAAAATGAGCAGAAGGAAAATACCTCAAGAAAAGGCTCAAGATAGGCTGTAAACCTTTAAAAGAATATATTTGTTTGGAAGTTCAGACAGTTAAATTAAATTCTAGATTATTTTAGCAGCCATTGAAACACATACTGTCCTGGTATACAATGTCTCAGAGCGTAACAACTATTCTGAAAATAATATGGGAAGGGTCATGACATGTATTTCTCTGTTTCTCAATAATTGCAGTTTTCAGAGCCCATTGGTGTATTTGTGGCATTATTTTGACTAGAGTTAGGTATTTGGATGGATTTTACTAAAGTGTTTTATTCATCTGGAGGGGCTCTATTGATAATAACATGATTTTTAGAACAAAAAGAATATAAAGAATTCAGTTGCAGTTTAAAGCCACTTTTCTTTGTATACCCAATATACAGTGTTCAATGATACATTTTGTCCCTGACAATGAGGAAGCAGTTATATACTTTACAAATATGAATATAGTTCTATGTATTGGCATATCCAAGAAAAATCTTGGTTAGGAGGCATTCACTGCAACTAACATTTAGTTGACATGCAGATGACCTGTATTGTACTCTTGATACTATAATAATATGTCACATAGGTTTCCAGTCAAAGTAGGACATTAATATCAACTTTCTAATTCATAATACAGTTTTTTCTTCTTACAATACATAGGTCAGGAATAAATAGACAAAGAGATTTCTATATAGAAGTAACAGAAATTTTACTAGGTGTGACTCCAGATGACCCGTGCTTAGATGCTGAGTTGTAGGGATTCCTTGTTTGTACAAAGAAAGCTTGCATGAAGATCAGAGGGTGGAGTTAGCCACTAGCTAACCATAGAGGTCTGGAGCTCTATATAGACAGACAGGAAGTGATATGGCTGGGCAGCGAGAGGAAGTCATAAGGCTGGAGGAAACAGGAGCTCAAGCTCTTTTTCGCTGGAAAGTTGAGTAGGTGAGGTGGCTATGGTTTGGCTCCTTTATCTCTCTGGTGTCTCAGCATTTTCCCCTATATCTGTCTCCAGGCTTTTATTATTAAGACCTATTAGAACTCATGCTGCACTGAGTGCTATTCATTCTTTTTACAAATGCAGGCAAGTCATCTGGATTCTATAACCGTTAGTTTCCTGACATACAAGAATGTCACAGGGAGTGATGAGTAGTGACATCTTTTTATGATGCATTTCTTTTTATTTAAATTGATCTTCTTGAACAGATAGCTATATTATTTCAAACTGTTACTTGTGATCTTAATGCTACTGAAGGTAAATGAATAAATAATACAAGAAAATTAATGCCATAAAACTACTCTGAAGATGGCTGTCTTGTCAGTGACACAAATAATGGATTTATTTACCATAACTGCAAACCCACTGCTAGTAAACTCTGATCACATTTGAGCCAAACAGACAACAGTCACTGCTCACTATTTCTTCAACAATACCTCATGCATGTGTGTGTGGTAGTGTCATTTCAGACTGCTTACTAGTTCTAATTTATTTTTTCCCATTAAACAATTTCCAGTATTAAAACAAGTCAAAAGGCAAATCTAGTCTAAAATATGTGTGAAGGTACAAGAGCAGACAATGGGTGTGGAGCCGTTAGTCTGAAATAATCTTGAGAATCATGGCAAATAGTCACATATGCCACAAAATAGTGAAAAATGGGGTGGGAAATACAAGAGTTTAGTAAAGGGAGGGAAATGACTAGTTACTAGGCCAGATGAGAGCTAGGAGGACAAACTTTCAATATCCAAGCTCAACTGTTTGTACTTAGATTCTATTTTAGATTATGTCAAATAACACTTTTACCCACCTAGCTATTGGGAGCTGACATTTAATTAGTGAATGACGAGCAAGGAATAGCAAGGCGACATGAAGAACTCCAGAATAAAGCAGATTTTTTTCCTTTGCAGCTTGTACTTGCATAAGTTTTCTGTTGCCTGTTACTAACCCGTCACAAAATTCCTGAAAGGAAGATGGACAACAAGAACTGATTATTTTTTCCTGGTAGCCTATCCAGAGGCAATTGGTTTATAGTAAAGTAAAATTTCCTGGGCAAAATCTACACCGGTGCTAAAAATTATTTTCTAAATGAATTGCGATTAAATTTACTCATCTTTATTCTTTTTTTACAGTGAGTCACCTATGACCTGCCCCAAGGTTGACACAATAAGCAAAGATATTTTCCCAAGGTGTATGGTTAGCTTTCTCATGTCCTCAGTTTTCTTCCAAATTACTGCAACTTTTCCTAATTATTACTCTGTTTAATTCTTTCTTTGGAATGAGTCATTTAGGTGCCCTACAATAGCAAGTAGTGTCTAGATTAGACTTACATTAACTTTTGTTTGTTTCAGAATAATTCCTAGCTACCTAGAAAAAGCTACAAGAGACTAGAACACAAGAGAGTTTTTTTCAATGTAACAGGATAGTGGAAGAAGAATTATATAAAGAAATATTGCTGGATGGCATTTCCTAGTGGTGGTTTGTTCTCCCATGAAGGAGCTAACCATTTGAGATTGCAAAGGTGCTCTGAGTCACTGAATCATCGAATCAACCAGTATTAAACCCAGATAACACACTAGATATTGTCCTTGGGCCTAGATATCAAGTAGTATTAACATGAATGAAACTATCTATCCTCATGGAGAATAAGTGCTAATGGGAAAGATAGACAGTAGCATTGATAAGTAAGATGCATGTTATGTAGAATATTTACATATTCCAAGAAGTGCAACAAAGCATGGGAAACAAAATATGCCTGTAATTCTCAGACATGAAGATTATCTTATGGTGTATGTTACATGAAGCAAGGAAATAAGTCTTCTGGGAAAATGTAATTGAAGTGCAGGAAAGAGTCAGTGGCATTGATAACTCATAAGGATAGAAGAAAGACATGTCAGAATAAATGAAGGCCTTAAATGACTTCCCCAACAATTTTGTTGTCAGATGACATTCTCATCTCCCTTACTTCATTGATTCCTATCTCCAGAAATAATTTCTTTGTCAACTTTGGTGACTCTACAGCTTTCTGACAACAACTGTGATTTCCAGGTCCCTTACTTTCTGCTTTACTCTGCCATGTTGTAATGGGTCCCACTATCTGTGCCTTGGCTTAGGTTTCTATCTGTCATATAGATGGCACCAATACCTTTTCTTGATCAGTTCCTTCTTCCATCTTAACCCAGTGGCTCCCCACTTCACTGTGTTCCACATTTGAGCTCTATAAACCTGCAAGGTAGTTGTCTTTGTGTTATGTAGAGAAGCATGCATAGGACACTGGTGTTTCTTGCTGCCCTGCAATGCTATTCACAATTTGGCTCTTGCATTGGTTCCTTTTCTTACTATGACAAAATGCCTGCCAAGAAGCAACTTTGTTCTGGTTTGTATATTGATGGGACACCGTCCATAAGAGTGAAGAAGGTATGGCTAGTCTGGAGCAGCTCCCAGCTGTGACAATAGGAAAATGGAGCTCATTTTTTTTTACATTCTCAGGAATCAGAAACCAGAGGAAACATAGGAAGTAGTGCAGAATATTAGTTTCAAGATCTGCCCTCCAATTCATCCATTCAACATGCATCTCCTGATTGTTCCATAACCTCCCAAATAGTGCTTCATCCTGGAGGCCAAGTATTCAAACTGATACAGAAGAGGGAACATTTTACACCTAAACCATACCAGCCTCTTTGGGCTAACATCGAGGACTAGTGCAGATATATACCAGCTGTCCAACTTCACAATGTGAGAACAATCTCATTCTGCTCCAGAAGATTTATAGCACTTTATTCTTGAAGTTTTAGTGTTCCTGAATCAATAGCTGATCTCAAGGGTTAGGTTGTTCTGTTTCCATACGGATGTGTATTTGAGCATGAACCTACTCGACAGTGATCACTTTCACACCTTTCACATTCCCCCATGCAAGAGTTACTCACATTATTTTCTAAGAAGAATTTCCTAAGAACTTACATTTCATCTATAAAGGATTCTAGGTACTTAAGAAGAGTTGTTTAAGGATACAGAAGTAATTTTCCTCTTGTGCCTGGTCAACATGGTGCATTCCTATAATCCAAGAATTTGAAAACCTGACGTAGCAGGATGACTAGTTTGAGGCCCGTCTGAGCTACATAGTGAGGAACAGGTAAGACAGAAATTTAAACAAGAAAGTTAAAATGTGAGTGTTTGTGTGTGTGTAATGTGGGAATCGCCTCTGTGTGCTGTGATTACCATTAATGAATAAAGAAACTGCCTTGACCTGGTGATAGAGCAGAGCTTAGGTAGGCAGGGGAAAAGTGGACTGAATGCTGGGAGGAAAAAGTCAGAGTTAGAGAGAAGCCATGGAGCCGCTGGAGACAGATGCTGGGAATTTTACCCATTAAGCCACCACTATGTGGCGATACACAGATTAATGGAGATGGGTTAAATTATTATAAGTTAGCCAATAAGAGGCTAGAGATAATAATGGGCCAAGCAGTGATTTAATGAAATTTAATTCTGTGTTATTATTTTGGGTGTAAGTTAGTGGGGGCATTCGGGAATGAACAAGCGGCTCTCTCCTCCTACATGTGTGTTTGCCTCTGATTTTGTCTTGGCAAAAATTTTAGTTGACATTTATGAAAACCATCCTTCTCTTTCTCCACTTTGCCACACACATTTTATATCTGGAAGGATACTAAACCTCACAACAGTTGAAAATAAATTAAAAAAATAAAGACATAGTAATAATGGAGAGCTAGCATGTAAGACCACCTGTAACTCTTACAGAGGACCCAAGTATCATGTTCAGCATCCACATGGTGGCTCACAATTATCTGTTTGTCCAGTCCCAGATATCTGGCACCTTCTTCTGGACTCCCTCAGCAATAAACACACATGTAGTAGACATTGGCCTTCAGGTCGTCATACACATAAACTAATCTACAAATATTTGAAAACATATGCAAAAGAAGTGACTTGAATTCTTAGAGAGTTTATAATCCAGACAAAAGCTATGATTATGCTTACCTTCATGAGAGGGAAACTGCCTTAGATCTCTTGGAACTCTTTTAACTTCATGCTCTCAATTTCTTTCTAAGAACATTACTGCCTGAAGAACTAAACAAAGAACATGGGTTAAGTTTCTAATTTGCTACACCTGTAAAACACAACTGAAGTTGAGATTTAAAGGTGAAACTATTAAGTAAGTTCCTGGAAATCTCTTTTATTTATGGTAAACATCACAACACTATCTCTTCGGCAATGAGAGAAAATGATGGGACGGCTATCTTAGACAAAACTGCTTTTAGTTCAAAGTTATTCCATTTCTACTAATTCAAAAAGGAATCATATTAATAAGAAGACCTGCTCTCTGAGTACTTACTACATGCTGTAATGTGGATTACTGGAATTATTTAAGCTACTAAACTATCCTCTGGGGTGTAAATGGCATGATTATTTTGATTTTTCAGATGAAATTCAAAGAAAGTTACTTTCCAAATACCATATATTACATGATAGAGATTGAGTTAGAACCTACAAAGCTTAGTTTCATAGTTTATGGATTGAAGGAGGGGAGTAAGTAAGGGTTCTGCTAGAAAATGAAGAGTATTGCATGTTGCTGTATGTTGATATGTTTGTTAATAGATATAGATAAATAGATACCTATTAAATTCTGCTTCTCTTACTTCATTTCAATATTGTTCACATTCAGAGGAAATCTATTCTAGGCTTACAGAAAATTGTAATATTTTCTGGTCTCCAGTGCTGTCAACATATTTGAGTTGAATTAAACATAATTTCATGAAG
Organism: Dicrostonyx torquatus; assembly: GCA_028555095.1. Lineage (NCBI taxonomy): Eukaryota > Metazoa > Chordata > Mammalia > Rodentia > Cricetidae > Dicrostonyx > Dicrostonyx torquatus. Next base: position 688,531 of record JAQHUG010000365.1, read on the forward strand.
TTTTAAGATGAAGTTGTGACTTTTGGCACTGCTGGGAAGTATCTATAAGTCATAAAGAAACTGCAATATCCTAATATAATTTGAGCTAAAAAACCAATGGAAACAAAATATGTGTTTTGTTAACCCACATTATGGTCACAATAATAGTAGGAAAAACTTGTATTTTCAATTTCTGGTCATTATAATATTTTGGGGACCAATGAATGCAAGACACTGCTTGTATTTGTTCATAATATTATTACCGTATGTTTTCTGTATTTCTCTGTATTGTTCATGTACTACTTTCAAAATTCAGCAAAATGGGTTTGTATGCGTGTTTGCGTGTATATGTGTGCACTTGTGCATGTTGGTTTGTGAGAATACAAGTCTGCACATGCCTCAGGTTCTGTAAGTGTAGAACTTACAGAACAACCGCAGGTGTTGGTCAAAGTCTTCTATTTTCTTGAAATAAGGGTCTCTCTCCTGCTGTCCATTGCTGCACATGTCATTTAAGCTGGCTTGTGAACTTCTGGGGATCACCCATTTTCTGCTTCCCAAACCCCCATAGGAATACAGGAATTACAGGCATGTAATACTGTGTCCAGCTTTTAAATGAATTATGAGGGGTCAAACTTAGGCCTTCATGCATGCCTGAAAAGAGCCATGGAGTCATCTCCTCATCCTGAAATGGATTTTATGTAAAGGTTAATATTAAGAAGGTAAAGGAAGAAACCTAACTCAGAAGTATATACATTGAGAGTACTTATTAAGAAAAAGTTTCAGAATTGTAGCTTTTGAGTTTTTCTTAGAGTAGAATAAAATTTAGAGAATAATGATTTTATAGACAATTTCTTAATTAGCTATTATTACAGGATACTGAAATCCCTTGTTATCCTTTGAAACTTAGAATAGTAAAACATTTTTATATTTATATTTATTTTATTTATCTGAATATTTTTGCTTACATGAATGTGTGTGCACTGTGTGCATGCCTTGTGTTCTCAGAGGTCAGAAGAAGTCACTGGATACCCTGAAACTGGTGTTAGAGATTGTTGCAAACTGTCTGATCACTGCAAACCAAAGTCTGATTATCTGTTAGAGCAACAAAGCTCTTTATGGTTTAACCAACTTTCTAACCTCGTGCATGAAGAATACTTTTGTTATTATTTCTGTGTACAAACTGACAATTAATTTTGCTCTGCAGACACCTGGACATAATTGGCATCATTTTCTCATGTACAAACAAGATGACTATACACTTCAGCTGGCTGGAAGGGCCACTAGTGTAGGAATTAGTCCTGAGTTCCCTATAACAAGATGGACTTTCATAATTTAGAATATAAATTGTGTAATTTTTTGGTGATTTCATCCAAACCACCTTGTTCCGCTGCAAGATAAACACGTTCAATTGCATGTATGTGGGTTGCTTGGTGGCAACAAATGAGTCTTTCCACTTATATATAGTGCTTGCAGACTGATGGAGGAGTTTTGATGTCTTGCACTTATTGGATATGATTAATAATTTTCAGATTCTCTTGTTTCTTATGATGTTTTTACCCTGGTGATAAAAAGATGTGTCTAGTTTAGAAATGAGCCACTGGTCACACATTTTAATATTGAACTGCTCCTAGAAACATTTTATAAAAATATCCCATTCTTCTTCAGAGATTCGGCTTGAATGTTGCTTTTCTCAGCAGCATTATAGAATGGGAGTAAATCATTCAGCCTATCTATTTTGCAAGCTGAAAGATCTGCATGTCATATAGTGCCAATGTGGTGTTCACATTTGCCTTTCTAAATCGTATCCTATTAAAGAGATCTCGTGTTTCAATTTATATTGGGACTTCTTCCAAAAGGAATGAAAATAAATGATCAGTAATAATTAGCATTCAGAAACAGAAATATCAGCAAGGCAATAGTCTGGCTTCAGTGACTATGATCCGTGCTTTGCAGATTTTATTTTGCTCATTATTAGCATAGACTTGGAATCTAGTCCTGGAGTTTTATGTAAGTGTTCTAGACAGGAAGAGAATATGAAGGAAACCTGTTATTTCAAATATTGGAGGTATGTGGCAATAAAAGGGGGATGGGGTAGGGAATGCATTGAACAGATTCTTTCCTTTTCATGAAAGAAAGCATCACAGGAGACAGTGATAGGCAATGTCCTGAATCAGGATCCCATTTGGGACTCTGTGCAAATGGGGCTTTCTCTTTCCTTTCCTTGGATCATACTGGCTAGTCATGGAGTACAGCTGTAATTTTAAAGTAAATTTAAAAAATGCCTTGGCATTTTATTTTCCCACCTCACTTACCCTGTTCTGCATATTATGGGTCTCAGAATAGCTGAGTCTGACTGGCCACTTGCCAACAGGAGAAAATGATCTGTTTTTTGGTGGACCACCAAGGCTAGTACGAAGGTTGCTGTTTATAGCAGCAATCTGAGCAGAAGTGAGCCTGAACCTGCTTGGCACTGACACATTGTAGAGACAAAAGAATGTTTCATCATGTTCTTGTTCAGACTGAATTGTTAAGGACCATATAACATCCAGAATTACCAGAATTATAAAGTATTACTAGGACACTGGCAGATCCAGATATAAGGAATCTGCTGCCCAGCCCTATTTTCTCTTAGATGCCTAATTATGAGGTATCTTGGGTGGAGGAGTTATACAAAAGAGGGGGAAACCTGAGAAACAACAAAGTTTTCTATAATTACTGAATATTGTCAAATTATTTATGTTGTTATATTATTTTAAACTTAATCAGATAGACTGCTCTATTAAACAATGCAAGGAGAGGGGCACAGTGATGAAACTGAAGTACAACAGAAATAAAGAAACTTCTTCATCTATTGGTTCTTCCCACATTATTTTGTATGAAGTGGGGCATGTATCTATTTTTGTATTAACTTTCTAGGTCAGTCATATAGCATGCCACAACTTTAGTGGCCCAAGAAAATTTACTTATAGTACAGGATGATGAGGACTAGGATTCCGGGGCTGACTGGGTTGGTGACAGGTGATGATTCCCTACTTGTTATGCAAACAGACCTTATCATCGTATATTTATATGACTCTTTCTTCCTGTGTGTACCTATCTGGGGTATCATCCTCACTTATAGGCAAGGCCTATTGTACTAGGACCTTACTTAATCTTAGTTGTATCTGTAGAATTCTTGTCTCCAAATAGAGTTGTATTGATTAGGGCTTTGACACATGATCTTTGGAAACTATACAATTTAGTCAGTAACAGAATACATAATTATATTAGCTTCATAAAAATGAAAACCTAATCTTTTTATTTGTTTTTTCTAGCATGGTGATTGGCACAGTCTAGGTGTTTAATAAATGATAGCTAGATACCAAGGAAACTAATAGGTGTCTAATACAAGTATAGGTTATTCATATTATGATATGTGTATAATACAGCGTAGGTAATATAAGGGACATATCATGACATAGTGGTTGAAGCTCCTATTACACCTATTATACAAAATTAGTTTGCATATATGTAAGTCAGTGTAATAATAATTTCACCCTTGTGATTGGTAAAAGATTAAATGAGTGTATGATAAATGATTAACCCCTGATAAATGCTACTTCTGATCAGTATTTAACTATGTTATGTTCTTTTAGACTATATTTCATTTGCTTTCATTTCAAAGCCCCACCTTTCTCATGTGATAAGCAATACCAAGCATCCTGGGAAGGTTTTCTTTTGGGCTTGTTTCTGTGTGCTTGGTGGTGATATTTTGGCTTTCATGATAGTAATATTTTTAGTGTTTTCAGGAAAAGTTAGGCTAAATTAATTTTAGAACTGACCCACTTACATATTGTTTCTTTTACTTTAGACTACGGCAGCTGAACAGCTAAGTTAGACAATTTACAAACTTTATTATGGCTTATATGGGGCAAACTACTCTAGAAATAAGACCAAGTGGCCTGAGATTCTGAGTGAGCAGATTCTTGATAGATTCAAAATATCAACCAATTTTTAACCCTTCATCTTCTTACTGAGTTTCAGCACTTCATAGGGGTAAAAAAATTGGTATATTCTTGGTCTATTATGCTTAATGTGTGTACGTGTGTGTGTATTTACGAGAGAAAGAGATTGAGAGAGACTATGATCAGATAGTCAATTAAGTAAACAGAAATTAGAGCAACCTTTAATTATACTGAACTATTTTCACTTGTTAAATTTAGATTATTAAACTTGGATTAGTATACAAGTTCTTGACAGAATTCATTATTAGGGCTGGCGAGAGATGCCCCAGTGGTTAAAAGTACTTGCTGCCCTTGTAGATAACTGAGGTCTTGTTCCAGGCACTGATCTGCCAGTTCACCACCATTGGTAACTCCAGTTGCAGGGGATCTATTGCTCTCCTTTGCCCGCCCCCCATGGGCACCAGGCACTTATGTGGAACACAAATACTTTTAGTTAGATACTCATATGCATAAAATAAAAATTAAAAAATTCCCTTTGAAAAAAACTAAAAACTAGTTCCTCTGAATATGGTTGACATTTGTATGCTTGGGGCAGACTGAGGGGCCACCGGAAGTCACACTAGTATTTATCCCTACTGCATGTACTGACTTTTTGGGAACCTATTCTCTTTGGATGATATCTTGCTCAGCCTATATATAGTAGGGTGGGCCTTGGACCTTCCCCAAAGCAAATGTGCCTTCTGCTCTCTGAACTGTGGATAGGGTTGGAGTGAGAGGGTATGTGGAGGGAATGGGAAGAGGAGAGGGAGAGGAAACTTGGATTGATATGTATAATGAAAAAATGATAGTTTGTTTTCTTTTTTAATAAATAAATAATTTCTTATAAAATAAATTTATGAACCTAAACATAAGTATTTGTAAAATATTGTATCATCTTCTCCACAAAATTAAAAATAGAAACTACTTTGAACTAAAATAATCATTTCTTCTCGATGCCAATAAACCCTTTCCATGGACCCTTAGTATGCCATTTCTATCACTCTGTGTATTATAGTTTCACTCTACCATACTCACCCAGTTGTCATTTTTGGATTTAAAAGTAATTTTATCTGAGTATTTCTTGAAATTTTGCATACTGAACCACGTTGTACATGCTAAAAACAAAACAAAACAATTGAACCCACTGAACTACCGTCTATGAAGATTTAATCTACAGCATCCTGCTTTTATGCAACTTTCTCCTATCATACTTTTCTACTGAGGTGGACTCCTGATTGAATTTTTTCAAATAGTCTGTAGGGAGCACTACCTATAGTTGCATTTGGTATAATGATGAAACCTAAAAGAAGGACATGTCTATAAAGTACAAGAAACTTACACAGAACAACATATAGACTGTGTCAGAAAAAATTCCCCTCCACAAAATAACCAAGACACTAAACTTAACATAATAAAGAAATAATATTAAAAGCTGCAAAGTAAAAGGGCCAAGTAACATATAAAGGCAGGTCTATCTGACTTACACTTGACTTCTCAGTGGAGACTGTAAAAGCTAGAAGAACCTAGACAGATGTCTTGCAGACTCTGAGATTGTGGATGTCTGCCCAGACTACCATATCCAGCAAAACTTTTAATCATAATAGCTGAAGAAAATATATTTTATAAAAACATCAAATTTTGTCAATATATATTTATAAATACATACCTACAAAAGGTATTGGAAGGAAATTTCCAACCTAAGGAAGTTAGCTACACCCATGAAAACACATCAGAAATATATAATTCCACACCAGAAAAATCCAAAGAAGGGAAACACACATGCACACACATACAGACTCACAAACACAGTAACACACCACCATCACCACTTTCACCCAAATAACAACAACAAAATAACAGGAATTAAAAATCACTGTTCATTAATATTGCTTAATATCAATGGACTCAATTTGCCAATAGAATGACAGGATAGCAGAATGAATATGAAAACAGAATCCATCATTCCACTGTATACAAGAAACACACCTCCACACCAGCATCAGAGATTACCTTAGAATAAAGGTTGAAAATAGATTTTTCCAATCAAAAAGACCTAAGAAACAAGCAGGTGTGGCTATACTAATATCTAACAAAATATGCTTCAAGCCAATATTAATCAAAACAGGTAGAGAACATTTCATATTCTTCAAAGGACAAATATGTCAAGATGATGTCTCAATTCTGAACATCTATTTCCCAAATACAGGAGCACACAATTCGTAAAAGAAACATTACTAAAGCTTAAATCACACGTGGAATCCCACACAATAGTAGTAGAAAACTTCAACACCCTAATCTCATCAATGGACATCTCTGTCATACAGAAACTAAATAGAGAAATAATGGAAACAATAGATACTATGACTAAAATGAACTTAACAGATAACAACAGAACATTTCACCCAAACACAAAAGAATATACCTTTTTCTCAGTACCTAATATAACCTTCTTCAATTGACCACATAGTTAGTAACAAAACAAGTCTTAACAAATAAAACAAACAAACCAAAAGCAACCAACCAAACCAAAAAAAAAAAAAAAAAAAAAAAGAAATAACCACCTGTATCTTATCAGATCACCAATGGATAAAGTTTGAGTTAAAAACAATACAAAATGACAGAAAGCCTACAAACTTATGGAAACTGAACAACTCTCAACTGAGTTACCACTGGGTAAGGAAGAAACTAAAGACTTCCTAGACTTCAATGAAAATGAATGCAACATACCCAAATTTATAGAACAATAAGAAATGGAGGTAGTATTGAGAGGAAAGTTTATGGCACTAAGTGCCTACATAAAGAATTTGAAGAAATCTTATAAGAGTGACTAAAAGCACACCTCAAAGCCTTAGAACAAAAAGAAACAAACATACCCAAGAGTAGTAGACAGCATTAAATAATCAAATAGGGCTGAAATAAATATATTAGAAACAAATAAAACAATATAAAGAAGTAATAAAGCAAAGCACTGATTTTTTTGAGAAAACTAACAAGATGGCCAAACCCTATTCCAAGTCAAGTAAAAGGAAGAAGGAGACTACCCAATTAACAAAATCAGAAACAAAAGGGGAACATTGCAATAGACACAGGAAATCCAGTCATTAGGTCATACTTCAAAATCCTGTACTCCACAAAATTGGAAAATCTAAGAGAAATGGAGAAATTTCTTGATAAATGCCATATATCAAAAGTAAATCAAGATCAAATAAACAATTTATATAGATCTATAACTCCTAAGAAAATAGAAGCAGCCATTAAAATTTATCCCATCCAAAAAACAACAACAAAAGCCCTATTAAGGTCAGATGGTTTGGGGCTCAAATTCTACCAGACTTTCAAAGAGGAACTAATACCATCATCACTCAAATTATTCCACAAGATAGAAACAGAATGAACACTACTGAATTCTTTTACTGGGGTCACAATCACCATGATTGTTTTGGAACTACACAGAGACTCAACAAAGAAAGAAAATTACAGACCAATTTCCCTCATGAGCAATGATGCGAAAATACTAAATAAAATACTGGCAAATGAAATCCAAAAACATGTCAGAAAAGATAAACCACCATGATCAAGTAGGCGTTATCCAAGAGGTGCAGGGATGGTTCAACATATGAAGATCTGTCAATATAATCCATCATATAAACAAAATGAAAGAAAAAAACCCCACATGATTATCTCCTTAGATGCTGAAAAAGCTTTTGACAAAAATCCAACACTCTTTCATGATAAAAGTCTTGGAGAGATCAGGGATACAAGAGACATAACTAAATATAATAAAAAGCAACATATAGCAAGCTGATTGCTAAATGAAGAGAAACTCAAAGCAAATCCACCAAGATAAGCAACAAGATGAGACTGTCCACTATCTCTATACCTACATAATATAGGACTTCAATTTCTAGCTAGAGCAATAAGACAACTAAAATAAATCAAGGGAAAACAAAACAGAAAGGAAGAAGTCAAAGTATCATTATTCACAGATGATATGACAGAATACCCCTATATACTCCCAAAATTGTACCTTGGAACTCCCACAGCTGATAAACACCTTTAGTGAAGTGGCTGGATACAAGACTAACTTAAAAAAGTCAGTAGTTTTTCTATATACAAATGATAAAAGGGCTGAGAAAGAAATCAGGATAACAACAAACTTCACAACAGGCACAAACAAATAAATATCTTGGGAAAACTCTAACCAACCAAGTGAAAGACCTGTATGAAAAGAACTTCAAGTCTTTGAAGAAAGAAATACAAGACAATATCAGAATATAGAAAGGACTTTAACATAGTAAAAATGCCCATATTACAAAAAGCAACCTAGAATCAATGCAATCCCCATCAAAAATTCCAACAAAATTTTTTAGACACTGCAAGAGTAATACTCAAATTATTAATGAAAAAAAACAGCAAACAGGATAGCTAAAGCAATCCTACACAATATAAAAGTTGGCAAAGGTATACAATCCATAATCTCAAGTTCTACTACAGAGCTATAGTAATAAAAACAGCATAGTATTGGCATAAAAACAAATAGGTGGATCAATGGAATCAGATCAAACACCCAGACATAAATTCACACATTCATGTTCACCTGATTTTTGACAAAGAAGTCAAAGTTATACAATGGAAAAAAGAAAGCTTCTTCAACAAATGATGCGGGCATAACTGGATGTTGACATGTAGAAGAATGAAGATAGATTCATATCTATCGCCCTTCACAAAACTCAAATTCAAGTGCATCAAAGACCTCAACATCAATCCAGTTGCACTGAACCTGATAGAAGAGAAAGTGGAGAATATCCTAACACATCAATACAGAAGACAACTTCCTGAATAGAACACCAGTAACACAAACCCTAAGTTCTACAATTAATAAATGGGAACCCCACAAAAATGGAAAGCTTCTGTAAGGCAAAGCACACTGTCAGTAGAACAAAACGAAAGCTTACAGAGTGAGAAAGATCTTCACAACCCCTACATCCAAAAGAGGACTGATATGCAAAAATATAAAGAACTCAAAAATCTAGACAGAGAAGTCTCAAATGGTCAAGAAGAACTTAAGGAAATGTTCAATATCCCTAGCCATTGGAAAATGCAAATCAAAATGACTCTGAGATTCCATCTTACTCCTGACAGAATGGCTAAAATCAAAAACACCAATGACGACCTATATGGAGAGGATATGGAGTAATAGAAACACTTCTTCACTGCGGGTGGGGGTATAAACTTGTACAGCCACTTTGGAAATTAATATTGCATTTTCTCAGAAAATTGGAAATAAATCTACATCAATGTTGACAGAGGTTTCTGTCCCACTCAGTCCCATAGCTGTTCAGTCCCAAAGAAATACACAGACGTCTACATTAATTATAAACTAGTTGGTCTATTAGCTTAGGCTTCTTATTAACTCTTATAACTTATATTAGCCCATAATTCTTGGCTGTGTTAACCACATGGTTTGGTACCTTTTATCATCGAGGCATTCTCATCTTGCTACCTCTGTGTCTGGATGAACACTGCAGACTGACTCTTGTCTCTTCCCAGAATTCTCCTATTCTTGTTGCCCCACATCTACTTCCTGACTGGATACTGGCCAATCAGCATTCTCCTGTTCTTGTTTCCCCACCTCTACTTCCTGCCTGAATCCTGGCCAATCAGCATTTTATTAAAATAATACAAGTAACAGGATACAAGACCATTTTCTAACAACACCTCAAGGCTCAGCTATACCACCCTTGGGCATATACCCAAAGGATGCTCTATCATACCACAAGGAGACTTGTTCAACTATTTCATAGCTTCTTTATTTGTAATAACCAAAACCTGAAAAAACCCTAGAAAAAAAACTTCTTCAACCAAAGAGTGGATAAAGAAAATGTGGTACATTTATGCAATGGATTATTCTTTAGCTGTTAAAAACACTGCCACCATGGAATTTGAAGGCAATTGAAAGGAACTGGAAAAAAAAATAATCCTGAACAAGGTAACTCACACCCAGGAAGGTAAACATGGTATGTTCTGACTCATAAGTTGATATTGGCAGTAAAGGATAATTCACAGACCCAGGAAGGTTAGGTAACAGGGATGCACCAAGGGAGGATGCATGAATCACTTGAGAAGGGCAAATCGAAAAGTTCTCCTGGTCAGCTGGTAGTAGGTGCTTCTGGCAACTCGAGGGATGAATTTGGAGGGTGTGTGGAGGAGGAAGAGTACAGTGGGATCTCTCTGAGTGTCATTCCATTTAGAATGATGTTGGCTGTTGGCTTGCTGTGTATTGCCTTTATTCTGTTTAGGTATGTTCCTTGCATCCTCGCTCTCTCCAAGACCTTTATCATGAAGGAATGTTACATTTTGTCAAAGACTATTTCAGCATCTAATAAGATTATCATGTGTGATTTTTTTCCAGTTTGTTTATATGGTGGATTACATTGACAGATTTTTTTATATGTTGTACCATCCCTGCATCTCTGGGATCAAGCTGATCATGGTAGATAATTTTTCTGATGTGTTTGTGGATTAGGTTTACCAGTATTTTGTTGAGCATTTACAGCATTGTTTGTGAGTAAAATTGGTCTGTAATTCGCTTGCTTAGTAATGGTTTTGTGTGGTTTGGGTTTTAGTGTAATGGTAGCCTTGTAAAAAGAGTTCGTCAATGTTCCTTCTGTTTCTATTGTGTGAAAAATTGATGAGTATAGGCATTAGTTCTTCCTTGAAAATCTTGTAGACTTCTGTGCTGAAACTGTCTGGTCCTGGGCTTTTTCTGGTTGGTAGACTGTTGATATATTTCTCTATTTCTTTATCAGTTATAGGTCTACTTAATTGGCTCATCTGGTCTTGATATAATTTTAGTAAGTGATATTTATCCAGAAAACTGTCCATTTCCTTTAAGTTTTCCGATATTATGGAGTAAGGTTTTCGAAGTATAATCTGATAATTCTCTGGATTTCCTCCATGTCAGTTGTTATGTCTCCCATTTTGTTAATGATTTTGTTAACTTGTATATTCTTTCTCAGTCTTTTGATTAGTTTGCATAAAGGTTTTCTATTTTGTTGATTTTTTTAAAGATTCAACTCTTTGTCTCATTGATTCTTTGTATTATTTTCTTTCCTTCTATTTCATTGATTTCAGCTCTCAATTGATTATTTCCTGCCATCTAGTCCTCCTTGGTAAGTTTGCTTCTTTTTGTTCTAGAGTTTTCCAGTGTTCTGTTACCTTACCATTGTCGGATTTTTCTAGCTTCTTTACATAGGCATTTCGTGTTGTGAATTTTCCTCTTACACTTTGTGTCTCATAAAGCTGAATATGTTGTGTGGTCATTTTGATTGAAAAATATCTTCCTTTATTTCTTCCTTGACCTAGTGATGATACAGGTGAGTATTGCTTGATTTCCGTGTGTTTGTGTTGTTGTTGAATTCTAATTTTAAGCCATTGTGATCCGATAAGATACGTAGGGTTATTCCAATTCTTTTGTATCTGTTGAGGTTTACTTTGTTACCTAGTACGTGGTCAGTTTTAAGTTCCTTGAGGTGCTGAGAAGAAGGTATATTAAGGGATATTAATGACCAGTGATTGTTAGTTCCTTCTATTTTAGTTTTTGTTGTTGGTGATGCTATTGTGTGTGTTTCTCACTTCATTGATATTTGCTGCTGTGAGATCATCTGTTATCTGTGGTTTTGAGGATATAGCTAAATTTCTTGTGCTGGAATTTTCCTTCTAGTACTTTGTGTAGGATTGGGTTTGTGGCTAGGTATTGGCTAAATCTGGTTCTGTCATGGAATATCTTGTTTTGTCCATCTATGGTAATTAAAATTTTACTGGATATAGTTGTCTGAGCTGGCATCCATGGTCCCTTAATGTCTACATAAAGCTTGACTAGGATCTTCTGGCTCTCACTTTTTCATTTAGAAGTCAGGTGTAATTCTGATAGGTTTGTCTTTATATGTTACTTGTCCTTTTTCTTTATAGCTCTTTTTTTTTTCAGAGTAATGTTGACCATTTATTAGGTGATTAGGGGGGTTATTGAGGAGAAGGAGAAAGGGAAGAAGAGGGGAGAAAGAGAAAGAGAGAGAGAGAGAGAGAGAGAGAGAGAGAGAGAGAAGAGAAGAGAAGAGAAAGATAGAAGCAGGGGAAGGGGAGAAGTGGAGAGAGAGGCAGAAGTTGCCTCTCCGAGAGGAAGACAGAAAAGAGCTCCTTTATAGCTCTTAATATTCTTTCTTTCTACTGTATGCTTAGGGTTTTGATTATTATGTGGCAAGGAGACTTTTTGTTTGGTCCAGCCTATTTTGTGTTCTGTAAGCTTCTTATATTTTTATGTGAATATCTTTCTTTACTTTAGGAAAGTTTGCTCCTGCGGTTTTGTTGAATATATTTTCTGTGCCTTTGAGTTGGCCTTCTTTTCCTTCAATTATCCCTATATTTTTTAGATTTTGTCTTTTCATAGTGTCTCCTATTTCCTGGATTACTTATGTTAAGATTTTATTGGATTTAATGTTTTCTTTGACTAATGAGTCTATTTTCTCTATTGTATCTTCAGCATGTGAGATTGTCTCTTTCATCTCTTGTATTCTGCTGTTTATGCTTCCATTTGTGGTTCCTGATTATTTTTCCCTAATTTTATTTTCCAGAATTTCCTTGGTTTGTGCTTTCATTATTGTCTCTATTTTGGCTTTCAAGTCTTGAATCGTTTCTTTCACCTGTTTGACTGCTTTTTCTTGGTTTTCTTTAAGGGACTTGTAGATTTTTTTTCCAAATTTTCATTTTTCTTTTCCTCCATTTCTTAAAGGAAATTTTTCATTTCCTCTTTTTTTAAAAAATATTTGTTTATTTATTATATATACAATATTCTGTGTGTATGCCTGCAGGCCAGAAGAGGGCCCCAGACCCCATTACAGATTGTTGTGAACCACCATGTAGTTGTTGGGAATTGAACTCAGGACCATTGAAAGAGCAGGCAATGCTCTTAACCTCTGAGCCACCTCTCCAGCCCCTCCTCTGTAAGGGCCTTTAACATTCTCCTAATGTTATTTTTTGGTTCATTTTCCTCTGCTTCATCTATATTGTGGTGTTCAATCTTGGCGTTGTAGAGCCACTAGTTTTTGTTAGTGTCATGTTGCTCTTTGTGGTGTTGAGTGTGCTCTTACCCAACCACCTTTTTCTTTAATTGGTGTATTTGGGTCTGTGTTTCTGGTGATAAATCTTCCAGGTGTCATTGGATCAAGGACTCAAATGGCTGTTCCCTGTGGTGTAGTCAGGGTCACAGTTCAGTCACCTGGAGATGTTCCTGAAGGTGGCTCTGCAATCCTGAATGTCATATGAGCCTGCTCCCACAGTGGTAGCTTACTTCGGGTTGTTTCTGCTGAGATTGTTGGCTCGGGCCTGGTGTGGTGGAAGTCACTGTCTTTGGCCTACTCCTGTGGAGATCCTTAACTTAGGCCCAGTCCCGCAGAAGTCTATGGCTCGGACCTTCTTCCTCAGCAGTTGGTCCCTTGTATCTGCTCCTGTGTAGGTTCCTGAATTGGGCCTTCTCCGGTAGATATCCCTGGCTCTGTCCTGCTCCTGCAGAGGTCCCTGTCTTGGGTCTGGTCCCTCAGAGGTCTCTGGCTCAGGCGTGCTCCCTTGGCGGTATCTCTCTTGTACCTGTTCCTGTGGAGGTCCCTTGCAAGGACCTGCTCTGGCAGAGGTTTCTGGCTCATTCCTATTCCCTCAGAGGTTCCTGACTAGTTCCCAGTGCCACAGAGGTCTCTGGCTCAGGTCTCTCCCCTCAGGCTTCTAACATCTTGCTAACTAGTGACTATTGGGTCAGAACACTTGAAGTCATAGTCATGTTTATATTTAGAAATACTGTTGAATTTATGTCTGAGTCTAGAGCACTTTTTAACAATTGTAGGTCTAATGCAGGATGAATGCTTTATGCATGTGTACATAGTTATTGGAATTTATGTGAAAAATATCCTCACATTCTTTTTCCTGTAGACTGAGAAATTTAGCACTAATGATGATAAAATATTTAGATATAGACCTGTCAGTGGTGGTGCATACCTTCAGTTCCAACACCCAGGAGGCAGAGGCAGATGAATCTCTGTAAGTTTGAGGCAAGCCTCTCTTACAGAGATAGTTCCAGTATAGCTAAGCTAGGGCTGTTACACAGAGAAACCCTGTCTAAGAAAAAGAAAAGATATAGATACATTTCAATACAGAATAATAATTCTATGGTTAAAAAAATGGAAGAAAAAGTGGTATCCAAAATTAAAACAACCCAAAACTTAAAGCAAACCCTTCTGCAGTTGCAGGCTCTTTTCACTATCAAAAAATGAAATCAGGAGACAACAGCTGACTATTTCATCATAGAAGCAGCATCTCATACCCTTTTATCCCTTATCACTCTCAGAAAATAACATCACATTTGCTTTCAATTTCATGTTTTATACCTCTTTAAAAAAGTAAAACAGAGATCACTGAATAGATGGTTTAACAGATAAAAGTTTCTGCTATCATACTTGAGAATCCTGTGGATTCCAGGCATTACATCCACATGCTGTTTTTTGACCCACAGACATGTGCTCAGGTACCCACACACATACATAATAAAATGAAATAAAACAGAAACTTAAAAATCTTTTCCAATATTTTGAACTTGATTTAAAAACTATTTTCTTTATTATCACTGTGTGCTTATGATGTGTGCATGAGAATGCATGCTTGTGGGCCACAGCAAGCTGCCTTGGCAAGTGCTTTCCTACTGAGCCATCTCATTGGCCCTTATACTAGCTATAAATTTACATTTGTTTTGCAAAATCCTTCACTTGCTTCTTCAAGGTAGGGGAACTAGATTTTAGAAACCTGAATGGTATCTCTGACCTCTCAATGTCCAGCATCAACTTTGTTCTATATTTGCTCTTGTCTAGCTTTTAGTCATTCTGTTTCAGTCTTGTCTCTAATCTTGGGAGGAATTTGCAACTCCATATGGAGATCTTACAAGAAGTCCATGCATGGAGCATGCCTGCCACATGCAGGGCAGATAGAGTCCACTGCAATTATCCTTATTTTATAAGGGATGGAAGTGAGATGCAGAAAGGTTGAGCCATTTATGAGAGACCACATATAAGCAAGCATTCTTTGAGATGGAGGTAGAAACCTTTAATCAAGAAGAGGTTAAAATGTCAGGATTCCAAATCTGAAATAGATGGTCTGAAATGGAAGGTTCTCAAGACAGAATAATTAGAGGAGTTGATGCCTCATTGTCTTTAACGATATTCCTCACTGTTCCATCAAATGATTGAATAGATAAGAGGGGATCAGTAAGTTTCAAGCTGATCTTTTATGTGCCAAGATAATTTAGACACAAAGTTCACAGGGGTGATGTGTAAAGAAAATTCACCTGGCTGGCAGGCACATTTCAGGCTTTAGCACTGGGTGCACAAATGACACCCACATATACAAAACAGAACATTATGGCTGCAGCACAGTTTCCTCTTTGGAATCTGCTGTGTGGAACCACAGACCTTCTATATCATAGGAGTGTGTGGACTCGAATCTTAGAAACAGAAACTGGTATGCTAGTTTGGAATTCTACAATTGGTAAACAAACTTTATTCACATTCCAGTTGCCACTTCAGCTATGCTCAAGAGATGTAACCCATAATGTCATACGGTGGCTAATATAGTGTTTAGAGTATGGAATAAAACATTTCAAATACCAAAGGTAAAACTTCTAGACAATTATTCTCATATCTGAAAAGATCTGAACAGGACAACTTACACAGCTTTTTTCCCTCTTTGATATAGTTCTGTCAGCCTCCTGGGGAAAGAAAGTATGTCATCCCCATTCTTAAATCTGAAATCTTTATAACTTAGTAGGATCAGAAGCAATAAATTTTTATTACGTATTCTCTAATGGTTCTAATTCTGAAATACCAATTCTAAGAGATCATTTCTTTTATATCTTTATATTTATTGTGAAAATACACCAGAAAATTATTTATTATTTGTTCATTTATGTGTGGTTTTAATTTTGTCTTTCTCTTTAGAATATTTTTTGAAACTTTTATACAAATCAATGTACTTGCATCCCATAGGGATTATAAAATGAGAATATGAGTTTTATTTCTTAGAAACCTTGGATGGTGGCTGTTGCTCTTGGTTATGTTCTAGATCTTGTTAGTAAGACCATGTTACTTGAGTCAAAGAACATGGGTAAATCAAGGTGATACTCACATGGAAGCTTCTTTCTTATTAGTTTACATAGTGCTGGGAGGAATTTTTCAAGCTGCTAGATTAAAAAAAGTAAAAAAGGTAATCAGCAATTTTACCTGAAGAAGAACCCTGTAAACTGTTGTAATAATTGACCTGGCAACATCTGCCTACTGGTGGAATAGTGGCTTTATGATTGGATTTAAGTCCACTACACACAGTGAAATACATACTTGAAATGTGACTATGTAGATCACAGGTCCTGGGAGAGAAAAAATATCTAGCAAGAAAAAAAAAACCAGAAAAACCTATAACCTATATATATAGTTTTCTGCTCTTAGAGGAGGGCAATTTTGCAAAATTAATTTATTTGCAAAATGAATCAATATTTTCTTATTGCATGTATCAGCAAGTAGCTACACATTTGTTTATCTTTGGTCTGACTGTATAATATTAAAATGTTTATTTTAGAATTAATGTTTTAGTTACTGGCTAAAGTTTCATGAAACTTTTGAGTGAACTTGGGCTTGAGGTGAGGACAGAATTTCCAATAGCCACTAATGCAGCCCAAAACATCCTTCTGGCCACTCTGAACTGTTTGTGCATACAGAGCATACTCAGTAGTGACAGATGAAAAATCCAGTTGTTCACCAAATCTAAGGAGGCTCGATGATGATGCTCAGTACCCTGCAGTGTTATTCAGCTACATACAATTCTTTATGTGAAAGTAAGTATAATCATCTTGTTGCTGTTTAAATTTGTTCTCCTATGTGCACCAAAAAAACTGGCACATGGTATATTTGTACCAAATAACTGTTTTGTAACAAAGTTTCTATATGACTTACCTGTTTAGATACTTACATCCCAAAGGTCATATACAAATGTTCAGGTAAAGAATTTTTTTTCAGTAGCCATATCCGTGGCAATTAGCACATGCTTAGAGTTGTGGAAGATCTCATGGTGGTATCCAGTCATTTAAGAGCCAGCTCTCACTTTATGATGTCTGAAAACAAAACAAAATAAATTCAAAGCTTTTACCTATTCTATATCATTCTGAAAGCAAGAGTAGAACCCTGTAACTTTGGCTTTCAGGACTGATGGATGATTCTTCTGTTTCGATCTTTATTGCTGGCTTCATTATTATACAGATTGTGTGATAAGAGCAAAACAATATTTGTTATGGCAGTTTAGTGCGAGCCAATCTGATGCATTTTAATGCAAATGACTTAAATAGCATGAGAAAACCAATCAAGAAAAAATAAAAGCAAAAGAGCATCCTAGGAAGTAAGACTCCATAGCAGGAGCTATATGCATTATGCTGCATTTCCTATGATAGACTGTAACCTTTTCAGGTTAGGGAGATTTCTCAGTCATGTCTTTGTGTGCAATAGGTCACATAAGGTCACAGGATCAGAATGTAGCCTAACGTATTCTAAAATGAAGCCTTTGGAAATCAACAGTACTATCCCTGCCAAAATGTCTGTAGGCAGGAATACTGGGCAAACAGGCCTAATTTCAAATACAACTTCAGAAATCATGTAATAAACGTTGTGGGGCACAGAGTCAGAATTACAAAATTAAATATGACCTTGGAGATCACCTATTTTATATAATGTAACTTTATTATAATGAGAGAGCATATCTAGACATCACATACTCATTCTGTGGGAGCTGTGTTAAGAGAGAGTTTATATTTAACCTTTCATATGGAATTATCAAATAAAATAAATTCATATTTCAGAAATGTCAAAATGGGAGTATTGCAAAGTTCTCTCTGGTAGCTTCTTGCCCTTTAGACAACTAGACGCTGCTTGTGTTTATAGGGTTGCCTTGATGTGGTGTGGCAATTTATGTGACTTTTTCAGGATGAGCTGTAACTTTTGGGAGGTGGGAACTGAAATGTTAGAATTGATGGACTTCACTAGAATACATGTATAGGTGTAAAAATGATTCTTGAAAATTATCTCCCTTTATTTGTTCATATAAATAGAAAACCATGAATTACCATCCCTTAAGAACAAAGCTGCAAAGAGAAATTGCCAGAAAAAAATGCTGTGAAAGCAACAACATATAATGAATACTAGAATATGTGATATTTTACACAAGTTTAAGGCATTAATTAGCCTTAACATTAACTTCAGTATTCTCTCCTGCTAATTCGGCATTTGTAGTGTGTTAGATACCTTACTTAACTTTTTGAGAGTGTAATTTGTTAGTCAGGGTAGTACTGTCACAGTTTTTGTTTCACATCTACATAAAGAAATTAAGGATTCTCCCAGAAAGCTCAAATATTTGCTCTAGTTCACAAGGGGGGTGACTTATGAATGATAGTTTCACGGGAATAGTCTTGACTTGAAGAATCTTTCTCAAAACAGTTTCTTCTTTCCCCACTAAAATTTCAGTCAGCTGAATTTTTATATATAGATGAGTAGTTGATGTGGACTAGGTATGGGGTTAATGCTGTCCCTTCAGTACTGGATGGGATAGCATCAAGGTACTTTATCTCTCTGCCTGTTACTATGTACACCTGTACTTTTTAATTTTATAAAGGAATGGCTAGATAAAAATTCTTATTGTTATACAGATACACTTGACAGTTTTAAATTTTTTTCCATACAAGCATGTAAAAAATAATGATTTTCTTGGTTTCGAAGTGTAGTGTTCTAATCACTGCTTTATGGTGAAGCCATTATACTTGATGCTCAATCTCCTAGATTAGGCTGATGTGGTCACTGGGAGTATATAAGTTTCCAAACAGTGAGAGTATTCAGGAACAACTTGACTAAGGGCCAATGCAAATTTATACTAAAATTTACATCCCATTCAGGAATACTATTGGAGGTGAACTTGAGTTTTACTGATAGCCAATAGGAAAGTAGAAGACTGTAGTAAATATTGAGATTAAGAAAGTAAGAATGAGGAAGAGAGAGATAGATACCCTACACATACACATTCTGGTGGGAAATAGGGAAGTTGTATAGGTGTTTCGGTAGAGAGCTGGGAAAAGTTGGGGAGAGAGACGCAAAATACATTGTATGAAAAATGTTAATCCAGTAATCCCAGAGATGCAGGGATGGTACAGCATATGAAAATCTATCAATTTAATCTGCCATATAAATAAACTGACAGAAAAAACTATAATCATCTTATTAGATGCTGGAAAAGCATTTGACAAAATTCTGCACCCCTTCATGATAGAGGTTTTGGAGCGATCAGGGATACAAGGAACATATCTAAACATAACAAAAGCAATATATAGCGAGCCTATAGCTAACATCAAATTAAATGGAGAGAAACTCAATGCAATACCACTAAAATCAGGAACAAGACAAGGCTGTTACTCTCTTCATACCTATTCAACATAGTACTCAAATTCTGGCTAGAACAATAAAACAGCAAAAGGAGATCAAAGGATATAAATTAGAAAGGAAGTAGTCAAACTTTCACTGTTTGCAAATAATATGATAGTATACATAAGTGATCCCAAAAATTCTACCAGGGGCTCCTATAGCTAATAAACATCTTCAGTAATATGGCAGCATCAACTCAAAAATATCAGTAGCCCTCCAATATACAAATAATACTGGTCTGAGAAAGAACTCAGGGAAACATCACCATTCAAAATAGCCACAAATTACATAAAATATCTTGGGTAACACTAACCAAAGAAGGGAAAAAACCTGTACAACAACAACTTTAAGTCACTGAAGAAAGAAATTGAGGAAGACACCAGAAAATAGGAAGACCTCCAATGCCCTTGAATAGGTGGGGTCAACTTAGTAAAAATGGCAATTTTATCAAAAGAAATATACAGATTCAAAGCAATTTCCAGCACATTTTTTTTCACAGACCTTCAAAGAACAGTATTCAACTCCATATGGAAAAACAAAAAACCCAGAATTGTCAAAATAAGTCCTCTACAATACAGAAACTATCAGAGGCATGACCATCCCTGATTTCAAGCTCTATTATAAAGGTACAGTAATGAAAACTGCTTGATATTGACATAAAAACAGACAGGTGAACCAATGGAATAAAATCGAAGACCTTGATATTAATTCACACACCTATGAACACCTGATTTTTGACAAAGAAGCTTAATTTTTACAATGGTTTAAAAAAAATCTTCCACAAATCGTGCTAGCATAACTGGATGCCAATATGTAGCTAAATGCAAATAGATCCATATCTATACCCTTGTACAAAACTTATATCTAAATGGATCAAAGACCTCAACATAAATCCAATCACAGTGAACCTGATAGAAGAGAAAGTGGGAAAGATGTAGCCTTCAACACATGGGGACAAGAGATCACTTTTTAAATATAACACCAGTAGCAGACACTGAGAACAAAAATTAATAAATGAGATATCCAGAAACCGAGAAGCTTCTGTAAGGCAAAGGACACAGTAACTAAGACAAAACAACAGCCTATAGAGTGGGAAAAATATCCACTAATCCCACATAGGACAGATGACTGATCTCCAAAATATATGAAGAACTCAAGAAAGTAAACATTAAATTACTACATAATCCGATAAAAATATGGTGTATGGATCTAAACAGAATCCCCAACAGAAGAATTGCAAATGGCCAAAAAGACACTTAAGGAATTGTTCAATATCCTTAGTCATCATGAAAATACAAATCAAAACAACTCTGAGATACTATATTACACCTGTCAGAATGGCTAAGATCACAAACACAAAAGATAACTTCAGATGGAGGGGATGCAGAGTAAGAGCAAAACTCTATTGCTGCTGGGAGTGCAAACTTGTATAGCCACTTTGGAAATAACTGTGGCGGTTTCTCAGGAAATTGAGATTCAATCTATCTTAAGACCCAGAATACTACTCCTGAGCATATACCCAAAGAATACACACTCATACCAGAAGGACATTTGCTCAACTGTGTTCATACTCACATTATTCATAATAGCCAGAACCTAGAAACAATGTAGGTGCCCATCAACCAAATAGTGAATAAAGAAAATGTGGTACATTTGCATAATGGAGTACTACTCAGTGGTGAAAAACAATGACATTTTGAAATTTGTATGTAAATGGATGGAACTAAGAAAAAAACCTTCCTGAGTGAGGTAACCCAGACCCACATAGACAAACATGGTATGCACTCACTCATATGTTGATATTAGATGTAAACCAAAGAGTAACCTGTCTATAGCCCCCCGATCCCAAAGAAGTTAGATAACAAGCAGATCCCTAAGAGAGACATACATGGACCCCCTGGGATGGGTAAACAGACAAGATCTCCTGAAAAGATTGGAAGTATGGGGGAAGGATAAAGGAGGGTGGAAGGGAATTAGGAGGGCAGAAGGGGAAGAAGGAGGAGAACATGAGGGAATGCATTGCTCAAGAAGTGGATAGGACAGAGAGGGAGAACAACAAAAGAGATATCTTGATTGAAGAATCAATCAAAGGGTTATCAAGAAATATGGCTCTAGGAATGTTCCCAGGAATCCACAAGCATTACCCCAGCTAAGACTCTAAGCAACAGTGGAGAGGACCCCTAAACTAGTCTTCCCCTGTAACTAGATGGTGTAGGAGGGTTCTTCTGTATTTCCTGTTGCTTTCATTGGTTAATAAAGAATCTGCCTTGGCCTTTTGATAAGGCAGGACTTAGATAGGCAGGGAAAAGAGAACAGTGTTCTGGGAAGAAGACTGGCTCATAGAGAGCTGCCATGAAGCCACCAGGATCAGACATGCTGAATCTTCCCGGTAAGTCCACTACCTCATGGTGACTTACAGACTATTAAAAATGGATTGAAATAAGATGTGAGAGTTAGCCAATAGAGGCTAGAGATAATGGGCCAGGCAGAGTTTAAATGAATACAGTTTATGTGTAATTATTCCGGGTATAAGCCAGGGCCAAAAGCAGGCCTGTGGCTGGGAGCTGGGTGGCAATGAGACACAGCCCGCTTCTCCTCTTACAGCAGTTTGGTGCTGCAATGTGTGGGGTTAATCCACTTAAAAACCTGAGAGGGCTTAAAAAGCTTCCTGGGCCCTGCCGCCAGTACAAACTCCGGCTATGGAGCATTTGTGGGCTAGGATGTTTGTGTGCCCACTCTGGGTCAGGCGTAAAGCAGCTGAGACTGTGGCTCATCTCTTCTTGCCTTAGGCGGTGGGATCAGGTCTACTAGAAACTGGCAGTTTTGAAATACAGTCTGTGCTGCCAGAGCGACCTCTGGCTCCTGCGGGAGACAGAGCTTTAGAATGGAATTCGTGAGTAAAATGCTACAACTTGCTTGCTTGATGACAATGTGGACTCTCTGTGTGCCTGGAACATTGCTTAAGGCTCACAGGTGCAACTGACTCCAAGGCAGAGGCTTCTGCCATGTGGAACTGTGCTGATCTCAGGCAAGAACTGCCTTAATTATCATAACAATAGCGCAGTTAAGGTTTAGACCAGGCAGGAAACAGGCAGTACCATAATTACCCCTACATGGCACAAGCTAAAGTTTTTAAGAAATGCTTAACATTTTGAGAAATGCTCCTGAAAAGTAAAGAATTACAGATTCACAATAGGCAGATTCAGACATAAAAGACCTATTAATGAACCATAGTGTTGGATGGCTGTGCATAGGCTTGGTAGAGAGAAGAAAAAGAATATAGAGAATAAAGCCTTAAAAAGGGTAGAGGTTATAAAGAGACAGACTACAGATAGTTATAGATTAAAAGAAATAAAAAAATTAGCCACAAAAACACGGAAAATTAACAGAATGTCTGGATTATGTATTTTATTGTGTTTTCTTTAATTTTTTTGACTGTAAAGGAGTAATTTAATTAATACAATTTTCGTGTGGTTATTTTGAATGTAAGCTAGCTTGTGCAGCCAGGAGCTGTGGCAAGACACAGCCCTCTGCGCCTCATACAACAGTTTGGTGCCAAACTACAACCAGATTGATAACTACATTAATTGTCATCATAAAACCTTCATCCAGCAACTGATGGAAGTACATACAGAGATTTACTTTGAAGTACTGGACCAAGGTTCCATAGACCAGTTCATGAGAAGGGGGAGTGATAATATGAGCGAAGGAGTTGAGACCATGATGAGGATACCCACAGAAGCAGCTGACCTGAGCTAGTGATTGCTCACTGACTCTGGACTGATAGCAGGGGAACCTGCATAGGACCAAACAAGGCCCATTGAATGTGGGGGACAGCTGTGAGGTTTGGGCAGTCTGTGGAGCCACTAGCAGTGAGACCAGGATTTATCCCTAGGGTTTGAACTGGTATTGTGGAGTATATTCTCTTTGGAGAAGTACCTTGCTCAGCCTAGATAGAGTGGAGAGGGTCTTGGTCTTGCCTTGAAGTGAGGTGTCAGATTTGTTGACTCTCCAAGGGTAGCCTTATCCTTTCTGGGGAGTGGATGGGAAGTAGGGTGGGGAGGTGGGAGGAGAGGAGGGAGTGGAAATGGGAATGGCTATGTAAAATGAAAAAAGATTGCACTAAATAAAATTCTTAATTAAAGAAAAAGAAAAAAGTTAACAAAAATAATGCTGGTTTAATTTCAGAATTTTATTAAACAAATGCCAAGTAGGGGAAACTGGTAAATTATTTTCCAATATAGAACTAACTTTTCTCCTGTGATACCATTTATTTTCTTTTGTTATTTTCTTTTTTATTTTTTTTAATTTTTATTGTTAAAAGAAAAATTTACATTTACTCCCCTTGTTCCCGGCCCTCC
>JAQHUG010000365.1:721997-732819 GCA_028555095.1 Dicrostonyx torquatus
GACCGACAATACAGAATATGGTATACAAGCAGATAACGGGAGATTCGGTATTGACCGATTATGAGAAAAGAAGTTAAGATTTTTGATTTGTCACAGTTAACGATTACTGAAAAGAAGTGTTGTGACGTGCTGAATGTATGAGAGTAGATGCTTTGTGCTGTATATGGTAGATCTGAATGGTGTTCCTAACCAGAGGAGAAAAGCAACTTTCAACTTGGGCAATTCTACTGTCCTTTAATACAGGAGACTATAGTCTTTGGGAGCATACTTACTCATAATGCATTATGGTGGTGCCTGACAAAAAGGTCTGGCTATCAAGACATTATGGTGATGCCTGACAAAAAGGTCTGGCTATCAAGACACAGAGCTTAATGATATATTTGTTTTACTAATTCTTCTTTTCTTTACAGAGACCAGCAGTCAATGACGGATATAAAGCATCCTCTTTCCCAAAACCTAAGCAGGTCACAGGCCAAGAATGCTTGTTTTCCGATGACGGGGAAATTTGGGTTAAGATGGACGACTTTGTCTAAAATAGGCGTGGTCATTTCTGTCCTGTAGCAAAAAGCACAGGGTTATTAAATTTAATATAGGAGAATGGATTGTGGGATGATATCCGCCAGCCTGAAGATGCCATGCAGTTTCGTAGCTGAAAACTAACAATTTAGAAAGACAATAGATGAGGGTTTTGCTCCAGCCTTCCTTTACATTTGTAGATTGCTCCATGAGAAGTTGCTATCTCCAAAGTGGGTGAAGGAATGCAGGTGTGTGTCTGCTGGGGGAGATGCCCCTGAAAAAGGAATATGAATAGGAAAATTCCTCAAGAGAGGAGGGAGCATTCAGAGCAGGGATGATTATGGGAGAGAGACAATAAAAGCAAGGTCACGCTGTGAAAGAAAAGAAGTCTGAAGCGGCCTTTGAACGGTAATGGTGTGAAAGCCTGTTTCTTTCTTCGTGCCTTCGGGGACACATTTGGGGAAAAACACCAGTTTCTATGTTGGGGCAATGGTCCCCGACAGTTATGGTGACTCTTCATAGCAATAGAACAGTAACTAACACATAGGACAATTGTCTGGGCTTGAGAAATAAATTCCAATACTCAAGGAAATGAGTTTTACCAGAAAGGAGACTGTAGTGTTACTGAAAGTGAGCTTTTCAATAAATAATGCTGGGCTTATTTCAATATCTTTATGCAATAAAAATAACTGTTCATTTTCTTCTTAGCACACCCACACTTTTGCTCCAGATGGACTGTAGGTTTACATATGAAATGGAAATTAGGAGAATATGACAAAATTGACAAGTGGGCTATATTTTAGATAAGTTCTGTTGGTCAACAGATATAAGAGTGGAAAAGTATGTTGTCTAATAAGAGAAGCAGCATGCATGTGCACAGGGAGGCATGTGTTTGTAGTAAAAGACCCATGTCTTGGTCTATTCATTATCAACTGACTTAACATCCATGTCATAAATAACCATCTAAATGGGCAAGAAAAGAGCATAAGATATTGAGACATGAGTGACAAATTGACAGAGGTACAACACTAAGTGTGAAAAGCATGGGGGACAGCTCTGTCTTCCATACATTTCTCTTTGGGGGCTGTAAGTTTGTCCTACTTCAGAAAAGTGGTAATGTCCACTAGCAGTATATACATTCCTATGATAAGTAAAATCATTCATTGGCACAAACCTTAGGGAAATTCATATACCTGTGCACCAAATAGCACAACAAAGAATGCTCAGAGCAGAATTACCTTTAGTGTTTCAACTAGAGAAAACCTCAGAACTAGTTATAAATGCTGGATAAGCTAAAATACATCAAGAAGAAGAAATTAATCTCTTCAACAGTATAGTAAGGAATGAATTCTATATGCTATAGAGTTCATTCCATTTTTTTTGAACTACAAAGATAATCAAAACAATGTTTTCCAATGTCTTATATAAAATAGTGGCAATTTGCATTGGACAGATTACTGCCTATACATTAGTAATAAATTTCTTGACCTTCCTGGAGTTATATACTTAAGTTGACAATGATACTGTTCAACTGAATTTTAGTACATGATTCTATTCCAGTTGATACTAAAAGTTTTCATTAAGATGTTGGTTCACATAATTGGATATTCAAGGTTATCAAATCATTCTTGCAAAATAAAATAAAGTACTAATAATGTAAGTTACAATGCAGAAAAAAAACAATAAGGAAGATCTAAGAAACAAGGTGAGCTAAATTGGAAAGTAGGACCTGCTGTCAATAGTCACTGGGTGAATATACGTTGAGCACAAAGGGATCTGCGTAAGATGTCCACAAAGGGGAATATCTTCCACAAATGGGTTCTGGCCTAAGTAATTTCCAGGCAACGTTCATTGAAAAGTATAATTTTATGTCTTCTAATGCTGTATAACATTGGGTGTTACCACCTGATTTGACAGACAGTGTCATCAGTCATTTCATCAGGAAAGAAATCTTTTAAACTTTCATGGCAGCTCTACTTGATGAGCATATATCTTTACTCCTTATGTTTTGGCCAATTACTCTATGATTACTTACATAGGTATGTCTATACATATGACAGTCACCAAGTGTAAACAGCAGAATATGTCAGTACTTTTTTTTCTTTCTAAAAATTCTTCTGTTCTTAAGAAAAAACCCAAAATAATCCAAAGATCATTGACTTCCTATTGGTAAAAGCTGTCTTGCCACTCTAAAATTTGGATGATACTAAATATATCTAGCCACCATGGGAGAAAGTAAGCTATGAAAAATGAAGCAAGTTCTATTTATTTCTCCCAAATATTCTGATTAGCTATACATAAATGCATATGCATTCATATAAACATTATCATGTATTTTTAATATTACACAGAAAAGAGAATTTTTTGCAGTGAATACTTATTCAGTTTGAGCTGAAGAGTAACTTTAGGTGCCCCAAAGCAGATTCCCGTACTTTTAACTCATCAGATCTTTCTCTCTTAATTACTAAGTGCTCTTTTGCAGCTAACAATAATAACAATCAATTGTAGAATTTGATGTTTATATTTCAGGAACCTGATATTAAAATTATGTACTGTGCTTTTAACAGAATAAAATGTGGATACACACATATTACCTTATCATTACAGAGGATTTTAAAGTTGCTACTCTCCATCCATGAACTGTGTATAATATGCTGCAATATCTCGGTATCTTGTCTTGTCTCTTGAAAAGTCAATGTACCATTTTAGATAATTAAATATATTAACAATGATTCTGACTTAAAACAGTATTAAGATATTATTTTGCTTGCATGATAAGCTTAGTTGATTCATTAAATTTCTGCAGCAATCCTAAGTCTCATTACCACTCAGACTGTGCCAAGCACTGAATGCATTAATCATTGAAACCTTCAAAGACACACATAGTTACTGATCAATATTTTACCTTTACTAAATAAGACAGGTAGTAGAACATTCTTGAAAATATTAGTGACAAATCTTGGTCTAAATGAATAGAAAACTGCTAAACAAATAGGTAAAAAGGAATTTCTTTCATGTTAAATAATACAAGCTCTCACAATGCACTTAAAAATCTTAGTATATTTCATTTTTTACTTTAAGTTGTTTTATCCATTTCAAACCATTTTAACTCCAAGACACCAGTAAAAGATTAATGAAGGAGGAAGATAGTAACAGTTTCCTAGCATTTTTAATTAATTGTGAGTGTTAAAACAAAATGAAGTAGAACATTTTTTTCTGAAGTAAAAGAGTTCTTTCTTTCACTCTTTCTTGGACATAATAGAGGATCATGAGTAGCATAGATTGCCATGTGTTCTACTTTAGATATGTGGTCCAAAGCAAAAACAGAGATTTCTGGATATTGGCTTTGCATGTTTAGTTTCTTTCCTGGGTTTGAAGACAGGGTCTCACTGTAGCTATGGATGACCTTAAACTCACTAATCTTCCACATTTTCTTGAGCATATGAAATAAACCACCATGTCAAGCCCAGAGGTTTAGGACAACATATTTTAGGACATAGATATTTGCCATGTATCCCACACATGCATATTTTGTATTAATTAATTAAAATAACTTATTTTAGGATTCTGAGAGCATTGATTTTTCTATGTTATACTAAATATATAACAATAAATGCAACTTTTAATAGAAAAGTAAGAATTATTTTAAAGTTATATATTCTTCCATATTTATACATACAAAATTTAGTCATATGTCAGTCAATCAGTACATCTATCCATGCACAAAATAATCAATTTATAAACCATGGGATACATATTGATACAACTGTTAATAAAACAGTTTTTGTTGTGTGTGTGTGTGTTTGTGGTAATAGTGAAGCCATGAGTTTATTGGAGTTACCTACAGAAGAATGGACAATTCAAAGGCAGATGTTACATCAAAAACCAATCTAGTATGCGGGTTAGCTTACAAAAGCTGAAACCCTGGAGCACACTGAATGACTTACAGAAAGCTCAACATATGGGAGTGTCTATTCTCCTTAGCCAACTTGATGCTCACCTAAGCATGGGATTAGGGCAAGGTATGATGTGGATTAGGTGAATCAGGTATGATGTGGGATATCTTTCTATATATGTGTTGCTTTTATTGGTTGATGAATAAAGCTGCTTTGGCCTATGGCAGAGCAGAATATAGCCAAGCTGGAAGAGATATATAGGGAGTCAGGCTAAGTCAGAGTGATGCCATGTAGCTGCCAAATGAGAAAGATGCCGGATCCTTATCTATAGGCCACAGCCCTGTGGTGATTCATAGATTAATAGAAATATCCCGAGATATTTAGTAATAGTTGAGACTATTGCAAATGTATTGTTTCCCTGGCTTCTTTCTCAGTCCCTACATTTTTTTTTTGTATTGGAGAGCCACTGACTTTTGTGAGTTAATTTTGTACACAACTACTTTGATAAAAAATACTGTTGGAGTTTCCTGGTGGAATATTTAGTGCCACTTATGTATACTATCATATCATTTGCAAATAAAGATACTTTGATTACTTCTTTTCCAGTTTCTCTTATCTTCTTGACTTTAGTTTTCTGATTGCTCTAGCAAAGATTTCAAATACTATACTGAATAGATATGGAGAGAGTGGACAACTGAGTCTCATTCCTGGTTTTAGTTTTATAAGATTATAATATAATCTTATATTATATTTCTATTAATATAAGAGTTAATTAACAAGAAACCTGAGCTAATAGGCCAAGCAGCTTTATTCATCAACCAATAATATACAGAATAACAGCCCACATCACAGGTACATTTCAGAGATTTCCAGAGACCTGTGAGTTATTTACCTCCCAAGTCTTTTTTTACCCAGTAATTGAAAATATATTTTTCTCACTCAATATATATATGCTGATTATTATATTCCCTTCCACTACTTCTCCTAGTTCCTCCCCACCTTGTTCCCATCCAGAACAAATACCTTTTTGTCTCTAATTAGAAAAAAGTAACAGGCATCTAAGGGATAGTAATATAATATGTATATTAGCATATATTAGACTAGGATACAGTAAGTTAAAACACAAACAAATGTACTGAAAATGGATATACAAAACAAACAGGAAGAAAAGAGTTCAAGAGAAGGCACAAGAAACAGGACCCACTTATTCACACATGCAGGAATGCCACAAAAATACTAAGCTAGAAGACATAGGAAAACTGGTGCAGACCTGTAGAAGCCCAGTTTTGATGAAGTAGAGTTAAATACCCTGTTTTCTTGGTGTTCTCCACCTGACCATCTCTTTTCTCATTCATGGTACCCTGAGCACTGAGAGGAGAGATTTGATAGAGACATTCCATTTAGGGCTGAATGGTATAAGGCCTGTCCCTCTCAGCATATTGTCTCTCTGTGGGTCTTTATATTTATTCTCATCTGCTACAGGAGAAAGGTTGTCTAATGAATGTAGTAGAATTAGGAATCAATTTATTGCTTTTTTCATTTTTAGAACAGTAGTTGGCTTTACCTTATGTCTCTGACTCTCGGGTATCAGGTTCTTAGTCACATACACCAGCAGGTATGAATTTCATCTTTTGGTGTGGAACTTAAGTCAAATCAAATATTGATTGTATACACCCACAAGTTTTGTGCCACCATTGCCCTAACATGAATCTTCAATGCAGGACAACACCCTATTGTTGATAAAATAGTTTGTGGCTGGGTTGGGTTGGTGTTTATATTTCTCCTTTCATAGCCTGCAGAGTACATTGCTTTAATAAAGGCCTTAGAACTTAGGGCTGAAGGATCTATGAAAGCACTACCTGGACTTCTTCATGTTCGATGAGTTGTGTAGGTGTTTTCTTCAGCAATTGGGCCTTACCATCAGTATGTGAAGAGCAAACTATTATCTTGACAACAGTCCAAGTTGTTTGGGGGTTCCCATGGATCTCCTGTGGCCAAAATATAGCTCAATTCCAGTATTGGATTCTTCACTTTGAGGCAAGAGATGGCCAGCTGGGGCTCTGTCCCATCTTTATCCATTCTTATGTTGAGTGATATTGAGGGCATTTCCAATTTTGGCTATTGTGAATACAGCAGCCATGTATACAGTTGAGAATGTGTCCCTGTGGTGGCATGAAATATCCAGTGCTGGACAGTTTTGAGGTCAATGTGACACAAGCTAGAGTTATCTGAAAGGAAGGAACTTCAACTGAGAAAACACTTTCCTAAGATCTGATTGTAGGACATTTTTGCAATTAAGGATTGATAGGAGAGGGCCTAGCCCATTGTGGGTGGGTCCATTCCTGGGCTGGTGGTTCTGGGTGCTATAAAAAACCAGAGTGACTTGCTCTAGAGCAAGTCATTAAACAGAAGACATCATTGGCCTCTGCAGAAGCACCTGAATCCAGGTTCCTGTTTTATTTGAGTTCCTGACTTTCTTTGGTGATAAACAGTGTTCTAGAAGTATAAGAAAGTAAACTCTTTCCTTCCCAAGTTGCTTTGGTCATGGTGTTTCATCACAGGTATAGTAACCCTGATGCAGAAAATTCCTTTAGGTGTATGTTCAAAAGTGGTACAGCCGGATCTTGAGGTAGATCAATTTCTATCTTTCTGAGGAGCTACCACACTCAACTTTATAGTGGTTGTACAAGTTTGTATTCCCATTATCAATGGGTGAGTATTCCACTTACTCTACATCCCCACCAGCATGAGGTGTCATTTGTTTCACTTATATGGGCCATTTATTTCAGGTATAAAATGAAATATCAAAGTACTTTGATTAGCATTCCCCTGACAGCTAAGGATGCTGAACAACTCTTGTAAGTGCTTCTCTGTTTGAGTTTTCTCTTTTGAGAATAATCTGTTTAGATATGTACCCTGTTTCTTATCTAAGTTGGTTGTATTGCAGATACCTAGTTTTTTAAGTTCTTTGTATATTTTGGGTATTAGCACACTATTGCATGTATAATTGATAAAAATCTTATCTCATTCTGTAGACTTCCACTCTGTCCAAATAATGGGGTCCTTGGCCTTTCAGACGATTTTCAGTTCCATCAGGTACCATTAATTGATTGTTGATCTTAGTTCCTGTGTTCATGGTGTTCTGTTCAGAATGTCTTTCCTGTGCCTATATGTTCAATAAGATCTCTCACTTTGTTTTCTGTCAGGTTCAGTGTATATAGATTTATATATAGGCAGATGATACACTTGGACTTGGGTTTTGCACAGAGCTATTTGAATTTTTTACACACAAACATCCAGTTTTACCAGCATCATTTGTTGAATATGCTATTTCTCCCTCAGTGTGTATTTCTGACTTATCAAAAATAAGGTGTGAATTTATGTCTGGTTCTTCAATTTAATTCCATCAATCATCTAATCATCATGTCTGTCTTTTGTGCCAGTACTATGATTGGTTTTGTTCTGTTTTTGTTTTTGTATTGATTTAGCTCTGCAGTACAACTTGAAGAAAGGTTTGGGTGATACTGCAACAGTTTGCTGATTTTTTTCATTTTCTTATCATTTTTATGTTTCCTTATGATGCTGAGATTGTCCTTTTACAATTTGTAAATAATTATGTTACAATTTTGATGGGAATTGGATTGAATTTGTATATTGCTTTAGGTAGTATTAGCATTTTTATCATAGTAGTACTACTAATCCATGAGCATGGGAGATCTTTCCATCTTTTGATACCTTCTTCAGTTTTTTTTTTCTAAGACTTGGAGTTTTTAATCATACAAATCTTTCATTTTCTTGGTTAGGGTTATCCCAAGATATTTAGTAATAGTTGAGACTATTGCAAATGTATTGTTTCCCTGGCTTCTTTCTCAGTCCCTACATTTTTTTTGTATTGGAGAGCCACTGACTTTTGTGAGTTAATTTTGTACACAACTACTTTGATAAAAAATACTGTTGGAGTTTCCTGGTGGAATATTTAGTGCCACTTATGTATACTATCATATCATTTGCAAATAAAGATACTTTGATTACTTCTTTTCCAGTTTCTCTTATCTCCTTGACTTTAGTTTTCTGATTGCTCTAGCAAAGATTTCAAATACTATACTGAATAGATATGGAGAGAGTGGACAACTGAGTCTCATTCCTGGTTTTAGTAAAACTGCTTTAAGTTTCTAACTGTTTCAGTTGATGTTGGCTGTGGGTTTCCTGTAAACTGTCTTTACTATGTTTAGCTATGTCTCTTGTATCACTATCCTTTTCAGGACATTTAACATGAAGGTCTTTTTGTTTGTTTGCTTTTGTTTTGTCAGAGAACTTTTGTGCACCTTATGATCATATAGATTTTTGTCTTTTGGTTTACTAATACATTTGATTGCATTTATTGATTTATGTATGTTGAACAATCCTCACATCTCTGGCATACAGTCATCACAAGTATGGCTTTGATCTTCTGATGTCTTGGATTTGGTTTTCAATTATTTTACTGAGAAATTTTCTATCTGTACTCATAACGAAAATCCATCTGTAAAATTCTCTTTCTTCATTGGGTCTTTTTGTTGTTTGGGTACCAAGGCAACTTTATCTTCACAAAATGAACTGGGCAGCATTTCTTTTGCTTCTATTCTCAAAAGTAATTAGAGAAGTATTGGCATTAACTCTTCTTTGAAAGTCTTTACGTGGCCCTGGGATTTTATTAATTTAGGACGATTTTTACTACTGCATTTGTTTCACTAAAGGTTCAACATTTGTTTAAACTGTTTATCTGATCGTGACTTAATTTTTATAAGTGGTATGTATTAGGAAAATTTGCTTTTCCAGTTGAGTGGAGTACAGGTTTTTAATATATCTTTGTGATTCTCTCCATTTCTTCTGTGTCTGTTATTTTGCTCCCATTATTTTTCTATATTTGTTAATTTGAATATTTACTGCATGTCTGAGTTAATTTGGAAAACTGTTTGCTAGTCTTATTGGTTTTTCTCAAGGAAACAATACTTGTTTTACTTATTCTTTATATTGATTTTGTTGGTTTCTAATTTTTTTTGTTTTTTTTTTTTTCTCCACTAAAGGGACAACATTTATTCCTTTTCCAAATGTTACAGTAAATCCAGGTGGAAGAGAATGGTCTTAGCAGTTAGAAAAAAAAGTACAAATCTGGGGTTTGGCCATTAAAAGTTATTTACAATGATGGGAGGGGAAAAAAAGACAACAAAAAGTTGTTTCACATCACAGACCTTCCTCCTGCCCCAAAGCCTAATACTTGCCTATCAAGTCAGAGGCAGTGGCTTCACAAGTTGGAGGTTTGAACTTGAGTAAGACAGTTATAAAACCTAGACAGGAGCAATGTCCTCCCCAGCCCAGGTGCCACTATTCACAGCACAAGAGACTAAAAACTCAACAGGGGAAAGGCTGGATACTCAGGGTTTGGGAGTATAAGCCCCCACTTCTAGCTCAGGGGCTTCGGAAGTAAATAAACAAAACATACTTGGAAAAGAATTGGGAGAAAATCCAGCAATTGCCTTCTGCAGGTGTGGGGCCTGGGTAGAAGGTAGGGACAGGAGCATTGCACATCAATAACCTAACTTAGGAAACCGTAAGGGACCATCTTCAACTGGCCTTAAGAATAAGACCAGATGGCTGATGGGAGAATCCACAGAGGGAGGGAATGTGGCTGGGAGGGGGCAGCAAGCCCCTTTTCTGGGCACAGGAAGGCAGCCAGGGCACCAGGTCCAGGCAGTGACCTCACAAGGACAGCACAGATTTTGCAGCTTAGGAGATCACCCACCTGCCCCCACCCAACTACTCATTCTGTTCAGCACTGGCTGATGCAGGGCCACTCTCAGGTCCCAAGGGAGTGCATGGCTCTGCAGCCTGGGGCCCTGCCTCCTCTTCTGTATCTCCTCCCTTGGAGGCTGCACTAGCCTCTGATTTTACCTGGCTTGATTTTTTTTCCATTTATATTTCTTTTGGTTGTAAAATTTAGTTGTAAAATTCGTCCCTTCCTTCCTCCCTTCCTTCCTTCTATCTCTCTCTTTCGTCAGAGGTTTCAAGTGTTTGGTTAAGTTACTAGTATGAGATATTCCAGTATATTTATGTAGGCACTAGTGCTATGAACTTGCCTCTTAGAAGCACCTTCACTGTATCCTGTAAGTTTGGATATAAGTGTATTCATTTTCATTCCATTCTTTTTTATTATTGTTAAAAGAAAAATTTACATTTACTCCCCTTGTCCCGGGCCCTCCCGCTTCCCCAAGACTCCACTACCCTCCCCCTACTTCCCTGATATGGGGCACGATACCCTGCCCTGTGGAAAGCCCAAGGCCCTCCCCCCTCCATCTCGGCCTAAGAAGGTGTGCATCCATATAGAATAGGTTCCCAAAAGGCCAATATATGCAGAAGAGATAGGTCCCTGT